>JAQJVL010001232.1:0-182500 GCA_035578905.1 Stictocephala bisonia | reverse complement strand
GTGGTGGACATTTTTCATTTAAGATTGTAACATTAAATGACCATTATTAATAATAAAACGAAGATTACGTGTACAATTTTACTTTACACAAAAGAAGGACTGATTTGCTCATTGGCAAAGATATAGCTGGAACAAAAGAGTGGATGGAAAAAGTTATTAGCTGGCAGATGGGAATGGCAGAGACCCAAGAACTCCTGCTCTAGGAGCAAGTTGTGCGAGGATGTCACTACCATTCTGGGGGTCTAATGATTTAACTCCCCCTCAATTATGAGGGGAACAAAAGGGAATCTATTTGTTCCCCACGAGAGTGGGAGGTGGGGTTTGTATGGCTACGTGTTTGTTGTCAAAAGATAAATCAGTACTATGAGATATCCCAGCACGATTCGCGTGCCATCCCTGTCACTTGCTACGATCGTTACACTTCGGCCTGTACATTTTGTCTATGATAAGTAGTAGGTTAACTGTAAGACGTAAAATCACAATAACAGTTGAATACTGTATTAATGAAATTAATAAAATAACTGCATTAGATTACCAATGAAACCTTAAAGATCAGTAGAGTGGAGCCATACAACGGAATGTAAATAAAACAACGCTTAAAACCTTCCCTGGTTTAACATTATGAAATATCTAACCTCCTCACATTATTTACATTACAACAGCTGCTAAACACTTTTTTGGAAATCATTATTTACATTTGAACAGGTGTTACTTTTTGATTCATTTAAATCTCTCTCCATGTTATTCTTAAGGCTGTAAAAACATACTTTGAGGGCTTCCCGTACCTTTCAGGGTGACAATATTGATACATTGAGGCCTTATTGCACAACTAAGAACAAAGGAATATTTTGTTACACCTAAACCTTTTAAATTGGTAAAAAAATAAGGTTTGGAGTTACTTTGACAAAATACAGCTTCATGTTTTAAGGATGTTGCTAAACAGACCTTGAAGTGAAAGAGGCGCTACATTAAACTAACTTTATAACGTAGTTTATAATGTAAAAGATATTTGACAAATGATAAAATCCTTACAGCCTTTGTGAGGTTGTTTATTTATTAAAGTACTTGTCTTTAGAATCGTATATAATAACAGTATACCAGGGCTTTGATGACATTTACTAATTATATGAATCGTCAAATAATGAATACAGAGTTAAGCAGCTTTAAGTGCTCGTTAAAATAATATAAGCCCTTCGTAGTTATAAATATACCAATTCAGTACAAACTGTTATATAATGGTTTTAATTGTCAGTACCATAGAGATATTTTGATAAACAAGATATGCGGGAAATCTAAAGTTATCGTAACGTGTGAAATCAAAAACATGTTCACTCAATAGAGCAGTAAACGAGTAGGATACACCCTTACATAGATAATTGATGATTATAAGTAATATAGTTTAAATATTCGATAACGTAAATAAGGTTACCATAAATAAAACCTTTAGTTTTTTTGTTGGAAATCATCTGCAGGTTATTGATAAGGAAACTATAGTACTGAAATAACTTTAAATTAGTTTCGAAACAATGTGATAGGCTATTTAGTTCATGATGAGACATCTAAAACGGTCACTAAAATATCCATCCGTTCTGACGAGAAACGCAATAGGGCGAATAACGAAACAAACAAGCCACACATAGATATGAACAATAATATGACAACAACAACAAATAAATAAATAAAAAGATTAAACCTAGCCACCAATAAAATATGAGGACAATTGATTCCCCACAATTGTGTTATTAGGCGTAATCACCTCGAATTTCTAAAATAAATTTGCATCTAACAAAGAAAAATTTGATTCAATCAACATATTAGATGTACAGAATAAGATTTAAAATATTGCATTCAATATAGTTTACTTTTAAATTGTAATATTCCTATAATGCATCAAGTTTGAAAACATGTTCTGCACGTAAAAAACGCAAAATTATCAATAAAATTAAATATTTTAAACAATGGCTACGATCATGCAGTATTTATTACAATAAAACTTTTTTGGTCCCTTCTTAGCCCCAACACCACCCAGTAAAATAAGATATTTAAAAAAATACTTTTTTATAATCAATAATTTTAAAATATTGCGATATACTATACGTAGATTAACTTTAGAACTATGAATAATGTTTTAGAAATTAATTATTAATTTTATAGTTAATTTTCAAACATTCATTAATTTAGATTGCGTCAAGATTACTGTGTGGGGAATAGTAAAATACGAAACAATGAGATGTTGACTATCTCTGCAGTGCAGCCAACCTTAGGGAATACAAACTCTGTAGCCAAGTGATAAACAGCTGATATCTTACAAGGCAGAGTACTAAGGATTGCTTCAAATACTTTAAAGTTTCTTACCAAAGTTTAAGTTTGTGTAGGAATTTGAAGACTTATGAAAAAGGCCATTATTGATCCGATATACAACAGCGCTTCTTAATTTTAATTAAGATTAATAAAATATTAATTCCTAATTAATTAATACAAGTGTATATTAAATAATCATTAAATGTGACAAAAAACATATACTAGTTTAATTTTGTGAATATTGGTTTAACTAAAGAAGACATTTTAATGTAAATAAATATTCATTTTATATGAGCTTTTTTTAATATAAATTATTACAAAGGTACTTATACGAAGCTAAAGGTTCTCAGTTCGATCCAAATCAGAGTCAAAACATTTTGAGAAGGATCAGCTGATAGTCACCGGCTGTTCAATTGTCATTGGGCTAATAATTAATGACACTTTCTAAGGATAAGTCGGCCTTAGTTTGTAACAATGACTACATTCGCTCATCTACACTCATCACACTCATTCGAAATCCATTTTCGCCCATATATTGACGATTGGCGTCTTACGAATAAATAAATAAAAAATAAAAAAATAAATACAATAAAATTGAACGCCCCACAACACAAATTTACAAATATAATTAAAAAATGCACAAATGATAATACAAACTACGTTTACATTCATTACACTCAGAGATAATGTAATATGCAGTGAAATTTATTGCATCTATAAATACATATTTTCTTGATGACAAATATATTTCAATATAATAATTAAAACTAACTGTAAAAATGTAACAATTTCAACTGAAATTTTGCAAAAAAATATTCCAAACCCGTTTAGCTAAGCCTTCGCAGAATATATTATCACCTAATTTTACTACAGATTTGGGTATTGATTTATTATTGAAAACGAATTATTTGTTGTAAGTGGATTTTGGATATTTTATCATAATTTTTCGTAATAAGTATTTCTATATAAATTCCAAAACAGTTTCTTTATGTACCTGTTTTGGAATTCTTTAATACGTAGATATTTCCAATCTTTTTGTAACGAAAATATAGAATTTTCACGAATGTATAAGAAGGGAAATGTATATATATATGTATATAGTTTAAACTATATAGGCTATATTTAGACAAGTAACTGTTGATTTGCACAGCCGTACAGTTTGTGCTACTCCGTTAGGCTCGGAATCGAGTAAACACACTTAAGGTAGTTTTTGTTTCTAATTCGTTATTTTGCAAAAATAATAATTTTTAATTTTTTAACTGACTTAACTAGTTCATATTTAGGTTATAGATGGTTGTTTCCAAACCGTTGTACAACCTATGATAATGTTGAAATAGAGCTTCAGGTAAAATACATTATCCTTATTCTTGTGGTTTATCATTGGTATACGAGTTACAATTGTTTCTCAGCGACTGTTGAACAGCGATCTGAGGATACATAACAAAGGTAAATGGACATAACAATTCTACTGATGTTCAAATAGACGTCATAATATGAACGTAAGGCTCAATCTCAGCCATTCCAGCACGCCGATAAGGGACTAATGCCAGATCACTAACGTACAGTGTGGCTGACAGTAGTAGAGGGGATGGTTGGCTACGACATTGTGAGATAAACTATATGGGTTGTCTGTCTGGCTTGAAGGTTGCTCATGTCAACCTCTTGACTACCTGACCAGTTAACAACTATTTGTTATTTTGGCAATATTATTAAACGTTTTTATGTTAAAAAGATATAAATTTAATAACACATACTGTTGCCTAAAAGGTTTACAGTGGTACAGTACAGTAAACATTATATCAATGAAAGGTGCACTTTATGGCCACTTATGAAAATAAGATTTCTTGTTCAAAAAGTAGTGAACTAAGCTATTACTCTATGTATCTTGAGGAGGTTGATTTCAACCGCGGAAAACTCGTTTTTTACAAATAAATCTAAAAACTAGTTTTTTATCCGATAAAGAAAATAACCGATTTTTTAAAACCCCACATTTTTCAACATTTTTTTAATTTTACACGTTTTTATACTGAACATAAATATACAATTGATTTTTTGATCAAAAAAATTTTTCGGCTAAACCATTTCAATGCAAACCATTGTTTTATTGACATAACATAGATGTTTCAACGGCAAACGTTAACTTCCTGAGATAATGTCGTGCTGTCCAATAGATTAGCTTGTATTTTTTAAACGTTTTTTTATAAACAAATATGATTTTGAACCATAACAAAAAGCTAGTAAATTAACTAAAAATCTTTTATTATGATTTAATTAAATGTATGGCACCAATTCTAGTAGATGATGTACTACACCTACTTCCAAAACAGAGGTAAATTAGGTTTAAGGAAAATTTAACACCAAAAGCAGGTTCACAAAATGCATACAATTATTTATAAAATACACAACTTAAATTAATGTTTAAGTAACTTGTATTATACAAGATATTAATTCGATTTCAATGGTAATATTATAAAATATGTTTATTACGTCTCTGTATTTGTTACTGGTTCTGATAAAGTTACTAAAATCACTGATACCTATGTTGTATGAACGAAAATAAAAATAAGTCTCACACTTGAAACCGAACTCATTGATTTGCATAAATATTTCATTACGAATAGTTATGTTATATTGATAAATAAAATGAATTTATGTCGGAAGGTTGGTACTTTTGGTGCAGCGCTGTAACCCAGCTACTTGGGAGAAGAGTGTTGGGTGTTCTATGCTCAGTCCTCTTAATATGGTCCACTCAATGGTTGCCATTAGTAGAGGAGTCTGGGATGTCTGGATGTTGTATTTTTTTATGTAAATTAGTCAACTACTCAACTTCATACAGTTGAGTATGGAAGATAACTGAGTATCAGGCTTATCAATTATCTGAAAATCAGACCAAAACTACATGATTCGGATTCCACGTACAGATTTAGGTCCCTTAGTTGCCCTGGCTATAGGTATTATCAGCACTGGTGGCGCAGTGTTGTACCAGCTACCTGTTTGTGGTGACAATACAGGGGACAACGTATTGTGGAAATTGTAAGCGATGGGTTCTCTACTCGGTCCTCTTAATACCGACATAGCGTCTGCTCAATAGTTGCTATCGGCGTGGACACTACTAGAGAAGTCTGGGGTGTCCGAATTGTGTGGTAGTCATGGTCTGTATGTTGTGTAGAAGAGAGAACTGAGTATTAGACTTGCCAATTAGCTGAAAATCGTACCAATACTACGTGGTTCGGATTCCACGTAAAGTTGTATGTCCCTTTGTTGCCCTGGCTATTGCGCTATTAAACGGCCCTTCCTGACGAACAGTTAAACTCAGTTAGTAACCAGACTACACAGGTCATCCACACCCATATAATCATTTATATTCGCCTTAAAATATGCAAAAAGTTGTGATGGCCTCTCATATGTTAGAGTGTAAGAGTAAGAATATAAATTCATGGCCCTTTCTGAGCATAAATCGAACTCATGTAACCATTCATATTCATCTTGAAATACACAAACATTTATGTCAGCGTCTCATATATAATAGAATATATTGTATTTTTCAGATCTCATACGTATTTCATCACAAGAACTATTCAAACTTATATAAGAGGAAATTGTTTCTCCTGAGTGTTCTAACTCGAATACGTTTAAAGTGATAAGATTTAATATAGTTAATAGTTATAAAGATGTAATAAACTTCCCTAATAATCCTGGCCACAAGACCACGAGGATAACTAGTCTCGACCTTGATTCAGTAACTTAGTTATAGAACTTAGAACTCAATGTTTAGTGAACAGCACGTGGACAAGGGCAACTTGGCAACTTTGGCAGCGTGAAATCAATAATCAAACTTTAAACAATTCGAAATTTGATAAAACGATTATATTAATTCTAATCAAGTGATATTACCAGAGGGTGATTTAGATTTTCTCATTAACTGTAAAGCCAGTTTTTAATTTACACAAAGCTATTAACGCAGCTTTAATGATTTACAGAATAATGTGCTATTTATTGAATTGGGGAATTTCTTATTTTATTTCAACAGCAATCAGCCAACACACAAATACAATTCAATATATGACACAGTATGGCATATAGGTAATAATAACAATAATAAACCAAGGCCATGATGCAAGTACAACAAGACTATGTCAATGCCGATAAAAAAAGAAAAAAAATTGAGCGAACTAACAACAAAAACAACAACAGTAAAATTAATTCACAAATATAACATTAGACAATGAATTGGAAACGAAAACGTCTAATACTTATGAATAAATCAGAAGACCGCTACCGAAATTAAAAATAATATTAAACTTAGTTTTTAAATTATCAACTGGATTTTGGTCCATTATGGTCCCATGTAAATGTAATTGATTTTAAAGCAGCTGTAGTAGCAGACATCTCTAACTAGCCTAATTAATTAATTTCTCATATAATCCTATTATATGAAATATCTAGTCGTAAGTAGTACTCTAATCAAGGCTATTACTCACTTATAAACATAAAATAAGAAACGTATAACGTTAATTTAACTATTCACTAAATTGACGCTAAATATTTTACGTGCAGCTTCAACTATCACATGCTTTAACAGTTAAAGTTAAAAAGTTAAAGATCGTCTTATTTAACCAGGCGAGGTTAGGGCTAAGAAGCTCTCCCTAACACTTAACCTGGGGACCAACGGCTTTACGTGACTTCCGAACCACGGGAGCGGCAGGGAAAAACTGTTAGTGGTCATATCGGAAACCGAACCCGGACCGATTGCGTAGCAAGCCAACGCCTTATCCCATTAGATAAGGCCGCTCTTTAGAGACTTGTTTTTAATGCAAATAATGCCAAATAATATGTGTCCTTTCTGGATCCTCTCTCTGTGTCTGTATGGTTTTTTTACAAACAATTAAATATCTCAAATCCGTTTGACATACAAAAGCGAATATTCGTATAAAAGTTGATCTTAGACAGACAAGTTTTATGTGAAAAGACTTTATGTCTGACAGCCACTATTTTGGAACTAATAATTTTATACATTCAGCCTTTTTAAATAAAATGTGTCTGTCTAAGTTTAACATTCATCCGAAATTTCGTTATTGTATGTCAGACTATTTTTGAGATATCCATATTGTTGTAAAAAAACACATACCTACACACGGACAGAAAACTAATCGATAAAGAACACATGTTATATATATAATTGTATTGACCCGACAAATAATCATCTAAAATTAAAATACATTTGAAGCTGGACACCCTGAATATATATATTCTGAAGGTCAGATTATTAGGTGCACGCTTTGGAACCACGATGAGGCTGTCATAGAGGATATCGCACTCAGCATATTAAGCATGGTATATGGAGCATGCTGATAAATATAACGACATTGAATTATATCTGAAAAGAATATGGTGCAGGTAAACATTTACAATTGGCATAAGTATTTTATATGTAACTGTCAATAAAAATATTAATAAATACATATACCTACATTTTCATAGGATAATGGATTATGTTTATACACATAATGAATGTGTATAGAACATAATGAATATACACATTAGGTTCTATACACATAATGAAAAATATTGTTATTTAACAGTTATTTCAGTTTTAAAATAAAATAGTTCTGGCATAGCTTATAATCTTCTTACTAAGTAAAATTTAAAGGGTGGTTTTTTACTCACCAAGGTACTTGAAATTAATTAAACTTTTTAATTCCCTTACAAAAGTACACTGAAAAATATTTATTTGCTATCATTACTTAACATGGATTAGTTTGCACGTCCCAACCTCCATAAACATGATACTCAGGCCATTGACTAAAACTTCAACATATTACATAAAGTTAAGAGATACAAATAAATCAGAACGATCCACCTTTAAGACGGTTGGTTTATAATTTAATCTGATTTGAGTAAAAGAAAATATTTTGAGGTTAAAAACGGTCGATCTACTTCCCCATTCCCCAGTTTGGAGATTAGTACTTATACTATACCAAAATAATTCATAGCATTTATTCATAGTAGTTTTTATTTTTGATTAGTAATAAAAACCTAAAATAATTTTTCCTTAAAAAGGGAATGTACGAGTGAGAGTAAAAACAATTTATACTTTATTAATACCAATTAAATAGAATATGATTAGACGTTTATTTTTTTGTGATGCAGGAAAAGAGATAAAATAATTACATTATTAAAAACTTATCTATTTAGAAATAATCATAAATGCACAATATAATCAACTGAATGGTCAAATGTTTAGTGACTCTAGCAAAATTAACTTGGTTGTAATAACAAGTTATTATTAGATCAAGTTTCTTTGTTGAGAACTATTAGAATACTGAACAATAAGATGTTGACTATCTCTGCAGTGCAGCCAATCTAAGGGAATACAAACTCTGTAGCCAAGTGATAAACAGCTGATATCTTACAAGGTAGAAAACTCAAGATTTATTAAGAAATAATTCTATTTGAAAGTTATAAAAATTAAAACAGATTTCGATGCAAGTTATTGAATATTCCATATGATTAAATTATAAATGTTAACATGGAATTCCTTAAATGCCCACGAGTCAATAAACAACAATTAACACCAGTAAATCGCGTTCACCCAAAAATTACAGAACTTACAAGCACGGGGGTTATTTACCAAGAGATAAGGGCTGACTGATATCGTAGTTTAAGGTTATGGTTAAGTGACCTAAGTGAGTCGACATGAAGTGACGTAGGCGGGACGTGTTCACCCATGCATTACAGAACTTACAAGCACGGGGCTTGTTTACCGAGAGATAAGAGTTGATTGATGTCGTAGTTTAAGGTAATGGTTAAGTGCCCAAGTCAGTTGACATGAAGTGACGTAGGCGGGACGTGTTCTTCCATACATTACAGAACTTACAAGCACGGGGCTTGTTTACCGAGAGATAAGAGTTGATTAATGTCGTAGTTTAAGGTAATGGTTAAGTGGCCTAAGTCAGTTGACATGAAGTGACGTAGGTGGGACGTGTTCACTCATATATTACAGAACTTACAAGCACGGGGCTTGTTTACCGAGAGATAAGGGTTGGTTGATGTCGTAGTTTAAGGTAATGGTTAAGTGGCCTAAGTCAGTTGACATGAAGTGACGTAGGCGGGACGTGTTCACTCATATATTACAGAACTTACAAGCACGGGGCTTGTTTACCGAGAGATAAGAGTTGATTGATGTCGTAGTTTAAGGCAATGGTTAAGTGGCCTAAGTCAGTTGACATGAAGTGACGTAGGCGGGACATGTTCACCCATGCATTACAGAACTTACAAGCACGGGGCTTGTTTACCAAGAGATAAGGGTTGATTGATGTCGTAGTTTAAGGTAATGGTTAAGTGCCCAAGTCAGTTGACATGAAGTGACGTTGGCGGGACATGTTCACCCATGCATTACAGAACTTACAAGCACGGGCCTTGTTTACCAAGAGATAAGGGTTGATTGATGTCGTAGTTTAAGGTAATGGTTAAGTGGCCTAAGTCAGTTGACATGTTGCGAAGTAGGCGGGACGTGTTCTTCCATACATTACAGAACTTATGTACACGGGCTTGTTTACCGATAGATAAGGGTTGATTGATGTCATAGTGTAAACTATTTAACACAAAGTTTAACATTAGTATACCATAGATATTAAACATGAGTTCGTTGTCTTTTTTTAATGCACCATTTAGTATCTCATCTGAAGTCGCAAAGTCATGATATGTTTGAAAACATTGTTTTGGTATGAATAAAATATTGATCATAGTAATGATTAGTAATTAGTAATTCGTGTCAAGATAACAGTAAGTAGAGGCACATTAGTGAATGTAATGACAGTAATCAAATTTAAATTTAGTTTGAAGGTTTTATCACGGAAGACTCTGATAATATATATAGTTGTATACTCAAGAAGTATATTCTGAGAACAAGAAGCACCTGTTAATGTTGTAGAAAATGTTAATTCAAGCACAACATTAAGGCTGTTTATTGTTTCATCTGAAACATGTTCTCTTTGATTGAGTAGATATAAAATGATATAATTGGTTATCAAAACCTCTTGGAGTTTTGGATGACATGTAAGTCTAGTTTGATTGTGACAATTTTATTAGTAGGGGAAAATTTAATACTTAAATACTGAAAAGCATTTGAAAAGTACTTTTCCATATTTCTATATCAGTGTTTTACTTATTTTCTGAGAAAGCAGATAAGTTAAATTACCTCATGACGATTAAGTTATGATGTATTTTTTAATCAATCAGAATAAATGTTATAAATATAATGTATGGAGACGTCTCTTATATGATATCGAAGGAACCGTCACATAATCAAATAAAATGGGATTACTATAATTTTTGAAGATATTCAACCAAATACAGAGCACTTTTTTTATTTAGTCTCTTTAATTTATTGGGTTTAAGGAATTATTTGTTCAAGATGAGGTATATATGAAAAGTAAATGTAAACATACTGTAAATATTTTACATTACGCCACATTATATTGAAATTTATCTATAAAAAATCTAATAGCCACTCAGTTTATATATTTATAAACTCTGATACAGAACGGTAGATCTTATATGAAAGTGGCTGTTTTTCACTTTTACCCAGTCATGTAGCTGTAACCCAGCTGTTGTGTTTGGTTGGGTTTGGTTCAATGCTTGGTCTTCATAATGAATTTGGCGTCTACTCAATGGATGCCATCGGTCTAGACAATACTAGATAAGTCTGGAGCGTCTGTGTTGGGTAGAAATCAGGGCCTGAATGTTGCGAAAGGAAGAAAACTGAGCATTGAACTTGTAAATCGGTTGAAAAAAGACCAATAACACGTGGTGTGGATTCCACGTCAAGATCCCCCAGTTGTCCTGGTTATTGGGCTATTAATAAATGGCTCTTTCTAAGGAACAGTCGACCTCAGTTAGTAACAATGACTACTTTCGTTCAAGCACACTCATCCACATTCATTTACTCCTCATATTCGCCCACATATTTACTATCGGCGTCTTAATGATGAATACAGAATTTGTATGAATTGTAGTATTTTTGTTGCCCAAAGAGCGAATTACTGTCCGTCAATGAGCTTAAACAGTTAAATTTTAAATGTTAGCTGAAGCAGGGCTGTAAAAGAATATAATTAATCACTACTAGCTTCCACTAAATAATTTATTCCTTCAGCGAAATTGGTTTGTTGCAATTCATGTACGATGTCTATTTTATGTAAATGAAGTCATATAATTAAGGTCAACAGAGGTTTATATCAACTACATATTTACTCATTTAATGAAGCGCCAAACATAACAAATGAAAATGTTGTATAAATTGTTTTATTTGTGATGCTTAACATTTTTATAATTGTCTTTCTGTTTTATTCGTTATAATATTTAATTATTTCTACCCATGTGGGAAATCTCGTAACACATGACACGATATACCCAGCTTAACAATACACTTTTTTGGACCATACAAATACATCTAACCGTAAGAATAACTTCTAAAAAAGAACAAGGACATTACATTTTAAATTTGTGTTTTTACACATACGACCGATAATTTACAAGTAATAGCGTGTTATAGATTGAATACTATTGTAATAATTTAGTTTGTTAATTATACGCGTTACGATCTAAGAGTGTTATTTTAGCCCAACGTTTTTTGGATAGATCGACTTATTTCACAGATAGCTACAATAATCAAAGTAGATATATGTAATAGCACAGTTTAGGAATGAACTGATAGTAATAAAAACGTTAAAAGTAAATGCTGGTCTCTTTTCACCATAAGTAGGCATTTATGAGGAAATAGATTAATGTCATTGTTATGTACGCACAGCATAGGAGTTAAGTGTTCGAAAGCTCTGTTTAGTCCCAATTATTGCTGATAAATACATATTTTATTTTGGAATTCCCAATGAATATATATTGAAAGTTTTAAAGATGTATAAAAGCTTTTAACTGAATATATATGTACTATGTATATTAATACTAATTCCTTTATTTACGTTATGTGTGTATGTAAAAAAAAATAACTCTTTTACGTTGGAAAAAATTAATAAATACAAAAATTTAGCAAACAACAAAGCTTTACTTGGAAGCTAAACATTTGAATGAAAATGTTGTTATTTTAATATTCTATTGACATTCTAAGGAATATAATTATAATGGAGTATTTGACTTTAAGGTCCATTGCATATTCCATTAGGCAGCTTTTATGGATAAAATTCCAGGAATATTTGTACAGTTGCATCACTTCACTCCAGATATCCGTGAGCATTCCTATTACACATCATTGAATACGTACAGATATCTGTTTATATCTAAGAGAAAATGTCTTACATCTCTTGATTTTAAGTCATTTCTGAACCTACTCAATATGTTGCCAGTTATAATGAAGTACCACTGTCTGAGGTGACATTGAAATATAAGTAGGTTATTTCGAGCATTGGAAAAAAACATAAATCAAACATAATTTAAAAAAAAACAGTATCCTTAATGTAGTACTTCATTCTGATCTTAAAATGAAAAGTTGGAGAACCAGTTGAGTATAAGGTGAATATTACTAATAATATTTAACAGTCAAGGCCAACATTTGAACCTGTTCTATCTCAAACTCAAGTCCAAAGTCCTGATGTCTTAGACCTCTCGGCCAATGGCTCTCCCCTTTGGGCTACCTGACAAACCGCATAATCATTTATCTCCCCAGACAAAATCAGAACCCTGGTCACCACCTAACATGGATGGAATTACAAAACTGCCTAATGTAACTAACCTAATCTAATATAATCTAACCTAACCAAATCTAACCTAAACTTACCTAACCTAACCCTTGAGTTGACATGCTAAGTGTGAGTGTTAAGAGGATTATGGACAGACGTCACCTACAATAACAAAACACTTTGTCATCAAATAGCTGACTCCTAGTTTTACTACGTCACAAAGGTGCAATGGGTTTTAATGCATCTTATGTTTATTTAATATTTAAAATATTCATAGTTTTTACGTCCTCAGAGATAATAGTTTAGAAACAAAATTTAAAATTACTCCCAGCTCCACACTATTGAGTGTCAATTAAAAATTGATGGAAATTAAACAGGTTTTGCCTTTATTTAAATTATCCATGTTATGAACTTTACGTATTTTCACTGCATATTATGTTACATAAAACGTAAATTTAAAACTACTATAGTTTGAGGAATGCAAATCATAATTTCAAATCGAGTTTATATTAAACACTTTGGGTACTACATAATTTTATACAATTCTGAACAATCAAAGCCAAATAAAAACAAATCTATTTTATCTGAAAATGTGTGACCGAAAAGGACTAACAATGACTATTACACGTTTAACTTGCACAAATACAAGAAATGTTAAAGTTAGTATGTTAGTTAGTAATACTAATCTAAGGTAATCACGACACAGGTAAGTTTTTAAAATAAGGTGAGTTTTTTTCACTTAACATTAAACATTTCAAAGGCCACTATTTTGTTAATTTGCGAGACAATTTTAATTAATTAAATCCACATTCTTCAATTTTAAAGATCCGTGATATTGGTTGAAGTTTGCCTATACAAATTTATAAAACCTATTCCTAGATCCTTTTTTGCATAGGGCTTAGAAAATCTTACAAAATTAGAACCTAGATTGTCAAATTGTATTTTTCAATTCATTTACAATCAGGTATTATGAGGAGTATACTATATTTGAAAAATCAGTATTGACAGGGGTAGATTAAAAATAAAACCTATTTGTAAGAATGGTTAGAGGGGTTTTAAAAACTAGTCAACTCTCAAATTAGTCCCTTCTATGTCTCTCTCTCCCTGACAACCCTTCGGAACCCTATTAGCAATCTTGGCTAATAGAATACCACTGTACGTGTTGGGGTGGGTGGGTGGGTCAATGCCACTGTACGTGTATGGGTGGGCGGGTGGGTCAATACCACTGTACGTGTTGGGGCGGGTGGGTGGGTCAATGCCACTGTACGTGTATGGGTGGGCGGGTGGGTCACTAACACTGTATTTGTATGGATGGATGGGTGGGTCACTAACACTGTATTTGTATGGGTGGGCGGGTGGGCCGTCTACCACTGTACGTGTATGGGTGGGTGGGTGGACCATATATGGGGGTCAAAAATAATTAATACCACTGTAGGTGTATGGGTGAGCGGGTGGGTCAATACCACTGTACGTGTATGGGAGTGCAAGGGTGGTATTAATACTTACTGCCTGACAACCTCTCGGGACCCTATTAACGAACTGGGTGTGCAAGGGTGGTATTAATCCTCAATGTCTAACAAACCCTTGGAACCCTATTAGTGACCTGGATGTGCAAGGGTGGTATTAATCCTTACTGCCTGACAACCTCTCGGGACCCTATTAACGAACTGGGTGTGCAAGGGTGGTATTAATCCTTACTGCCTGACAACCTCTCGGGACCCTATTAACGAACTGGGTGTGCAAGGGTGGTATTAATCCTTACTGCCTGACAACCTCTCGGATCCCTATTAGCAAACTGGGTGTGCAAGGGTGGTACTAATCCTTACTGCCTGACAACCTCTCGGGACCCTATTAACGAACTGGGTGTTCAAGGGTGGTACTAATCCTTACTGCCTGACAACCTCTCGGGACCCTATTAACGAACTGGGTGTTCAAGGGTGGTACTAATCCTTACTGCCTGACAACCTCTCGGGACCCTATTAACGAACTGGGTGTTCAAGGGTGGTACTAATCCTTACTGCCTGACAACCTCTCGGGACCCTATTAACGAACTGGGTGTGCAAGGGTGGTACTAATCCTTACTGCCTGACAACCTCTCGTGGCCCTATTAACGAACTGGGTGTTCAAGGGTGGTACTAATCCTTACTGCTTGTCAACCTCTCGGGACCCTATTAACGAACTGGGTGTTCAAGGGTGGTACTAATCCTTACTGCCTGGCAACCCCTCCTAACCCTTACCAGCAGACTATTGATTATTTTGTGTTTCTATGGGTAATATTGATCTTTAATTCCTAACTACCTTTACGTTGTTTACGAAAATGAAAGTAATATACATTGAGTATTATTAGATAGAGTTTTGTCTGCCTGAATCAGTCCCGTGTTAATTATTTATTTGACTTTATATATTAATAATAGGCGTGGTGGATCAGTGGATAAATACTTCGGAGGTTAAGCTTTAATTTAGTAGTGGGATCATGCCCCTACTAAATTAAAGTTCAGAACGTCACTCGTTAAATAACGTTTACGTACAGGCCTGCAAGCCCATGTTAACTGAGTGAAGGTTTAAATTATAAAAAGAAATAAAATATTAAATGAGTTAATTACTTGCCATTAGCTTAGATAAGATTCGAAGTTTAGACAACTTCCCCGTAGTTAAAAGCCTTAGCCAATGAGTGACCTTAATGATAATTTACATTATTTTATAATAAAATAATCGTGATTAGAGAATTGTTAAATATTTGAAACATCTTAAATGAAACTCCCAGACAATGTCCTTGAGCTAATTTCTTTTTAATGCAATACGTAAAAGTATGTTCAACCGAAAATGAAATTCAAATTATATATTTATAAACATATAAAAGTATATTCCAGTAATAAATTAACAAAACTTGTATTAGAAGCATAGCTATATAAGTTCACGTATCACACAGACCAGTTCACATTGATACTAATGGTACACGTGGCCCGAGTATCGATTGGCTGTGGTTAGAGTTTAGAAGGGATCACGTATATATATCTACCTAATCACTACTAACGTTTTCACGTAGTATTATATTGGTTCAAGTAAATCAAACGATAATGATATATTTATCTGACAACAAACAAGATGCTTCTGAAGATAAATCATACAATCATTGTTTATTAAGTCACTAGAAAAACATCTGAATTTGTTATATCATTTTTTATTTATACTTTACTGGAGTAAGTTTGTTCACACTTGTGTAAATGTTCAAAGACGTGTTAACCCTTAGAGCGCCATTTATACAATGCTATTTTCCACTAAGCGCTAATTTATTGTAAAAAAAATCAAAATAAAATTTGTTAGTTGCTCATTTTTTTATTTATTGTACTGTACAGGAAAATAAAAAATATTATAACATTTTTAAACTTTTATTAGCTCACTTTACCTTTTTTCTTATATATGAATATGTAAATAAGCAAATTTTTACTTGAAAATAAGCCTCAGGCATAGATTCCAATCAATTCAACTATAGTATATAGTATGAATCAATTCAATATATTATTACAACCAATAAAATATGTATAATTGAGTACATTTACTTGTACATAAACTTATAAAGACAGGGCTTGCACATAACACATATAATAAAAAAATAAGTAAACACATATAGAACTTGATATCGATGTATTTAGTACCTTCCACAAAATCAAAATCGGCTGGATTATTTATAATGACACTTAAAACTAATAAATTACTAACATATGTTAAAGATAAAGATAAAACAAGTAAATACACAGTTTCAAAGCTGTAAGGTGGCGGACAATGACAACCGCTCGGCTCGACAGTAGCTGCGCGTATATGCGATTGAGGCGCTGGGCGGCGCAGCGGAAATGTACACTGCCAGACAAAAACCTGTCCGTAATTATTGACAGGCCAACAAAAGGTCAGGAGGCGCACAATGTGTCTCTCATGAGTCACCGCTCATAACCCAAAAGCACTACTGGATTAAATTAGAAACATTACTACGAAAATAATATTTTTGTAACTATTACCCGTATATGCGCTTACGGCGTGGTAAGGATGGCTAACCGGTGAAGGAGACTCTCGGTTTGAGATTGTCTGATGAGGTTTTCCTGCGCTACACCTTGCCCACGATCTGACACGCCACCATTGTGGGAGCTCGGTTCCTAGCTAGGGCCAGGCAGTGGAAGAGAATGTGCTGTCCAGACTCATCCTTTTCCCCATATTTCCTACACAAGAGAATGGAGGTTGGAAACCCCATCTTGTTCATGTGTACCCTAAATGTCCATTGTACAGTTATAAAACCAACCACCCTTCGGAGTTCTGATCTTGCAAGATAAAGAGCTTCAACCGTGTTTTGGAACAACATAGTGGTGGTTTGGAAGTCACCCTTAATTCTGCAGAGGTAGTTATGATATTGGATTTATTCCCATAACAGCAATGTCATGTGTGTGAAACAAGATTTTTACAGTGTTTGAAAGAGCGTACAAATTACTAGACAGTTTTATAAATGTTTTTTATTTGGATTTTTATCAAAATTGTAAACTAAAATCTATATTTGAGTTCTGTCCAAAATCAATATTTATTAAATTAAAGAGTATTCTTTAGTTACATTTATGCTTTTTAAAACGACTTTAAAACTATACATTGCCACAAATCGTAAAGTTACAGTACATTACCAACTTGATATTGCTCTTATGAGAGTAAATCCAATTTAGCGAATACCGTTACTAATTCATTAAATGGTACTAAATCAACGTGGTGTTGATCTTAGGGGTTTTTTTTTTTTTTTTTTTTAAAGCAAGGTCTTCTTTTCCATAACTTTACCAACAAAAAAAGGAGCGGCCATAGGTTCTTAGGCTAAGGTGGTGGCTTGCCACGCAGTTGGTCCCGATTCGACCTCCGGTGTGACCATAACCGATTTTACCCCTGTGCTGCTCTCTTGGATCAGAAGTGACGTTAAGCCGGTGGTTCACCGAGTCTATAATAAAAAAATAGACTCGTTGAAGCAGGTGAGGGGAAATATTTGATGTTGAGGGCGTTTTGAGGGATTGTAAAGCTTAGTGCCTTTTCGGAGGACCAACTAACATCCACGTTAGTAGAGGAAACGCTACAAAAGACGTTACCACGAACGATCACAGGGAGATGCGTTTTATAAGTAGAAAGTAATGAAAAGGAAGCAACTGTACCTATAGAGGAGATTGTCTTGGAGCGAAGAACTAAGAAGATGAGAGAAGAAGAAGAAGAACTAACATATCTTGGAGCGAAGAACTAAGAAGATGAGAGTTGAGATGACCGTAGAGATGGATCCACCAGGCCTGGGATGTCGATGTTGTCCAGTGGTCAGTTTTGGAGCACAACACAACACTGTTTGAGTTTACTTTGAATAAAATGCTGAGTAGATCGAGAGAAGAAGGATTGAGAAACAAAAAACACTATCACTGACTAATGAAACCAAAACTATACACTATAAGAGAGGGTCACGGTAATCGCGACGCGATATCCAAGCGAACCGTTCCACATAAGTTCAACTGAGGTTTTAATTTTAGGTATACGGGTGAAGCGTGTTGATGGGGTTCACACCACCGGTTACAAGGGTTAGACAATGTCACCTGATATTTGACTTTTGGCAAGTGCATGTGCATAGAGGCTAGTAATATTATTTAGATTTCAATATAGTAACAGGTGAATATGTTACGAGTACGTGAGTAACAATTTATGCTTAAGAGATTATAAATACAGATAAGAGGAACAAAGTATTAAATTACTTAACTATGAATTACAAGTAACTATATGTACAGTATTTAATACTAAGTACGGAACAGGAACTGTGTCTTAATTGGGCAACTCTCCCCACTAAAAAAGATACAAAATTGAATTTTTAAAACCTTTAAAATGAACCGTTATAATAAAACTTCTTAAAAATAAAACCTCCTTTTAAAATTAGTTTTCGTTTTTCTTTTTTTTTGTCATAAATAAATAATTTGGCGCATAACAGTATATAATATAATCTCTTATACTACATGGTATTTCTAACTTTGAGTTCACAACAATAATCATTCATCTATAACTAACAAGACCCGGTCGTTGGTTGGTCTAGAACTAAGTTATAGTCTTGTGGTTGAGTCTCGGTTGTCAGAAGTTGCTGTGGTGGGAACTGCGTGGGTGGTTAGCCAGCACTCCTTCAACTATTAACTATTGATACAATAACCTTGACGTATGTGTTGTTGATAAACTATTGCCAATGTAAAATAATACCATTGGAAAATTTTTACATACTTATTTTCGTTACCTTTTTAAATCTGGGACCTTTTTAAATATGTATGATATTGTGCAAGACTTTTATCAGATGAAAATCATACAAATACATTATAAAAGTCAGGCGTGTTAACATTATAAAAATAACAATTGTTTAATTTTAGATGTAAAAAATCATACTATATTAAAACATTATTATTTTAAACTATCAAAAATATTCTATTAAGTATTTTGTTATCCATATTTACTTTACAAGTGCAAATACCAATGTATCCCCTATAGAATATTTGCATAACCCTTATGAAATCCTTCCTCGATATATAGGTTACTTAATTTCCTTCCTTTCTCTATCAAGTGATCCCAGTACGATCTACTCACGTATTACATTAAATTTCCTAAATGCTTCTAACTATGAAAAAATTAAAAAGTTCTTATCATACATCTTATGAACATTCTACGTTTTCTTATACATATTTATTTCCAGTATACAGAGAAAACTGTTTCGGCAAATATATTTTTTGCTATCCTACCATATATATTTCCTTTTTAGAAAAATAAACTTCACTAGTCAGTTTACATGGGCCTACAGCGGATAATCCTTTGCGTGAACTTTATTCACGAGTGAATTACCGACATTAGCTCAGTCGGGGATTCAAACTCTGGACCTTGTCCTTTGCAGTCTGAAGCCTTAACAACTGAGCCACCATGATAGCGTTGGTCTAGAATCAATCTTTTGTCATGGGTATAATATTGGTTACCTGACCAACAATAAAATGTAACACGTATACTAATTGTTGTACTTATAAAATACTTCCTAGGAATTTAAGTACGTATTTGAGTAAGATGGTTTTAGTTGCTATATATATTGTTAAGTTAACAACCACCAATTACCTTTCCAGCAATACTGGATAGTTCTGACAATATAGGTTATAAAACGATTTATCGCTTTATCAAAATATTCAAAAAGAAAAATTCACAACTAATGCATTATTTCAACTTACATAAGACAGTGTCTGTAGTTGAATATACCGGGTGTTGCGTCATCACTGTAGTTACTGACGTTTTGGCCATTGTAACTGTTCTTTTTCGCTTTTAGGGGACGTCCTGTGGAAGAAGTCTGAACACTCTTAAATGTAAGTATAGGTCGAGTTATACTTCATTTTAAAGGTCATGTTAGAGGAACACATCACCACAACCCTGACTGGAAAAGGACTATTCGTTTGGAAATAGCAGGCTTTCAAATGTTTGCCTCATTGGAACTTCGAGAGGCTGCTATTTCCAAACGAACCCTCCTTTTTCAGTTGAAGTTGCAGCAATTTATTCCTCTAACAAAATGAGAAATAACTCAATCTATCCTTACATTTAAGATTTTTCAGACTCACAAGACGTCCCGCAAAGTTAAACAGGACAATTAAAATGGCCAAAAAGTCAGTAACTACAGTGAGGACGTAATCCATTAATCCATTAATCCGTATTTTAATTTCCATATACAGACTTGAATCATAATCAGAAAACTTATTTGTGGACGAACTTGGTTTATACTTATCTGGCATAAAATTTAAATCGAACGTGAGTGTAATAATTTTAGGTGACATGAACTTAAACTTACAACAGGATAACTTTTTAATTGATGAATATAAACTTACCATATCTTCTAATGGATTTCTATCACTAATAAATGTACCCACAAGAATAACTGACAATTCACAGTCTTGTATAGATCATGCCTTTGTACGAACTAAAAATGTAAATAAGGTTAGGTTTGAAGCCGCAGTGATTGACAGCAAGATAACGGATCATTGTTTGACAGCTGTTAATGTACAAGAGAATAGCAGTGCAACAGCTGACTCGGTCAAGGTCACGGCTGCGAACACACGGTTAACCTACCGATTAGATTTCAGACTTCTTGATAAGCAGCTTAATAATACAGACTGGAGTACTGTTTTTCTTCAAGACGATGCTTCAAAGGCTTTTGATATTTTTATTGGCATTCTACAGGAAAAGTTAAATAACTGCAGGAAAATAATCAACATAAAGAAATTAGCATTTTCTAAATTAAAACCGTGGATAAATATTTCGACATGTAAAAAGATTAAAACAAGAAATTCCCTTTTTAAAAAGGTAAAAGAACAACCAAATAATTTAGAATTAAGGAAACAATTTAATGAGTTTAGGAATAATTTACAAAAAGAGATTAGATGTTTGAAACAAAAATATCACAGTGTACTTTTTGAAGAGTGTAAGGGAAATTCTAAAAAAACGTGGAATATCATTAAAGAGGTTACAGGTCAAAATTCAAAAATAGTTACAAAAATTGAACTAGGATGCAAAGATAGGGTAATTAGTGACCCGTATGAAGTTGCTAATGAACTAAATAATTTCTTTTCATGTGCAGCGGAAAAGCTAATTGAACATGTAGTTAAACCACCAAATGTTAACACTCAATATTACAGAAACCTTTTTTATGAACCTGTTAGTATTAAATCAATGTTTTTGAGACCAGCTACTCTTGATGATTTATCTAAAGCTAATCATTAAAAAATAAAACATCATCTGGTACTGATGGTATAAGTTCCAAGATAATAAAAAAAATATATAATAACATTAGTAATGTTTTACTTCATATTATTAATAAAAGTTTCGAATCAGGTATATTCCCAGAACAAATGAAGTTTGCTGTTGTTGTTCCGATTCATAAAAAGGGGTCAACAATGGAATGCAATAATTATAGGCCAATTAGTCTGTTATCATCTTTCTCAAAGATTTTTGAAAAGGTAATGAATTAAAAATTATTAAACTTTTTTGAAAATAAAGGTTTTTTTTAGCAAAAATCAATATGGTTTCAGAATAGGACTTAACACAGAACAGGCTCTTGTTGAATTTAATAGTAAAGTAACTAATGGAATTAATGATGGATATAAAGTAAGTGGACTTTTTTTGGACATAACAAAGGCTTTTGATACGGTTGACCATAACATTTTATTAGAAAAATTACATAATACTGGAGTGAGGGGAGTAGTCTTGAGATGGTTTGATAGTTACTTGAGGGGCAGAAGGCAGTGTGTAAAAATTAATGGGGTATTGAATGATTCAGTTGAAATGAAGTATGGTGTACCACAGGGATCTGTGCTCGGTCCAGTCTTATTCCTAGTCTATATCAATGATTTATGTAACGCGAGGCTGTACGGGAAGATAACATCGTTCGCGGATGATACTGCATTATGCTATCATGGAAATTCATTAACGGAAATAGAACATAACATGAATCTTGATCTTCAGGCAATTCAATGGTGGTTCACCAAAAACAATATGATATTAAGTACAAATAAAACAAAGTTCATTAATTTTAGTCTTAGAGAAGAAGCACTATTTGAAAACAAAATTATTTATAAGTGCATTGAATGCGTTTGTAAAAATGATTATTGCCAAACAAAATGTAATGAAATTCTTCAAGAAAATTTTATAAAATATTTAGGGGTTACTTTGGATAGTAATATTAACTGGAAGCAACATTTAAATGAGCTGAGGAAAAAATTAAATAACATAATTAGAATATTTTACTTCCTTAAAAACATGTGTAATAGTAGTGTTCTGAGAACCTTGTATCATTCTTTAGTTCACAGTAGGTTGGAGTATGGAAACGTATGCTGGGGTGGAACGTACTATTCAAACTTAAAATCACTCATTACAATACAAAAACAGTATGTGAGACTGATAGCAAAAAAACCAAGACGTGAACCATCCTTTCCACTGTTCTCCTCTTTCAGAATTCTTCCACTTAGACATTTATATGTGTATAAGGTGTTGAAAATATTTTTTATCAGAAGCAAAGGCAGCAGTGGAAGTAATGTTTACAGATCAAAATTAAGAAAAAATGAAGCTATTTATGTTCCAAGACCGGTAAGCACATTTTATAAAAAATCTTTTAACTATTTAGCACCATATTTATTCAATATGATACCTGCAAAATTAAGAAAGATAGAGAATGTTCATATGTTTGGAAATAAAATTAGGAAATGGTTACTCACAAATTTTACAGTAGAAAATTATCTAAATACGTAAATAATTCACATTTAAATGATTCATACATTCACATTTGTATACCATTTTAAAAATATATTGAAACATTAGATAACTCTTAGCAATTTTTAAAGTAAAATGCCATAGTACAGTTTTCATTCAATATAAAGGCTCTAAAAATAAATATTGACATGTATTTTATACAAACAAAATATATTTTCTGGTGTACAGTTTGGAGCATTATAAATTAAATCTTATTGTAAAATTATTATTTATGTGTCATTGTTAGGTCAACAGCATTAACAAAATTTCGATATTAAGAGTTCCTCCACACAGGCTTAGGCTCCACATAGGCTTTATTTTCTCAGCAGAAGTTTTTTCTTTTTAGTTTCCTTTTCAATATTCTAGGTCAGACTTGGTATTGTATATTTATGTGTGTGTATAAGACGGATTTAATTGTTGGTTCTGTACTTGACTGTATGTGATTTGTTGTTAATTATTGTAATTGTTACTTATATTATGTTTTTGTGGTGGAAGCTATATGTACATATGTAATTTTTGAGATGAATAAAGATATTATTATTATTATTAAAATCCCAGAGTTTCATTGTTGCGTGTTCAATTATATTATATAATAAATATGAGGGGGTTTCCAGACTTTTTAAACACCTGGTATATTACAAAAGTTCAAATTCTTTGTGCTTAGATATTAACAAAGCAAGTATTGCAATCAAATACAGTAAGTTGAATAGTCTTGAACTGGTAAATAAATGTTACCTCAAAAAAAGGTATCAGCGAGTGATTATTCAACACAATACGAAAGGTGGAATCGACATTGTAGGGCCTATCTTATGATAAACGTGTTCAAAGATCTGGCGTACCTCAAGGATGTATAATTTACCCAAATATATATATATATATATATATATATATATATATATATATATATAATTGATACGCTTTCTTTAATCAAGCTTTTGAATGTATATATTTACACATATGAAGCATTATGAGTTTAAAATAAGAAAAGACAAATTTTAAATTGAAATGTTATACAACAGTTTAATATGATGATATAACAAACCATAAAAAAACAACATTTTGTACACTTATATAGCAATAAGCACGATTGTTGCTGAAATATATTTAGCAAAATCGACGTTAATCCCGGTAGTCATACTTTTGTTGTATAATTGAATAAAAGTAAAAATTGACATCCATATAAAATGACAACATTAAAATTTGTACATTTTCTTAAAGAACTATTTGACAGAGGTTCGATATGTTTTTATTATTGAGTGTATTTAATTCACAAATTGATCTCATAGATGTACGATGTTAAATTTTGTGGACCGTCTGAGGTATTAAATAT
Organism: Stictocephala bisonia; assembly: GCA_035578905.1. Taxonomy (NCBI): domain Eukaryota; kingdom Metazoa; phylum Arthropoda; class Insecta; order Hemiptera; family Membracidae; genus Stictocephala; species Stictocephala bisonia. The sequence continues at coordinate 157,876 of JAQJVL010001232.1, read as the reverse complement.
GTTAGATTAATGTATGAATAGGTTTTTATTTTAATTAATTTATATATTCAAACAAATAAATTTAAAATCATGTAGGCAACGTTTTCAGCAATATAATCTGCTAATATTTCCATAACATATTAAGCACCTGGTTACTTATGTCAAGAATAATTGAAAACAGAATATTTTATATTCAAAAAAATTTAATATAAAGATTTGGACAAAACTTAAAAAAAATTTTACTAAACAAATGAGTTCTGAAATGAACTTTCTATATAAAGAAGCAAGATTGAATCCTTATATAAAGAAATTTAACTCCAGTGAAATTTATTCCATAAATTTGCAACTATAAATTATTAATTATTTTGGTAATACTAGTATATTATTAATATTATTATCTAAGGAATGAATATTCCCATTGGAAAATCCCTGTACTAAAGTTATCAGAAATATGTCTGAGATCGCAGATAAATGTCAGCAGTGTTGGGATGTTTCTTGGTGACTACGTACATCCGTTATCGGTACTAGAAAATGTCAGCGTCGTTTGTCAGCTGTCTACTTTTTGTGTTTACCACAGTCTGTTGTGACATTGCAGCTTTTTGCTCGACTTTACTGCTTCACATCCAATATATGATTTTTAACATAGATGTACGACATAGTTGTAAAGTAATCTGTTTTTCTCCAAACTGTACGTTTGTTACAGTTAAAAAATAAATCTAAAAATGTCATATAAAAACTAATTTACGTCCCGAATAACTAATCTAATATGTCATGACTAATTAGGATTAATTAAATTAATGGTTATGTTTGAAAACTTTGTACAACACATTGATACTGGTAGTTTTATAACTAGAGTAACGTACAGATGTCCAATTAGCTATTTTGTACATTCGGTTAGTTAATTAATTATTTGCGATAGTATTCACATTTCTTTAAAATGGCACGATTCTTTGAACTCCCAACCTTAAAATCACTTTAGAAGGTCACTGCGTACAGTTATATAACTTTGTTAGACAGAGAGTATTTTAAAACTAAATTATTTGTATTCTCTGACATTACGAGAACGACTGAAATGATTCAAATCTGAGTCAAATGAATTTTAAAGCAGTATAAAGTCTAAAAGGTAAATAGAGTGCCTTAATTGGTTAAATTTCTGGTCACACATCAACTGTTCAACCACTACTCTTTATTTTGCAAACTATAATATAGTTTCACACCTGAACTCCCTTACTGAACTGGATATGAGTAATCACATCGATAAGTTATGTAGATTTAAGATTTGATTTTTCTTATTTTAAAGTGATAATGCTTCATATGTATAAATATATAAACTTAAAATCTTGGGTATGTATTATTGGGTAAAGTATACATCCTTGAGGTACACCAGATCTTTTAACACGTTTATGATAAGATACAATGTCCATACATCCACCCAGACGTTGATTGGAAAGTTTTGGTTCACACATCCAATACTACACTTGGATCGGACTTCCAATCCATATTTTGGTTAACCACACCAAAGTTTCATATCTAAGACAACTAACTACCTTACTAAACAGAACGTACATTAATACAGCCTCAAAGTTCTGTAGAGTGCGTCCATTGGTAAAGTTTAGATCCACACTTTAATTTTATTGTTCCACCTTGTCTGAACTACACAACGTGTTACACCTGAGTCAATCTCCTGATGGAACAAAACATACGTAATCAAAGCTTAAAAGTTCTGTAGAGAAGGCTGTAGAGAGATTTCTGAAATTATGTTCACATTTCAACAGTTCAACCCTTGGTCTCAATTCATAAGAAACATACCAAAGTTAAATAGCTGATTCAATTACCTTACAAACTAGGGTTAACGTAATCAAAGTCTAAGAGTTTTGTAGAGAGCATTCGTTGTTACAGTTCATGTCCCCACTTTAATTGTTTCCCCTTGTCTCAATTCGTGTGAACCACACCAAAGGTTTACATATGAGTAAACGCCCTTACGATTTTGTTGAGGGCAACAAGCTGTAAAATTTAGTTTCTCACTTCAGTTGCTGTACTTTTTGTCTCATTAACTGATACATAATCAGTATTAATCAACAAGTTTGAAAAGTTATCAGTCTTGTTCTCTGAGGTCCAAATTAAAGTAAGTATGAATAGTTGACATCTGTTAATCTGAAGGTTAAATGTGAAAGTAATGTAAATAATTACGATTCTCGTTTTATTTTCAAAACTTTCAAGTTATTTTTATATTACAATAATACTGTATTGTTTCCTTATTTAAAAAATCGTCTTCAAAGATTAATGGTGCCTTTTTACAATGCATACATTTTACCAATTTAAAAAATGATATGTAATATTATATAGGCACGTTACTAAAGTAATAAGTAATTAAATATAATACAGTATATCAAAAATAAAATTAAAATAATATTAAAGGACAATAAATGTAAACTGCAGAATTATCAATACCTAAATATATTTTTTTCGTTTTGCTACAGTATATATCAACAACTTACCAAATAATAGTTACGCATGTCTTCTCCCACCCTACCATACACGTTCAGTGGTATTGACTCTTCCACCCACCCATACACGTTCAATGGTATTGACTCTTCCACCCACCCATACATGTGCAGTGGAATTGAATATCCCACCCACCCATACACGTTCAGTGGTATTGACTCTTCCACCCACCCATACATGTGCAGTGGTATTGAATATCCCACTCACCCATACACATGAAGTGGCATTGGCTCTCCCACACACCCATTCTCGTATCGTGGAACTGACCCTCCCACCCACCAACACAATACAGATGTAGAATTCCTATTTTAACTTGTTATACTACAGGGGAAGTCTAAATAATAAAAAAATACCATGTAATGAGTTTGCTTACTAAAAATAATAAGTTCACTAAATTGTCAAAAGACCGCGTCAAGTCAAGACAAGATTAATAGTTACTCGTTGTTTCGTCCTGAGTTAAGTTTTAATGTAATTTCCTCCCGGCGACCGGCGTAACAGTATTGTCAGAGTGTAACTCTCTGCTTGTGGCTTAACTAACATTATGTGCTTGGAAGTGCTTTAACTACACTTTTAAAGTAGTAAGACTTTTAATATTTAATTGATACTTTAACCAAAATTTAATAAAATACAAATTTTGGAAATGACTATAATTTGGACAACAAACTCTTGTTAAATAACTAAGTTATTAATATCAAATAAAATCAATCTCAGATTGTTTTAAGTAATTTCTCAATTTCATTAATTACTTTTTAAATAAACTTTATTTCGGTTAGTAATAAGTCAGACTTCATCAAATTCTGTAGGCATATCTTCTGTATTACAATTATACATCTGGAACAGCGGTAGAGCCGTGAGGTCTATCGGTAGGCAATCGAGGTACAGCACCTATATTGCGTTCATTGATGGCAGGCGTTCTCTACACCTCAAACCGTACATGAATATTATTATGTATTCTTAATAATATTACAAGCAAAAATAACCGTCATATTTCTAAAAACATTATTTGTAAATTATTATAACTTTGGTTAAACAGTGTCCATTTATTTGAATATCTTATAGATATTTTTAGAACGTGTGATATAGTACGTTATCTACTTTCAATATTGAGATGGCATTTTCTTGTTGGCCTTTTTTTAACATATTATAATATCACTCACAATTTATTTATTTATTTTGTAGTCGATCAGGTTTTATAGCCTTGGTCTGCCCAATCGGCATAGAGTTCATATAGCACTTTATCCAGACGTACAGTAATAGATATATTAATTTATAATTATTGTCCATCTTTTTAGTTGATATATGCAGCTATAATGTATCATATATGTAAATAACAACAAATGATTGAATGAAAAAAATCAATAATATTATTACGATCATATTGAATATTATTTCTTACGAATTTATTGCTAACGTTATCAATCAGTAATTATTTAGCAAATTATAATTTTATTAATTGTAAACCTTACAATAATTACGTACAATTACGCCCTCTTGCATTTTTTTAGTAAGATACTTAGGACTGAGCACGTAGTTGGGTGGGAAGGCCGTAGACAACGAATGTACGAAGATGGTTAGGTGGTTTGTCTTTTCAGGGAACGAGATCTTTTTGCACGATTTCCACTCCAATTAACTGATTAACTTATTTTTTACAATACCGATCAATTAATTGTAATTAGCCATGTTTGTAGGACGTATTTATGACGCTGTTATTGTTAGGAATACCAAGAAAGGTACTTACCTTTGCATTCACAAAGTTATAACAAGCAAAAACATAAATTACATTTATAGAGTTTGGGAAAAGAAAATATACTCGTGTATATTTTGAATTGGACGTTTACAGTTTAGAATTTGTCCATTTAGACGATTATAATTTGATAAATTTAATAAACTTTGCACATACATGTTCCTTTTCGGAATTAAACAGCTTTCTGTATGTACACGGATCACTACCGAAAACAATTCGGTATCTTGATATTTGGAATAATTTGGACAGTTGGATGTAATAAACTTCAAAAAAGCGTGTTTATTAGTTCAATTTATTTGTGTTTCTTGAATTAAATTGAATATCCTTCTAAGTATTGTGAATAATTTTTAAAGACCAAACAAATTAAATTAGCAATATTTGCTGACTAGAATTTTAATTTAATATTTGCAACTACTTTATGGTTTTAAAATACTGAAATTTGTAATCACTAGTTTAAAATTTTTCTACGCAAGGTGTAAAAGTAAACTTACCTTACACTATATGAAATGAAATAAAAAGAAATTAAATGAAAAACTACTTTATTTTTAAGGCGAGGTTAGGACTGGACAGTCCTCTCTACCACCTAACCTTAAATTCATGCATATAGTGGTTTTATAACACAAATGCATGAATTAACAGTGGTTAGGTTACATATTTTGGCATGTATAGATCGCGGGCATTTTACTTTTTTTTGCTGACATTGTTTTTCAAGGTAGATAAATAACTAAGAAACAAGACCACGATCATTTTGCAGTAAAACAATTATGAAAACGAGGTGGAATGGAAAATGTTGTTTCATTGTAAATATATCGTTGTGGGTAATCAAATTGTGGGAAATTTTTTTCTGCGAATATGTCAAGTTTTTTTAACTAAACCACTATTTACTGTGTGTTTATTTTTACTGTTTATACTATTTTACTAGTTTATGTTGTGATAGGATAGGTCTACGTTGGATATTGTTAGTTTAAGTTAGTTTTGGTTATATTAAGTTTTTTTTAGGTTTTGTGAGTTGGTTAGGTAAAGTTAGGTTTAGGTAGGTTATTATTAGTATATGTTAGGTTTGGTTAGGATAAGTTAGGTTTTATTGAGTTATGTTAATAAAAACTAGTCTAAAAACCACCTAACGTCACAAAACCTAACCAAATATAACAGAATGTAACTATCAAACCCTACAAATCCAAACCTAACATAACAAAACCTAACCTACATTTATATCCAAACCATACTAACAAAACTAACTCCCCTTATAGTAAAATATTAGATTGTAAAATCCTTTACATATTCGTAGTCAATACGAAATTCCGCACCATTTGAGTAGGCTACCCATAACGACATCGCTAGATTTACAAGAAAAAAATTTTTTCCGTTTTTCCTCCTTTTTGTAATTTTCCCGGATTTGTTGCTAGAATTGTTTTTGTTTCTTAATTATATCTCTTGTTTGATAAAAGGGTTAAGGAATAAATCTACAAGGCCCTTTTTCCATATAATCACCTATACTTTCCAAAAGGAACATTTTTCTTATATTATATATATACTGTATATAATACTTATATTAGATATTATATGTTCAAAAATACAAATAACTATTACCAATAAGTAGTTTGATACTTTTCAGACAAATAAATGCAATTTTGTAAACATAATTTTATTGTAGCTTATAATTCATGTTATACTTGAAACAAATCTACAGACCTTAAGAGGTGAGGTGGACTACGGTTCATGTGTGCACCGTAGTGCACCTTTAGTAAGAGATATTTCTCTAAGGCCATAACTGTGGCCAACGGGGAACACATTACGGCTGCAAGTGCAGTGTTGCAGTGTCACACAAGTACAGTAAATGTAAACTGTCACACAACTTGCGACTGTTAAGTGTGACGCGGTGAGGTGGTTCTTGGGAAATTCCTTTTGAAGTTAAGGTGTTCTATTCGGTGACATTATTATTTTTAAAAAATGCTTGTATATTTTACGTTGACCATATGTGTTAGCAAAATATTATTTTAATTTTATTTCTTTTATTTTTCAACGGCAGTGTCTCTTAGTTAGTCTGTTACACTCGTAAATGTTGCAATGTCTTGAACATTTAGAAAATTAAAAATAGGCCTAAGAACAACTTACACAGCGTAAAATTTATTCATAGAAAAATGTGGCTCTTATAACTACTGTATATACAAAAAATGTATGATTTAATAACAGTTTTAACCACTTAGGCCTAGTTTAACATTCAGCTTCCAAATAAATAAATTTAATATTTTGATGAAAAAAAAAAATAATAATAATAATAATATAAGAACAAAGTTTAAGTACATAAATTATATTTATTATTTACTCTCATTATTTAATAAAATAATACAACTGAGGAAATATATTTAACACTAATTGCTGTTTACAGTATTAAATAAAAATGTAGTTTCATGATTTACTACAGATTTTTTTACACTATTATCGTTTGTCAAATATTTTAAATAGTAATATCAAGATAGTGTAAAGTGCGTTTTAATAAAAATTCATGTGGTACAATTAATAAACTATATGTCTGCCACTTTTCAAAGATCTTATCATATCAAAGATTGAGCTCAAAATTGCATAACTTCCTAAGTATTACTATTATCAACGAACATTTGATAATATGGATTTTCCGTTAATTCACTACCATAACCATAACTTAAGTTAATCTTACATAACCAAACCAAACATAACGTAACATAAACAAACCTAACCTAACCAAACCAAACCTAATGTAACATAAATAAATATAACATAACCTAACCAAACATTACATAACCTAACCAAACCTAACATAACATAACAGAAATAAACCTAACATAACCTAACCAAACCAAACCGAACGTAACATAAATAAATCTAACATAACCTAACCAAACATTACACAACATAAGCAAACCTAACATAACGTAACAGAAATAAATCTAACATAACCTAACCAAACCTAACATAACATAACCAAACCAAACATAACGTAACATTAATAAGCCTATTATAACCTAACAAAACATTACATAAACTAACCAAACCTAAAATAACATAACCAAACCTAACAAAACATAACCAAACCTAACATATCATAGCCAAACCTAATATAATGTAACCAGAGTAGTGGTAGTGAATGAACAGAAAATGTCCGATAATATTTCTAAATGCACTCAAACAAAATAAAAAGGAGCTCTTTCAAACTGATAGTTATTTATCGGATTAAAAAGGAAACTTCCGTAATTTGTTAAAATAAAATTCCTTTAAAAAGTTAATCACTTATGTTGGCTAATTAGCACAGATTTCAACAATAAATGTATATGGCTGATTAAAATTTGAGTGTATTTTATTGGTATTCATTTTTGATAGTGGTCGTTTAGTGAAATCAAACAGCAACCAAGGATAACAACTTTTTTTGGCTGGTCATATTTTTGTCACGCTATTAACAGCCAATAAGCGGACTACTAAAGAAGAATAGATAATACTAAGTTAATAAAGGACTAGAAGGTGGTGATCATCCTGACATTCCTTATATGTTATGATAAAAAAACTCCCTTATAATTTGTAATTCTCAGCTTCTACTCAGATATGAGATGCTGAAACAACTGTTGTGTGAATATGAATTATTAAGATGTCTGATGCAAGTATAAGTGATTGAATCCTTCCATTCAATCAACGTGGCTTCAAGTGTGGTAACGAATTGGCGGCCAGTGAACACACCCGAGTGTTCAGTCCAGACGTACTTGTAATGAAGTGGCCAATCATCATACAGCCTTTGTACAGCTGGTGGAGTGCCAATTACAAATTAGTAGTGTTGTGAAGAGGTTGAAAGGAAAGTGATACAATTCTTTACCTCATTGACGTAAATGTTTATTTGTTTATAAGGCAATACACCTTTTTGCAAAAAATTACAATGCATGTTCTTGACAGCTTAAAGAGCACCATAATTAAATAGTATATAATGATTGTAATAACAATAATAATAATATAGTGTCTATAAACAAAAATATAAAAGTACAGGCAATGCAACTAACGATGCTGTTTGGAAAACATGTAGTTTGAGAAAAATATATTTACAATTTTACAACTGGTTAGAGACTGTACAATTACAATCAATTACAACAAATTGATAAATCTCACAGACGATTTAGTGTTCCTTTTGAATGCAGACAAGGACGACCCAAAGAAGTCCACCTCCTTACAAAATGTATTCACAATTCCTGTTGTATTGTGCTGTAGAACAGATAATTTGTAGAGTGATGATGGTTGGTAAACAGCTGGGAGTGTCTTGGGGTGCGGGGACGTGAAAGTCTATCAAGTGCAGTATTTCAGGACAATCGATGTCGTTATTCAGGACTTTGAACAGGTATACAAGATCAGCTATAGTTTATCTACTTGATAAAGAAGTCCGTTCACTTCCGAGAAGTTAAAACCTAACACTTACAAAATACAAAACAAAATCTACAACATAAACGTAAGTAAACTGAATTATAAACTGAATTACTAAATACAAAACGTTATGTAATTGGCTAATAAAAATTTATAAGTTTTAAATGTCATCAGAAATATATAAAATGTTACTGAGTGTGAGATATGACATGTGATGACTTATGTTCTTATCAGAGTAAGGTTTTTATATCAAAATCAACGTTATATAATTATTTTACCTATGCAGTGCCGAACTCACAAAGCCATTCCGTTGCTAGGGAACCTATCGAGTGGCGAGGAATGTCTCAACACCAGCTGTTTGTTAATATATTGAACTACGTTGGCGGTTTCATGAAACTTGAGGAAGTGCGCCGAAGGGCTAAATAGTACTTTACTCTACAAGATAATAAGGACTTTCACAACTTTGGCCAATGAACTAAGCAGCTCTACTATTATAAAACTAGTTTAATAAGCCTAAATATGTTATCATGGTTAAGCCATGAACGTTAAGGTCAGTAAGAGGTTATTTCAAATTGGTTTTTGGAGAAGTTTTGAACATATCGTATCACGCATATATTAAATTTGAATTAAATAAGGGTTTTAAAAGTTATATCAAGAACATTATTGCTATTAGATTGTGTATGGAACTTTTGTTTCATTATATAGGGCTAGCGTTTGGTAATAGCATCACTTTAAATACTACTCTGACATTTATTGCCTAAAATATCAAAAATTTAGTTTGAAATTAAAATTCGATCTATACAAATCAAACTGTTCAGTTAAAAAACTAAACCAATGTCCAAAAAAATCAAAATACCAAATATATTGTCATCAGTTATTTTGCAAATGACTTTATCTTTATAATTGAACATTCTGTTGTAAAATTTGAAAGTTTTTCTATCAGTTAGTATACTACATTTTTATAAGCCCCTTCTTCTTCTTAGACCTGAATTTTCAGTCGTACACGAATTTCTTAAATAAAAACAAATATATGTTACTTATCTGTACTGTACATTAGTATTATGATCTAATAATTTGTAAAAAAGTTTTATGGATGCTCGTACCTGATAATTATTGTAAAATTAAACTTTGTTTACTATAATTTCACTGTCTCACATTTTATGCTTTAGATACTTTATTGTTTATTGTAAAGTGTAATTACATTTAATTACAAAACAATTTTGTTTTTGAAATTTGTTAATGATGGAGTATCAGATGAGGGAGACAAAGGTAGTTGGACATTTGCCATCATTACGTCTGTGTATGGTTGTTGTGAAGTGTAGTGTGTATGTTTGTCTTGTCCCCGTGTTTTATCACCTTGGAGGGAACTTCGTAGACACTGCATTTGGATTGTATCATCCTCACTTCGTGCCTGGGACGTCTAGACGCCATCGTCACTGCGGGTCGTAAGACTTCATCATTTTTGTAATATTTGATTATTGCATTGTTTTATTCATAATAATTGTTGTCTTTCCAGGTTAAAATGTAATCGTAATAGTAAAATGTATTTCTAATAGTAGTCTCAGTCCTTCCGAGTCATATATATATCATTTTTTGTGCATGTTGAATGTTATTTTAAATTAATAGTGTTTTTCAGGTACCATATATTTATTTTATTTTTGATTAGTTAATGTAATCTTATTTCAGTCTGATTTGAATATTAATTTAATTGTGTTTTAACATTTTTTCGTTGATATCGTGACCTTGGCAGCGCCTAATTGGTTATATTAACTTAACCCTGTTAACATTTTTATATTTAGCAGAAGTTCATTTTGTTGTACCCTATTCTAGGATCTAGGTTAAAATGTAGATAATTATTAAAGTAGATAAGTTTATTAGTTTAAGAACGTAGTTTTATAACATGTTTGTGTAGATGTAATTTAGTTTTTATCACTTGAAAAAGGTTTGGGTTTTACCAAATCGAAATGTCGTGATTGGTAATTTTCACGTAATGATGGCAAATGTCCAACTACCTTTGTCTCCCTCATACAAAACAATATTCTTAGGTTAAAACCTATCTCAAAATCAAAGCTTATTTTTTATTCCTTAAAATAGTCTACTATAAAAACGCATATTGTATGACAATAATTACGTTAAGGTAGTCTTAATTTGATAGCCATAACTTTAATTTGGTAAATATACATTACTCACCACATTTCATATAAATAAACAACGGACAATCTGTGGTCGTAAGACCAACCATAGTTTTAATAAATATACTTTTAATACTTTTAATAAATAACCATACTTTTTATAAATAAATTGATTATTTATTTTGTGAAAAGACTCCAATCATCAAGATATGGGTAAATATATGAGGTCCATTAGTTTATAAGAGCACGTGAAGTTATTGTTATTGATTAATTTGGATTTTCTTTAGTAGAAAAACTTAATAATAGTTCGTTTTCCTGGTCATATCCTCTGTTATTGTATTATTGAACGTCCAAAGACTGACAATCAGATCTTGGAACTCATCCAGCATTGATTCAGCTCTCTCAGCAGATCCAAATCAATAAATCTGTGTTTCCTGGCGAGAACAATCTGTAATTGTATTATGGAACGTACAGGGATTGACAATCAGCTCTTGGAGCTCATCCAGCATAGATTAGGCTCTCTTAGAAGATCCAAAAATCCTGCAGTAAACATAATTAATATGTTACAGCCTATACCTTTTTTTATAGCTAAATTGTAAAGGATCCTATAAAAAAGGATCCTACCAAGGTATCCTTTTTAATATCAACGTTTTTTAAACCATTACCCAGGAATAATAAGGTCAGATTCAATTAGTAAATCTTTACTCTTTTACCTTAAGTTTGATTTATTGAATTTGTATTTTAATAAAAATTTCTATTAGTTTTTTTTCACCTACGATAAATAAGATTTAGATAACACATATATATTAATTATAAGTTGTGATTTAACAATTATCCAAAAACGCTCAATTTATAAAACTATATATAATTTTATTTCATTTAATTCATTTACTTTTTATTAATTCAATTAATTTATAATTTAACTCAGAACTTTTAATTCATTTACACATCACTGTAAATTCAGTTTACTTTGTTGCAAACACTTTCTCTGTGGTTCGTTTATGAGAATAATATAAATTATTTATTAATTAAAATGTTTAAGAGCAACAAACAAATATAAAGTAAATAAATTATGTATCTTCATATTGGTGTAGACTGACGTTTGTGAACATAATTTAGCTAAAGATGGAAGTTATGGGGATTATTAACTATATTTTTTATAATTATTTTGAAAATAAATATAAACTCACTTATTGAAAAATAAAATTTTGAAGAGAACACACTTATTGGATTTATGATATATAATGGTAGAATAGATACTAACATGTTCTAAAAAACTTTATTAAACATTACTTAGGCCTTTTGAAAACAATTTTTTTATCTTCAAAAGCAACAAACAACTAACAAAATATAAATTGTAATTATTAAATAAAAATAACAGTACAAAATAAAACATCTAATATAAAAAATATTAATAATTTAAGAAAGGGGAAAACTGGAAAACTCTTACTTCGTTATTCACTAAGTAATTTTTGTGTTCATTTATGTAATATGTTTCATAAGCATCAGGATAATTTTGTTTAGTGACTTCTTCTAATAAATTCATTTTTTGAAAATGAGTGATTCATTTCTAAACAGTGTTAGCAATAGCTAATTTTTCTGGATGGTTATTTTAAAAATATCTTATGTGTTCGTTCAATCTTGTTTTCAAATTTCTTTTAGTTTGGCCAATAGTCTTCCAAATATTAAAAATAAAATTAAAAATGAAGATGAATTAGGAATATACGAAATTAAATGCAAGGACTGTAACACAAAATGTATTGTAAATATATGTACTGTGCATTTTATACTTGTAATATATTTCTTTAAATACGCATCATCTATTTATAACTTATTTCATATGATCTCATATATAAATGTCGTAACTGTTTTAGTTTTCAGTAAAAAAACACAGAAATCTTCATCCCTTGAAAGCTGCTTTGAATTTCATTAAGTGAGATCTCACAGATTGTTCTCAGATTCCACAATTACTTGGGATTTGCTTTAGTTAAGGCCTTATTAACTATTCAAGCACTAAATAATTCAATCTTGATTTTCAATCTCCTTCTGTTCTGTAAATTAAAAAAAAAAAAAATTAAATTACTACTGTACGTTACTTAGTACCTACATACAAAATAAATAAATAATTTTTACTATTGCAAAATTTAATATCTGAGAACAAACGCAACGTATACAAAAATATACAATTTTGAACGTCCAACCAACCTTTCACAATAATTTGTCTTTGCTCAATATTTGATTTTATTCTCTTAAATATTTAATTCTACTGTACATGCCTACTTAATGAAGTCATACTGATTGTGTATCCAAACAATTTGGTGATCTCGGTAGTTAAGTTCCTCTTACACTGATAAGACTTGGCAGCTAAAATGCTTCTTGACATAAAATACTAAACCCGGTGAACTGTTTAATAAGATTAATAATTAGGTATACGTTTTGTAAAATTAACTTCAATACACAATTATTTAAATTATGACATTATCGGCATATATTTTTATCACATTCACACATGTACACATAAATGAGCGAGCGTAGAGCTGATACAAAGTAAGTTCGATTGTTGCTATTTAATAATAGAAAAATAGGTAGGGCAAGATGAGGGATCCGAACCTCGTAGAATTGGTCTGATTTTCAGCTACTCACAAGCCTGATACTCAGTTCTCTGTTCCCGGGAATATGAATGCTTTGGCCACCACTCGTCACGGACACCTCAAACTTTTCTTGCGTACCCATACTGATAGCAACCATTCTGCGGACACCATGTAGGTATTAAGAGGACTGAGAGCACACATACCACCTACAATATTCACAGAACTTAGCCAACAGATACCTTAATCACATGCCTATACCACTGGTACCCATATTGTATACATGTTGGTACCAACTTATTGTATACGCTGTATTAATATGATAAAATATATGAGTTAACTAAATTAAAAAAAATTATCATGCTCCATGATAAAAACAAATTTCAAGTAGCTAATTTAATGAGATTAAAAAGAAATTGATACGACGTGTAGGTTCTGAATATCGCTGATTGTGCTGGATATGTTCCAAGACTAGATTGCTCAATGTTGGTTTAGGATAAAAGAACACACAATCTAAAAATTTCGCTTCTACACCCCCAGGACAATAGAATTCAATTATTATGTATGTCCCTCATGAATTTTTCAGTGAGGGCTCATTTATATGGTGGAAATATGACTAACATTAACAGGAGTATCAGGAACCAAATTACATTTTTCGTCTTTATCACAACTAAAATTTGTAGAAATTCTTGATCTTTAAGAGATGACCGCGTCAATGGGATGGGGATTGAGTTTATTAAAATAAATACAATTTTATAAATTGCTTCATTATAAAAGCTTGGTTTTGTTCATTAAATCATAATACATTATTTTTTAAATGTGTACTGTCTATTTTGTACTTAAATTCATCCTAGAGATCATAATGAGGAAGAAACTGAAAACACAATAGACAAACTATCACTATATCTCTTATACAAGCTGAGTCGTGTAATTTCTAAGGTTAAAATTTGCCTTTCAGAAATCGATAAAAATCAGCTGTGTGAAGATTAGGTTGCAAAGACAGTACAGAGCCAGTAACTAAATTATGCTGATATAGTGGTTTGTAACAATATATAAAATATGGTTACAGTAATATAAAAAAATCCTCGATTAAGTGCTGAAAAGCCTAATGCTATTTACACATCTGAAAGAGAAAAATACGTCCTGAATTATGAGCTTAAAATATAAGCTGTTTATGATAAAAATTTGTAAAGCCTTAATTTTAGATGTTGAGTTCAGAATTTACAATAATATAGAATCAAAACATTCAAATTGATAATTTTTGGAAAAATAGTATTTTTGTTTTTTCCCCATTTTTGTTAGAGAGAGAACTACTCTTCTCCCTTCTCCCACTGTGTTATTCCATTTCATGTGATCATAACAACTAACTAGGAAGATAGTAGGCCTCGAGCTTGCAGTACAGCTCCAAGCCCCACCCAATACGTCATTAACAGCGGTGGCCATTTTTGTTTTGTTTGTTTTATTACTACTAACGAATCAAGCTTATACCAATTGAGTTAAATAATTATTTTGTATAGGAGGTGGAATGAATTCCCTCCGCTGCTGACACCCCTGTATGCACTAAATATAACACGTATACTTTAAAAACACTATAGTGATAGAATATCATTAGAACTTTAGAAATAACTTTTTTAAAACATGTGATATTTTTCACACCATTCCTGGCCCTTAAGTTTTAATACGAATCAAATCAAGATATTTTTCTTTTTCCTAGTCCGAGAAACTTCGTGGGGATCAATACACTTATAGGCTTGAATACGCAGAGTACAAAGTCCTTCAGATTATAGAAGAAAGAGATCGTTTCAATATGAAACTGGTAGCTTGTAATGAAAGGACAAAATGCTCAGTTTTAAACAATAGGTAGCAGGATGACTACACTGGCCCAGGTAGGCATTGTCCATTTGCCCAGTCCATTAGCACAATAACGTCATTAGGCCTGCGTGTCTACATTGACGAGGTTATGGAAAGCTACAGCACGAACTGGTAGCTTGCAATCAAAGGACAAAATGCTCAGTTTTAAACAATAGCTAGCAGGATGACTACACTAGTCCAGGTAGGCATTGTCCATTTGCCCAGTCCATTAACACAATAACGTCATTCTCTCGGGACCATTAGGCCTGAGTGTCCTCATTGACGAGGTTATGGAAAGCTACAGCTCGAACTGGTGGCTTGTGATGAAAGGACAAAATGCTCAGTTTTAAACAATAGGTAGCAGGACGACCACACTGGTCCAGGTAGGCATTGTCCATTTGCCCAGTCCATTAGCACAATAACGTCATTCTCTGGAGACCATTAGGCCTGCGTGTCCACATTGACGAGGTTATGTGAAGCTACAGCACTATCAGTTGGCGTGTAATGAAATAAAATATAGGTCTATATGTATATCCTCCAATGTTACTTATTGACAATGTTAACATTTACAATAAATGAATCTTAAGTGCTTATTTACGTTGTCTATTTATCATAACATAATTAACTTGACCATAACAACTAAGACTCTTGAAATTTTAAAATATTTGGACTCAGTTAAAACATAATCTCCTACAGACTCGTAATTTGATAAATGTATGTGTGTATACAGTATATATATTTTAAACAGTAAAAAGATACCGGTTTACTCATTTTCAATATGCTTCTTATTGGAAAATATATACGTTTTGAAAATAAATTCTTTTAAAAATCCTAATAACTAAATTTAATTTGATTGAAATGCATTAATCAAGTAACAATGTATTTATTGGAATGCTAAAGAGAATATGTTTTCAAATAATATTTATTTTATTTACAAATTAATGAAATTGTATCAATTTAATGCAAAAATAATGAGCCGTAACTTATATATTAAAGAAAGGTGTATTATTGTATTGACGTTTATCTATAGTGTAAGCATCCCTTCACTATTATCAGTCAGAGGTTATTAAAAATGAATGATGAACGGATATTTTTTACCGTTTTAAAACGAAATACCATTTTACCTTGAAGCACCAAACTCTATAAACTACCACTTACCTTGATAATCCCTTGAATCATATTTAATGCATAATTTATTATTACAAAATTACGAAATTCGGTGTTATGTGACATTAAAAATACTCTAAAATGTTTTTAACACTGTTTGAAATTATATCGTAAAGCATTGAATAAAAATACTGATATAGTTTTACGGTCATGTAATTTTTACACGTGCATTTTAATCTAAGTAAACACCGAACACGCTCTTTTAATACAACATCTCAATGAAGTGATAGAAAATCTCAGGGGAAAATATAAATTTAAACATAAAAAGTAACTATTTTATTCTGAAAACGTTCTAAAAATATAATCTCGGATATAGCTTATTAAAACAGGTAGCTTTAATTTGTTTACAGGAAAATGATGAGATAAATAAACTAAAGGATATATTTATATAGTGACCAATTATTGTCTCGTGTTGAATATATTTGTATCTGCTAGGTTCAATACTTATAAAATATTAACGTTAAAATATGTTTCCGATAGTATGATTGGGAATTACTTTGTTCTTTTTTAACATATTTATTTCGATATTTACTTGTTGTTTACTTAAGGATTCCACTTAGTCTATTTTAGTTAAGATATTCTTCCATTCATAAATATTTATGAAATAGTGTATAAAAGGACATCTGCTATTATTTTTTTTAACGAAATTAAAAGTGTAGTAAAGACAAATCACTCATACTGCTAGAAAAAATAAATATAAATAAACATTTATAACATTAGTTGCTTTATACATATAAAGTTTTCTAAGGAAAATTCAATTTAAAATAATATATATATTTATAATAACAGTTATACTATTATTGGTTGCATTATAACTATTCATTGGAAGTTATAATAAAAAAAAAAAAAACGACCGACAATTATTTATAGATCCAATGAAGTTAAATTTGATTTGCTGTCTTAAATAGAATATATTAACTGTGGTATATACCCCAAAATAAAGTCATAAAACAGTTTAAAACACCACGACATGGCGGCGAAAAATATCCCTTTGGGAAATAAGGGAGAAACAACTGAAATGTCACTTTCAAGAATTGCTCTTCCACACTGCTATTTCAAAATATAGTTGTCTTACATAATTTACTATAGTTCAGAATTTATTAGGTCTTTTTAGTTCAGTTTAATTGATTGTTTGAAAAAATGTCAGCTAGAAAACAACCCCCTTTTATCTTTTTAGAAGTTAATGTGTCAATAGCTTTCTTTTGTAATGAAAAGAGTTAAAAAATATTATGCTCAGAATATTAGCTAAATATATATTTAAACCACCGTATATTATAAACGAACAAATGTTTTTATGATTACTAGTAACTATCGACCCATTTCATTACTGTTTATGTTTTGTAATAATAGCATGTAAAACAATTTTTCTTATAATATCCACGATTATAGAAAATACGCTAATCAACAAAGGATAAAAAAGGTGAGTGCGATTATTGAAGGAGTATCATGTAACTTTGGTTACTACAGAAATAGATTTCTTAAGAATGTTCTTTAAAAGGAGAACAGGATATAAACCTCTAACGATATCATATGTGCAGGCATTTTAAATTCAAGGTATGTATCTTAGGGAGATTTGTTTTTGTCCTAGCCTATTCTAAGTTTTTATAAATTTTTACTTTTTTATCAAGTTTCAAGAAAGTTAATTCAAAAATTTATTAATTTCAATAGTTTGAACATTTCCTATTCAAAAGGTAACATATAGTTTGACTGATATTGTTTTTATTTGGTGTCCAAAATATCGTTCTTGTGAACGGGTTTTAGTATAAAATATAAATTCACTATCAATTCTAACGATAAAACCTGAAGTCTTTAAATATTGGTTTCTACCGGTCATGTTTTCAATAAATAATTTTATTTAGTATGATGTAATATTTAAAAAAAATAATAAAAACTTAATTTATCCGAAATACTCAAATAATTATAACAATACTAAATGTTAAAGAAAATAGGATGATAGTATATTTATTTATAAAGTATACAATTTTGGATTATATTTTGTATTATTAATCTGAACGGATTCCGAATAAAACGTAAACATTCCTTAATGTGGAATTCATACACTCTCTTAACCGTTAGCAATCTAACTAAGATCTTTTTCTGATCAACGATATCTAAAAAAAAACCAAATTACGTAAACCTCGTTAGTCAATTCTTATACTTTTTATGGTTTTAAAACAAATTAAAACAAATTTTACATTATTAATTTTATCACAAATTAATTATGTTTATTGTTGTTTCACCATCCCCTTAAGAATGTTCAATAAATAAATGTTTTTGAAATGTCAAACTTTCAAAAGTTATGAGAACTGTAAGTGTATAACTCTCTTGGCTCAGTCTCAAGTTATCTGGTTCTCGGAAATTACTCGGGATTGTTCTGTCATTTACTACGTTGACCTGATTTATGCACGACTTCTCGTAATATTTGACTGAGTATATTTATTATGTCATAACAGTACATGAAATGCCAGTACTCTGAACGTGTTAGTTCAGTTAGTTATCTTAATTATGCCATTTATAGTTAATTATACATTAAAAGTTTTTAATGTATATGTATGTCTACAACTTCAAACATTTATTGAATTATGTATTAAATAACTTAGTTGTCTTCGAGTACTTGTTTTATTTGTATGGTGATCTATTTATTTTCTTACAAGAGATTTATAAATAAAGTCAATTCAGCTTTCTTAAGCCACAACTTAATTGTTTTTTTTTATTTTGTTTTTTCTTTTCAGAAAACTAGTTATCACACAAGTATTAACTACCAGTCTGATGGCACAGTGGCTACAGCTTGTGAATGGTGAGTCGCAGGTTTGAGTCTCCAACTGACCTGACCTTAATGTATTTATACATATTTAAAGGCATATGATATTTTGATAATCTCACTTTATCACTCAACACCGTATACCAACGTAACATTACCAGTGGATCTTTAAGTGATGTTACAGGAGCGGCCGTAGCTAAGGTACCACGGTAGTATCCGGTCTGTACCTTCTATTTCCGGTAAAACCATGAAGTTTTTACCCATGTGCCGCTCCCTGGTGGTCATCAAAACAAAAATGGGCTCATAAAAGCAGGCGAGGGAAACTCTATCATAATTGGGCATCTCTCTCAACTAAAAGGCAGACAACAATTAATTTTTAACAGCCCTTTAATTATTAATGAAACATAACAAAATACGTATAAATTCAGTGCCAATATCTTATAAATTATTGTGCCTAGGACCCATCCGAAACTACGTTAGGAACAAATCCGAAATCTACATTAAAAGGTTTATCTGCTGTTTTGGCATTCTAGTTTCATTATTACCTAAAAATCATAATTGCATTCTGTCATATAAATATCACATTATAAAATTAGTAAACATTCCAGTCAAGCTTATTTTTAACTAAGCTTGATGGGAAAGTCAACAAAATGAAGCTAACATTCTGAATTTAAGGAAATCATTATATTTTATGTTTTCAGAATATCTCTCCCATTCTAATAAGCATGATGCTTTCATAAAATGTATTCACACCAAAATACTATATTGAGCTCATCGCTAAATATTTTCCCAAATTCTTGGATGTTTCTACAGTGTGCTCTATATTAAGTTTTTTTTTCAAGTTTGATATATAAAACTGTTAGTACAGAAGAAAAGCTTTCGATTGTAAACTACAAAATTTATCTTAGCATGTATTTTGAACGAAATATTTTCCAGGAAGTTTACTGGCATCTTGTATTACTTTTTTTAATTTTTAAAAAAATTGTTTTCATGCCATACTTATGTGCCTATTATAATTTTTATCTTAATTACTGTATTATGGGTAAAAAGAATATTTATTTGACTTTTTCCAATTCAAAAATATCAAATGACTTAAGCCCATACAAATGAGATTGATGGTTTACTTTTTATAATACTAACACATATAAAATATGTTACTTTGTTGTTTCCTAGACATTGAATAATAAATATGAACATTTACCCAACAGATCACATAAACAAATATTTGTGTGTACGTTTTCCAGTTAGCTTTATAATTAATTTACGTTTCATAGTATAAGCTTAGATGTCTTCTATTAAAGAACCGTATAGAAGAAATTAAATAACATAAATTGTACATTTATAATTCATTTAAATTACTCGTAATTTCCTTAAATTATTTCAAAATTATAAATCGGGATACATGAAATACACTGCAGAACCAGTGTTTTACATATTTATTTCATAATGGAAACTTATAAATTATAAAACAAATTTAGCTTACACAATATCAGATTCTTGATTTATTTTTATTTTTACTAGTTTGATAATAGTTCAAGACCCATCTCTAGCTAAGCTTGGATAATTTGATGAAATACAATTGTGTCTTAATTAAATCCACCGTAGCACCATCATTCTCTAAGCAGATGTCGTCCCCAACTGTGATCGTAGCCAATCAGCTCATTTACACTTGAACACCCTCAAGGGGCTCAGAATTGTTTATTGAATCACACATGAATGAGTTCTAATTAGGTTTGCTGCTTGCCTCATACAATCCATCGTCCTCTTAGCAGCTGTCGTCCTCAACTGTGATCGTAGCCAATCAAATCAGCTCATTTACACTTGAACACCCTCAAGGGGCTCAGAATTGTTTATTGAATGACACATGAATGAGTTCTAATTAGGTTTGCTGCTTGCCTCATACAATCCATCGTTCTCTTAGCAGATGTCGTCCCCAACTGTGATCGTAGCCAATCAGCTCACTTACACTTGAACACCCTCAAGGGGCTCAGAATTGTTTATTGAATCACACATGAATGAGTTCTAATTAGGTTTGCTGCTTGCCTCATACAATCCATAGTTCTCTTAGCAGATGTCGTCCCCAACTGTGATCGTAGCCAATCAGCTCACTTACACTTGAACACCCTCAAGGGGCTCAGAATTGTTTATTGAATGACACATGAATGAGTTCTAATTAGGTTTGCTGCTTGCCTCATACAATCCATCGTCCTATTACCAGCTGTCGTCCCCAACTGTGATCGTAGCCCATCAGCTCACTTACACTTGAACACCCTCAAGGGGCTCAGAATTGTTTATTGAATGACACATAAATGAGTTCTAATTAGGTTCGCTGCTTGCCTCATACAATCTATCGTCCTCTTAGCAGCTGTCATCCCCAACTGTGATCGTAGCCAATCAGCTCACTTACACTTGAACACCCTCAAGGGGCTCAGAATTCTTTATTGAATGACACATGAATGAGTTCTAATTAGGTTTGCTGCTTGTCTCATACAATCCATCGTTCTCTTAGCAGATGTCGTCCCCAACTGTGATCGTAGCCAATCAGCTCACTTACACTTGAACACCCTCAAGGGGCTCAGAATTGTTTATTGAATGACACATGAATGAGTTCTAATTAGGTTTGCTGCTTGTCTCATACAATCCATCGTTCTCTTAGCAGATGTCGTCCCCAACTGTGATCGTAGCCAATCAGCTCATTTACACTTGAACACGCTCAAGGGGCTCAGAATTGTTTATTGAATGACACATGAATGAGTTCTAATTAGGTTTGCTGCTTGTCTCATTCAATCCATCGTCCTCTTAGCAGCTGTCGTCCTCAACTGTGATCGTAGCCAATCAGCTCACTTACACTTGAACATCCTCAAGGGGCTCAGAATTGTTTATTGAATGACACATGAATGAGTTCTAATTAGGTTTGCTGCTTGTAAATAATTAAGTTCTTAAAAAATTTTAAACTATTATTTCAAAATTTATTTACTGACATTTGCCAACTAAAGAATATAAAATAACTTATTTATACGCATTTGACAGCCAGAACATCAAGTTGTTTCAAATAACAGATGATTTACTGCTATAAATTTAATTAAAAAATGCATACTCAGTATATTATCATATATTACTTTTTCTCAATCTAGTCCCTAATGTAATATTTTTTACAAGTCAATGGGGTTCACCCGAACACGAATCCATAGAACATTTTTGGAAGAACACAGATTTTTACAAGAAATAAAATATTAAACATTTCTATACAAAAAACGTGTTTCTAACGTGATATTACGTATGTAGTTTTTCCTCCTAAACACCAATATGACATCCATTTTTTCCTACGAAAAAAATTAAAACTGACATATTTAACAAAACAAGTTACGTTATGTTATTTAAGTTATTTAGTATGTTAGTTAGATATGTTATGTTAGTTATGTTATGTTGATCGATATGTATTCACGATCAACATGTTTTGTGAACCCTAACCCAGATTTTTTTAAATATCTAAGTTATTACGTGTTTTATAAATACTTCAATGTTATATTCACGTTCAGGAGAGAAGCTACATAACACAGTATTTGTGTAAAAGTGCATCTTATTTTTTGTAAAAATTTGGTATTTTTACTAAAACAATTCTTTGGATACATGTTTTTGGGGTATCGTTGAAAAAAATATATTTAATAGCTAACAACAATTATAAAAATTTGATAGGACTCCTATATTCCATATCCCTTTGTTGTACATTTATTTTATTTGTAGTCATTATGTAAACTAAAGTTTATAGAGCACGAGAATAGTAGCAGCTTAAATGTAATTACTAAAGTAGGAAAGGAGTTCAAACTGAACTGTCTTTAGAAATAGAACAAAGAGAGTTTGGACACAAATCACGTATCACATTAGTGTCTGGTTTGTAGAGCTTCAAGGTAACACTGTATTAGAAGTTAGAAAACACTTGGAAAGGAGAATTTCAGCCAGAAAAACTCTTTTCTTCTAATTTGTTCACAAGAAAATATTTCAATAGCACTCCATTAGTTTGCATAATTTTATAAAGCACAATATTTATATTCATCAGTTGGTAACATTAATTTTATCTATTTGGATGAATTTTAAGTGAAATAGAAAATAAACGACTGTCATGTAAATGGCAAACATTATAAATACATACATAAACATTTATCTGTTATTAAAATGATTTATGAATAGACTGTTTATCTGCCAAAATTACTATTATAGAATATTTTTATAAATGCAGCAAAAGAATACAGGAATTAATTTTAATGTATTAATATTATAATATGGTTATTTGAAGTCGTGGTACAACTGTACTTTTTTTTATCTGGAGCAAACATTTTGATATTATAGGGATGTTTCAGTACCGCCAATTAAATATTTTTTCTAGCAGCCATAGCGCACGAAAACGTCCTCCTTCGCACATGGAAAAAAATAAAAAAAGTGCAAAACACATCTGCCTACCATCGATCAAAACTTTTTCTGACAACCACGCAGTTCATAGACTTCTTAATACATTTGCAATGGAAGCTGCGTCTTGAAAATATTAGGAGCCTGCGGGCTCATGTGAAATGGCGAGTGAAGTTTTAATTATCTTGAAGAAACTTAACAAGAAGGAAACAAAGATGGATAGTTAAATACACTTTGTACCGATTATAGAACACAGTATTTTTAGTCATAGCAATAAATATCCTGATGGTCACATTGGACAAGCTAAAAGAGTTTGGCACAGCCTCCAGTTCTGCACAATCCTGTGAGCCAGTTTTGAAGAAGATACGGAATACTCGTGTGAGTGGCAATAAAATAGTCCCTAATCTGTCGCAAACTCATCTCTCCTTGCGTCCCTAATTCAAGCAAGGTAGGTGCAACTGTAGCTTAATTAAAAAAAAAAAAAAAAAAAAACGTGGTTGCAACAATCAAACCTTTTAGGAAGTGTAGAAACTAGTACAGTTTAGAACATTTTAGGAGTTGTTTTAATGGGGTTTATTGATTTTTCAGGGTAGAAAGATATGAGAGAAGAATAAGGACATAAATATTTAACTAAAAATATTATTAGCTTTCGGTTTCTTATCTAAATATATATTTTAATGTGTTAATTCCAAGTAATTTATAAGTAAATAAATTCATAAAACTATTTAAAAAGATCTACCTTATCTCTATATTTCCAATATGTTATTTACCAGTTTCCATAGCACAGAAACGGTAATAAAGCAAAGGTAAAACTTATTTTTAAAGTATATATTTGTGTGAATGTCAACCATTACTAAAGCAAACTCATAAACATATGTTACAAGTCCCAGTTACTACAGAAAGGCAAGTTAGTAAGTATGACAGTACAGTCTGTTGGCAGGATCTCAACTCACGAGCAATTCCACGCCATTCTGGTATTCCCATCGTTTACACCCTTATTTACTCTGTCTTTATTGTGTCTTTTCTTTCTATCATCGAATTTCATATTCATGAAGATAAATGTGTATTCTTTATCTGATCAGTTTCACAACTTTGTGTAAATGTATATGAATAATAATCGTTGTAAATGGTAACAGAATACATTTTATCATTTGAACAGAATATATTAAATTACTTTACTAAACAGTATACAAGATTATGACTTCGGTTATTTTATGCCAAATGTAATTTTATCAATTAAATAACGTAGTAAACAAGGTCACTATGACGTAGTAAACAAGGTCACTATGACGTAGTAAACAAGGTCACTATGACGTAGTAAACAAGGTCACTATGACGTAGTAAACAAGGTCACTATGACGTAGTAAACAAGGTCACTATGACGTAGTAAACAAGGTCACTATGACGTAGTAAACAAGGTCACTATGACGTTATCCTTTTGGGTGGTTAAGTTATATTTTTAAATTAATGCAAAAAATCCAATAACAATAGAATTTAATTGTTTAGAATTGAATGGAATAATTGTATATTTTATTATTTTAATTCATATAGAATTTAGTTTCCAATACAAAATTCTTCAAGAATCACGGATACTTAACATTTATTTCAAGAATATATAACATTTTTAATCTGGCTTGAGAGAACAAAAATCATATTTATAAAATATAACAGATGACAACTGCCTTACACTTCAGGTATAAAGATCTAGTATACAAACACTCAACAATTTCTTATATTAAAAAAGATATGCTTCAACATTTTTATAAATAGAATCTTTTATAATTACAAATAAATTTGCTTCTATACTGTTATTTGCTATGTAATAGTTTTAGAAGAATAATATACCAAGTTTAGAAATTGTTCCTCTACTTCCAAATAGAACGCCAATTATTTGCCAATTTACTATAAATTTTTCAATTAAGTGATGAATGTAAGGTCATAATTTTTTCTCATATTTACCCTATTCAGTTTTATCTAAAGTTGTTTCAAATCTTCTAGAAAACTTAACAACTAAACTATTTTTACTTATAATATTCATAGCAATAATATCAATTCTTCTAGATTGTAAGTAGTACGAAAGATAAACACTAATTAATAACTGTACAAAAACAATGCAGTTATTGGAACTCTTAAACATTGTTGTTTGAAATTAATTTTTAGTATTGAATTTTGTATGATTGTTTTTATATACGCAAGGCTTCCTTGATATTCATTTAACAAATTTGTTAACTCTTTCTGTAAATATGTTTTACGGTCAACTCTCTATTTATAGTCATTAAGCATAGGCCTACATATTTTGTACATTCAGGTAATTAATTTTATACCCAGGATAATCCCCCCCCCCCGTAATGATGGATTTCTAACCAGGGTAATTGGTAAGGTGTTTAAGATTTGTCCTTATGACATATAAAGGAACATATCTTCCAGGATATTTTCTATTGCACTGACACGGAGTGTTGATTATGCTGTCAACCTTTTTTCAGATATGATTAAATAAACCTTGTTTAAAGTATTATAAGAACCTTTTCTCTTTTCTATTAAATCCAGGTATTGCAGATTACTTTAATTCCGAATGGCCAAAAGCAGTGAAATTTGAGGGAAATTAATACTTTTTCAGTATTAGCTGGCACTCTGTCTCTCTTGCGATACTGGTAAATCATGCAATACATAACATGCTAAATTAACCCATAAGGTTAAACATTGTCCCTTGGGGCTATTATCCCAGCTCTATTACGGTCCATTACTGGACTGACTGGTCACTCGTGGTCTATTAATAGATCAGTGGCCCGATAATGTTCCTTAAAGCACTCTGCGTCATAGGTGTTTGAATTTGGAAATGCTCTTACTACACAATATATGTTTTTAATCTCTTTACTTAGAAACTACAACTTTTACAAAAAATAAATGATATTATTAAAGAGAATATAAAATACATTACTGAATCACTTTTTACTTTTTTTTATTTCTGCTTTTTAAATTTAGCCTATATGTAATATTTATTTATTTTGTTTTGTGGATTATGTCTACCTACACTAAATCAAATAACAGACCCAGAAAATTTAGGTACAAAATGGTTTATTATAAAAGGTAAAAGGATATTTATAAATGTTATTTCTAAGACAACCTGTACTTTTTATTGTGAGAAAACAAACTTAAAATATATATGAATACAGAAATTTCGGCTAGGTATAGAGAGAGCAGTGACATATTGGATTCGTGCTGGTCTTGATTTATTTTTATAGATTAGATATAGTTCTTTAGATAAAAATTATTCTTGATAATAGTTATATAAATGAAAATAAATTGCAAATATTAGATGAAGGTTTGTAGTGTTTGTAGGCCTAAAATTTGGTTTGATAGATTGGTCTCACCCAGTGATTCTTTTCAAGTGGAATATTAAAATTCTTCTGTATAGTTTTTAATATTAATTGATTAAAGTATTTAATTTATTCTTGATAGTAAAACACTTTTATGATTTTATTTACTATGAAATCTGTTCACTCAATAAAAATGATTGGCTTCAATCTTAATTGATGGGTGACGAGAGAATCTTCTTCAAAGTTCATTGTTGAAGTCAATTTAAATTATAACAAGTGTTTTATTTTACACTGGTAAATGAATAGAACACTGTATTGGCTATTTATTGGTGGAAACTATTTGCCATTGAATAGGTTTTTGGAAAATGACTGTGAATTAATTTTGAGTTGTATAAATGTTTTAGAAATGAATTTAGAATTTCGATTAGTCACTGAAATAAATAGTTTTAATACAATACTAAATAATATTAATTAAATATAGTACATATGAATTATTCTATAAATAATAGTTATGCATTTTATTTAAATTATCAGGTGATTGTTTATGTATGCATAGGTCTATTTATTATTTTATTTATGTAAAACTAATTGAAATGTTATAAATCTTTAGGCCTCTGTGATTATGAATTAGGCCTACGGCTTTCTTTTTTATTGTATCAATTAATCTTTATGTTGTGCTTGTAAGAGAGCTTCTGTGTTTATTACTGTAAATTATTAAGTAAAGTTTAAAATACGTTCATTTACAGACGTAGATATTACCATAAATTAACATTTATATAAATTTTAAATACAAAAAGTTTAAAAACTAATTACGATATTTAGAAATACAAATGATTTCAAATGATTTAAATACAATAGTAACGTATTTATTTATTGTTTAGTTATAACAGCAGTGTCAACGGTTGGAAAGAAATATAAAAATATGGTCTTGTTAGTTCAGCATCAGTTTTCTTAGAATTGAAAACGAAAGGTCTTTATCATTTAAGGTTAACTTCCAAGCAAAAATACTACTTTCTTTTGATGATATCACAAAGGAGGTTTTATTCGTGATTTTCTTTGAAGTAAACTTGTTCCATTCTGTACTCATAAGACGTTCTTTACTGAACCCACGTACAACGTTTCAACGGCCATTGACCTGTATAAAAGTTTTATTCATATTGTTTAGAATCTGTCAACCTATTTGAATAGTTTTCGGTCGCTAAGCTCTTATAAAAATCAAAATAAAATGTTTTGATTTAGTTTGAATAAACTGTATCAAACAAATGGCATGGGTACGAAATGTAAAGTGAGCATTTAATCATTGACAAATTCTAATATATACATAAATATTGATATCTAATCAATTTTTATCATTGAATTTGGAAAATTTATTCTTTGTGACCAATTAATTTTCATCATTTTGTACGAAGTTGATTAACGTTATATTTTTATTGATGCTTAAATCTGGGCCCTCATATTAGAAGCCATCTAAATTCCAATTCAATCAAATTAATTTCTAAACGTGCGAAAGATTCATTCGCACAAATCTGAGGTTACTTATTATACCAATTATTAATAAACAACCAGATGTTACCAGTTATTCCCTTACAAAAAAATCTATCCTGATGAATAGCTGTAAAAAAAATAGCTAAATTTCCTATGATTATGAACATTAGTTTTAAAATCTGCTTTTTACATCCACGTTAATTATTAATACCCACGTTAATTATTAACATCCACGTTAATTATTAACATCCAGGTTAATTATTAACATCCACATTAATTATTAAGATCCGCGTTAATTATTAAAATCCACGTTAATTATTAACACCCACGTTAATTATTAACATCCACGTTAATTATTAATATCCAAAATATTTGCGTTGCTAAGCAGAGTATTCAACAAAATATTGAGAACACAGTTAAATGAATTGGAGTTCTAAGGTTTGAACATACATGTTTAAATATTTACTTCTGTACGTGAATTACAGAAGGTGAAAATGGAACTTCAAGAATCAGTCCCAAGACGTTCGAGTGGGAGTGCATTATCATATAAATTACCTGCGTAGATTTCTTGAATGTCACCCTTGCATTCAACTTTATAATTATTCCAGTGCGATGGTGAAGGGTGATATTCCATAAACTGATGAATAAAATCGATCTATGTTATGTATATTGTATTCAATATTTAAAAAATAAAATGTATAGAAAATAATGTTTAACTCTTTGCTATGTTTTCAATTTATTAAAATCCGTTTTTATTAACCATGCACATAATCATTTCCAAAATATAGACTATATATAGCATTGACATGACAAAAATAACTGTACAATTAAAAAAATAAAATGTATTGTTATGTTAGCTATCTTGTATGAAGGTTAGTTAAATAAATAATACATTTATATTTATTCAATATACTTTCATCACTTCAAGAATTTATAATGTACTATAATTTATTATTCTTTTATTCATTATACGTTTAGTATATGCCATTATACTAAATTTTAATTTTCTATTAAGTGTAAGAACTTTGTTGTATATTTATAAATTATATCTAAATAAAGTAATGGAAAACAGTTTGTTGAAAAAAATAGTAAGATGTCCGTGTTGCTTTGAAGGATTTAAATAATCAACTAGAGAACAATTTATGGTTCACTACTATGAATTGTTGTTTCATATTTTATCAGCAGTATATATATATATATATATATATATATATATATATATATATATATATATATACACTCTTGATAAAATAACTATATCTTTCATACGATTCTTTCTAAGGATTGGCATCCTTTGGGGATTTTGTGACAAGGTAAAGACTTTTCTGTCAAGATATTCCAAGGCTTTAAAGGTTATTTATAGAAATATTATTGGTTATAATGTTCTGGTTTGACTTTCATTCAATATGACATGACGAAATGAGCCTAACTTTGCAAAGTTATTCAATATTTTTGAACAAATAAATGAATGGAACAAAATAACATGGAATACTGTCTGCCAGAATTTTAAATTGTATTACAGTCCTAAACAGAAGTGTTGTGACAGGTGAATTTAAGTTTTTGTAATTTTTGTATTATGTACTGTTTATGATAAAAATATGAAAAAAAAACTGGTATACAAAGTATATTGTTTCAATCTATTTATTTTTCTTCTTGTAAATTCTTTAGAGCATTGGGTTTGTATTATGTGAACGATTGTGTCAATAACATTCACTCCTACATGGAAAATATAAATTGTACCTTTCAGCCTTAAAAAACTTATTTAAAAAACACGAAGTTCTTTTTTACAATAAACCAAAAAGTATTTTAATATTACTGAATAATTAAATATCCATAGTATTTATTCAGAGTATTTCATGAAGGAAAGCTGTAAATCAGCACTCCGTGTATTTCATGAAGTAAAGCTGTAAATCAGCACTCCGTGTATTTAATGAAGGAAAGCTGTAAATCAGCACTCCGTGTATTTCCCTCGTGTTCTTTAGCTAATTCTTTTAAATCTCCAAACAACATCTTCCCGAAACTTCAGTCCTGGGAGAACTGTAAATGAATATTTAAAATCCCATCCAGGCAAGGCAATTCTTATTGGTGTTTCTTGTTTTTAGATCCAACATAGTTAATATTACAACATTATACATGAACTATATTTTTTTATGTATATATTAATCTAGTGTTTTAATTATCCTCCATAGCTAGTGTTTTAATTATCTAGTTTTAATTATCCTCCATAGCTCCATTAATCTAGTGTTTTAATTATCCTCCTAGAGCTCAGTAGAACCAAAACAATAAAATATCAACTATGGCTTATATTATCTTAATTTACATGTTGTATTGAACATGTTGAAATAACTTACATTACAAATAAAATCAACTTTGCGCTTTCAATCTCTTTTATGAGAACATTTTTGAACAGAATATCATTTAAGGATTCACAATAGTTTTTGAACTAAAATATATACAACCATATACTCATATAAGCGAGGTTCATTTGACTTACGTAAAATGCAATGTTTTATTAGTGTACATAAGAAATAAAATTTACACATATTGTCATAAAAGTCCAGGTCGTTTGTTAACTGAACGACAATATACTATAAATATTGAAAGATAATTACTAATACTGTCAGTAAAAATAATTCATTTTTCAATATAACAATTTATTAAGTAATTTCCTTTTATGAATTTGAGTTATTTACTAGCAAATACTTAGTTAAGCCTTATTTAAATACGCCAAAAATCACAGTGTGGTTATCTTTATACTTAGTAGCTTTTTATTGTTAAAGTAGTTCTTATTTAACCTGGCGAAGTTAGTGCTAGGTCGCCTAACACTTAACGTGGGACCACGGCTTAGGAGTGACTTCCGATCGGGCTGGGTGGAAGGAAGGGATCGCTTAGCCGGAACAGCCACGGAACACCCATTAGAGGTGGGTCAAAGTAACTGGAACTGTCTCGTTGGTACTGTTTCACGCTCGTAACCACGACAGTTCCGCTACAACATTTGGAACTCCCAGTTTTAACTCCACAGAGCCAGTGATACAGTACCGGCAACGTCAACAGTACCCATTCTCACGGACTATGCAGTTCTTAGAAATAAACCAAGTCTCGACCTGTACTTCTGTAGACTCTTAAAATAATTTAATAGCCAATACCAAACAGTTGCGTGCGTGCTATCGCTAATCGTAGTATTCGCCCTTTATAGAATTATTGTTCTATTAGTACTAATTTATTATACCCATCACTAAATACTTTGGCTAAACAATACCTATGTTTCATTGTCACGTCTATTCCATTGTGAACGTATTTTTTCGAAAACAGTTTTAATAAATTATAAATGAAAGACGAACTCAGTTGAAAATTAGAAAAGTTAGGGAACTCGTCTATTTAAATATGAACTATAATTATGACAAAAAGTGGGCTATATTTAATATTTTGTTTTTAGGACTATTTAAAATATAAGCCTAAAAATGTTAGCTGCATATTTTGTAAAATAAATCATACTATCCTTTTTTTATTTTTTAAATCTTATTATTCCTGAGATTATCTCTCTTTTAATATGCATTATCGTAAGCATTTAATCGATATATCCATAAAAATGAACGTTATAGATGAATATTTACATTTATGTTGTATTAAAATCAAACATGTGTTTAACAGACTAAATCTTTATCTTATAAGTACCAAGCTAGAACTGAAATTATGATTAACAGGTTGACTGCCATGAGTACCATTTCTGGTACTCACTAGATTGTCCCCTGGCGCCATGAGTACCATATATGGTACTCACCTCTCAGAAAACAGTATTGTTTTGCAATTTTTTATTTTATTAAGTCAGTTTTACATTGTGAAATTTACATTTATATTAGTATTTTGAAAGAAAAATGTTCGTAGAACCTGTAAAAACGCTTAGCGAGAGATTTTCATCTCCTAATTGTGTTGCCACTGACAGCAATGGAACAGCTGATTTTCAGTAATAGAACAGCTGATTTTCACTAACAGTTTATGTTTAGTTTTGTTATGTTCTTGGTATTTAGTCAGTGTGTCTCTGTAATATGGAGGACGATAATGATGGCTATATTTTAAAACTTTTAGATGAAAGTTATGTAACTTCTGTTGGTGGATCTATTTCATATGACAGCGATAACTTTTTTGAAGTATTTAACGATGATTTAGACAATGATCCAGATTTTGTGTTTAGTGATAGTGACAACAGTGACAGTTACAATAATGAACCAGGTCCAAGTACTAGTACTGGATTATCACGTAAACATAAGTTTGTAGCAAGTTCACCAAAAAAGTTAAACATTCAGACTAAGGCTAAACAAAATAAACAACTAACTAACCCTACTTTGCTTACAAATAATTTCTCTGTGGCTAGGCCTAACATACCTCATTCTATATCTAGCGAATCAGACCTTTCTGACAGTAACATAAATCAACCTAGTCATGCTACTCAGAATGTATGGAAATCAGTAGACAATGTATTCAATACTCAAAATGATCAGGTCGGAATAAACCCAGATATAATTGATACCATGCAAAACTTAGGACCTATTGATTTCTATAAAGTGTTTTTGGATGATGAGGTAGTATCCTTGTTAGTAACTGAGACTAACAGATACGCATAACAGTCTTTGAAAACACAAATGAGTCTGGGTGTCAGCCCTCATTCACGCCTAAATAAATGGAAAAATTGCACTTCTCAAGAAATGATGAATTTTTTAGGTATAATTATGTGGATGGGCCTAAACAATTCACCAAGTATATCTCACTACTGGCGTCAGGAATCTCACAGCTGATGTGTCAAGTTATCTCAAAGTTATGTCAGGAAACAGGTTTGAATTGTTACTTAGAATGTTTCATTGTGCAGATAATGAAACAGCCATCAACAGGGTGATAGGCTACATAAAATTTCAAACCTAGTATCAATTTTGAATGAGAAATTTAAGTTTTGGGTCGTACCAAAAGATCAGTTATGTATAGATGAATCTTTTGTGCCTTTTTTAGGACGCTTGATTTTTCGCCAATATTTGAAAAATAAAAAACACAGATATGGCGTAAAAATATTCAAATTATGTGCAGATGGAGGTTATACATGTTCTTACAAAATATATGCAGTTAAGGAAAAGGCTCCTAATCAAGAAGTTTCAGCCAAGGTGGTTTTAGAGTTGATGGCGCCTTACCTCAATTGTGGAAGAACACTATATACAGATAATTGGTATACAAGTGTAAAACTTACCAAAACTCTTAACGAAAATGAAACTCATTTGGTAGGTACGATAAGGAAAAATAGGAAAGGTCTGCCTAAAGATGTATTAGAAAAGAAGTTAAAAAAGGGTGAAATTATAGCCAGGAAAAATGAGGATAAAATCGTCGTTTTAAAGTGGAAAGATAAACGTGATGTACTAATGTTATCAACAAAAAATGGTGACGATATGAAAGAGGTAACACTAAAGGGAGGAACAAAGCAAATGAAACCTACAGCCATGATTGAATACAACTCTGGGAAATCTTTCATAGACTATGGTGATCAAATGGGATCAAATGCCACACCTCTAAGGAGGTCAGTAAAATGGTATAGGAAAATTGCTTTTGACCTAATTCTCACCACATGTGTTGTAAATGTAAATCCACACCCATTGTGGTACTGTAGAACTGACACCATCAAAGCTAAAAGTACCACAGAGTGTGTCTCATGAGTCGTGGAACTGTTTGGAACTGGAACTGTCTCGCGGTACTGTCTCACGGCCGGCACCGTCGCAGTTGCAGCTGGTTTCCGCATTGGTACTGTTTGGCACACCTCTAACACCCATCCAAGGAACAGCCACGTTCGGTGTTTTTTGACGTCGTTACCTTGTTATAACGTCGGAACCCTTCGGTCAAAACCCTTTGGTCAAATATTCATAGCCATAAACATCAACTAATTCTTATCTTTTAAATAAGGATTATTTCAATACACATGTTCTTTTTTACAACTTATTTGTTCATATTGGTAACTTTGTTCGAGATTTCCTTCACTTTAAGTCGTTTTTAAATTAACTCAACGTTTCATCAGATGTAAAACTCCTGTCGTCTTCAGATTCTACCTTATCCTATATAAAACTAACCCGTATAAATGTTGTAAACCCTTATAATTTACATTTTTATAGATTACTTGCGGAATTAAGTAGCAATAGTTTTATACCTGTATAAATGTTGTGTTTGTTTTAAAACTACTTGAAGATTTGGGAATCCCTAAGACACTTACCGGTAAAAGTTGGAAGGTTGTTTAAATATTATTTTTGTTTTATGTTGCCTTATATCCTCTCTACATATATTACATAAAGTAAACATTAACCTTCGATGTTAATCCAATATTCTCGTGTATGTATCTTGCATACTGCACACAATGTAAACCAACTAACGTATTCAATAAATTTCATACAAATGCATAAATAAATACCATCCGAAAGTTGGCACCATTATAGTGTGATATGTGTAAAATAGTGTGGAGACTTGACCAAGTGTGTGTACAAGGGCTGGCTGAAGCAGACCTTTCTGTAGAAAATGGTTTGTGTTCTGGACACTGTGTGAAGGTTGTAACTGCATGAGTGCAAGTAAAGTGCAGTCTCACCACAAATGTCACACAAGTGTAGTAAATGTGGTCGTTATAAATTACTAGACTACCCTTGTGACTGCACATTTCCCTTCACCGATTTATTTTTAAAAATTATTCAGAAGCCCCTTACTCAAAGAAAATAAGTCAATTTATTTAAATTGTACCGAACGATAAATATACCATTTTCTTAAATATTGAATTCAATTTTAAAAACATCATTATCAGATATTCTTCTAAATATTTTAGAACCCGTACATCTAAAATTAATATATTTTATTAGATAAAAGAACTAGATAACAGTCGTAGTTTATAGTTCCTTGTACTATTTTGTGAATAAATAAAACTTCTCCATTAGGATTCTCAAGCCATAACAATATTATTTTATAATTTTTGTATTTAAAAAAAAACTTCACTTTACTTGGACCTGCAGGCCTGCAGGTGAACTTTATTCAACGAGTGGAATACTGAATCATAGCGTTCATAAACGTTGTATTTCAGAATTCCTGGTAAATATTCTAATAACGGACTAACCCATTGAAAGTTAGTGCTTAATTTTGCTCCTCCAGACGTTCGCTCTTCTGGAAAGCAGATGAAAATATTTGTAATCTACTTTATACGAATTTAATTAAGTAATTTTAATATCAGTTCACAGATTTTTCGTTCTGTATTCTCTGCATTGACGAAAAAGGATTACATTATTTAAAGCTAAATACTATCATAATTGATGAAAATAGTTTGATAAATAATATATAATTTGTATATCTTACTAGTGTAGATTGTACAAGAGACTCAAAACATGTTACTAATAATTGTAGACCAAAACTGATATACATAGCTAATAACGTATAACTTCATCAAAATATTTCCAGGTATTCCTAAAGAATGGAAACAATCCTGTAGAATGGCCATCTAGAGATATAGGCGAGTATCAGTTAAACTAACTGAGCCGTCTAAAGGATACGCAATGCAAGAGGGACAAATATTTAAATTCTGTAATTTATATTAAAACGTATTAACGTCCCTCACCAATATTTGTACATACTATAGTAATTTCTCTATTAACTGTTATCCAGCTCGAGGATTAATCTGTTTAACGTTTTTTCGTCTTGGTCTTGGTTTGTGCGTGAGTGTTATTGTGTTTGTTTTTACCCATTCGCTGTATTTCTGTGATTTTGTTACGAGATCCTCCTTCAAGATTCCTAGTTCTTCCATGTCCTTCTGCACTTCTCTCACCCAGTTTGACTTGATTTTTTTATTCCAGTAAAAGTCGATCAGTCGTTTAGCTAGTCTAGTGTCTTCCGTTCTCAATATGTGTCCCAGGAATGATATCCTTTTCCTTCTGAAGAATTCTGTTAGTGGAGTGATTGTTTTATAGACGGTTTCGTTTGGGATTATTCTCCATTGACCTTCTACTAGGTTCTTCTTGTTTATACACTTTCTTATTATCCTTCTTTCTAATTTTTCTATTGCTTCTATCTCTCCTATTTTGTAAGGTCCGGAGATTGTCTCGCATGCGTATTGTATTTTTGGGAGAATCACCGTTTGGTAATGTCTGATTTTGGTTTTTGTTGATAAGCATTAACTGTATGTATTATTATATTAATTAATAATTTTTTTTTAAAAGGGGCGTCCAATAATTCTTTTAACTCTACTCTACCCATTTCCCATAGAATATTTATTTATCTGTCCGGGAAACGTATCTGACAGAGTAAGATGGAGAATAAGTGAAGTATAAATTTAATATTATTGATAAAATCTAACAGTCAAGGCCAGGATTCGAACCTGCACTATCTCTAACTCAGGTACTAAATCCTGGCGCCTTAGACCACTCGGCCACTGGCTCTCCCAATATAAGTTGAAATAAACAACAAAGTTAGTTTCTGCACAAAGTCGTTAAAACAAACAACTATAACTTTTTTTTATTGAAATGATTTTGTCGTAATTTTACATACTATATACTTGTTTATATTCATAAATCAAATATAAATTTAATTATAAAACTATTTAATAATAATGTTTACAGGAACAAGTAAAATGGTTCGTTAAGGATCATCTTTAATATTTAAATTAAAATATATTCGAAATAAATATTAAAAATATTAATTTATCACTAAACTGCGCAGATATATCTAAAAATGTAGCTTTATTTTCCTTTTTCAATAGTGCAAACTAGACAATGATGTCAAATTTAATATTACAACGTTAAAATATTTGGGTAGCTCTCTTTCATATTTTGATAGTCCAACAGAGCCTTAAATAATAAGGTGATTTTCCTTTGTAGCTAATGTTTCTTATATTTTCACAAACTAAGTAAATTGAACAATAGAATATAGTTATCCCACTTATAAATCAATTACTAGACATTATGTTACCATTTAAAGTTAAAACACTCTAATTGAGTTATTAATTTCATCTAACTCCTTCTTAGTTGTGTTCATTAAATCTTTGCAATTGTTCGTGAAATGTCACTGTTTAGGACTTATCACTTTACTATTCCAAGTAAGAGCTCCACTCTAGATTGATACTGACTAGTTTGACGAGGGGTGCGTTTTGTAAGGGTACCAATTTAATCCAGAAGTTTCCAGTTTTGCAATCTAGAACGGTCCCCACCTTCGTGCTAGAACTTACTAGCTCCACCTAGAGACAAATTAAATGCCATACTAGGGAACTCTTGCACTGTCTAGGAGCTTCCTTATTGGCAAAGCAATCGGAAGTGACCTACAGTACCTCACCTTATAGAGAGAGGGATGGAACTTTTTCAAATGAGCATAGTCTACAGCAGTATTTTATGAAATAGACACTATTGACTTAATGATAAATAACCAGTAATAAATATTAAATCTACACATACATTTATTTACATCTTATGTTAGAATTAATAAACTAAGTACTTATGTTTTTAATGCAGTGTCATACTCAAACATTGATAAAATAAAAAACTTGTAATCATTTATGAATTTTCTTACCAGTTCATAAGTCAGAAAGTCTATACATAATAATTAGTTACATATATTCCAGCTTTACACATACACGCACGCGCGCGCGCGCGCGCACACACACACACACACACACACACACACACACACACACACACACACACACACACACACACACACACACACACACACACAAAAGAATTTAACATAAAACAACGATAAATGAGAGTAATAAATGTGATTTAGATTATACCTCTTCTAACTTCTCAATTCTCAGACCAACCCGAACTTTCCTAGAGGCAAACACTCTCAGAATCAAGTCTGAGAAAGTTTTTAAACTTGGAAAGCCAAACAAAGCGACGCTTAAGGAAATTACTCTCCGTTATTCACGCACGCATAGAACTGTTTATACTATACGAACTTACTTATCGTAACATTTACCATCTAAAAATACTAGCGATATAAAAATTCTATACACAATCTGTAATTACCCACTGGCATCTATGTGTAAAAACAGTTTTTAAGCCTTAAAAAGTTATTTTTGAAAGAAATGCACGCCATGAAAGCTAAGCAAAGTAGTAGTACTTAATATTTTAGTAAATTATAAAAATATTAAAGAAAAAACTAAAATATTATTATCAAAGTTACAAGATATAAAATATGACAGTTATATTTAGTAAAACATTCTATTTAAAAATAGTTTTTAACTTTGAACCCCCCAACAGATTTATTTTGTCAAGATGTGTATGATGAACCTCCCATCATACACACACAGTTGTACTAGCCGACCCACCCACCCATATTTGTGCGTTGGTGTTGATGTTGACCCATAATCACACAGTGGTACTGACCCATCCACTTTGAGAATTCCTCTGGTCTGAGGGAGGTGAGCGTGGTTCACCGAAATCGATAACCCTAATATTTGTGTACTTGTATTGTAATATATTTGTGCATTTTGTACTTATATTGTAATAAATTTGTGTTGTGTGAAGTTTACTTGTACTGTATATGTACCAACACGTTTTATGCTAGTTAAAAAACTAAAATAACTAATAGTAATATTTGGAAACAGTTAAACATAGAAATAAAATTAACAACATTTAATTTATTTTACATTGCAAAGTAAATTAAATACCAACGATAAACCAAATACCTGTACATTACTGATAATATTGTTATGTAGATAAGAATATAATGTTACATAGAAAAAATTAGCTAACAAAGAAAGGTTTAAGCTAAAAAATTCAAGAAGAATGGAGAATGTTAATTGAAGTCAGTGCAAAATAGGCCTAGTGACACTTCTAGGATATTACTAAGAACTCAGTTGAATAAGCAAATATCCTAGAATCGATTATTTTCGTAGTAATGTAGTTTTGTAGAAAAAATTAGCTAACAAAGAAAGGTTTAAGCTAAAAAATTCAAGAAGAATGGAGAATGTTTAATGAAGTCAGTGCAAAATAGGCCTAGTGACACTTCTAGGATATTACTAAGAACTCAGTTGAATAAGCAAATATCCTAGAATTGATTATTTTTGTAGTAATCAAATATCAATTCAAAGTCAATAATTAATCATTCGGTTTTTTCGCATTCGATTCTTCCTTCACTATATTCCATTTCATTCAATTTAAACAGTCATTTAAATTAAATTGTTTCTCTTCTGCAACCTCTTTCTAACTTAGAACTGTACTAATGATGCATTCCACATTGAATGTTTCGTCCGTCTCACTAGACGTTATTCATTAGTAAGACGCCGATCGTCAAGATGGGGGCGAATATGAGGGGATAGAGAGTGTAGACGAACGAGTATAGTCATTGTTACTAAGGTTGACTGTTCCTTAAAATAAAAAAAAACTATTAACACCCCAATAGCCAGGACAACCAAAGGACCAACAGCTTTACGTGGAATCCGAACTACGTAGTATTAGCCTGATTTTGTATTTCTCAGTTCTCTTCCTTATACAACATCCGGATCCTAACTACTACCCAACGTGGGCAACCGGAGACTTCTCCAGTAGCGATGGAAAACATTGACGTATGAAGAGGACCAAATACAGAATCTCCACTCTGTTGCCAAGTAGCTGGGTAACAACACTGCGCCACAAGTGGCGACTTCTAATATAGCATTTTAGAATCTGTTTGCCTGAGTTAGAGCATATTTATACTTTTTCATATTGAATTATAATTCGGTTTAGTTTTTATTTTATGCGAGTATTCAGGTATATGTGAAAGGAAATGCTCCATAAAAGTATTTTTCCTTAACCAATCTTAAGGGGTATAGTTTTTAAGTCATAAAAATCTAATGTATCCCTAATTACAGGCCTTTAAGTGTTTCAATACATAAACTTCATGTATTTATATTTAGAGAAAAATTTAAAACCTAAATTCTACGTCGTAACAATTTAATATTTAAAGGCTAAATATATAGTTTAATATGCTCTGAAACTTGAAGCCTTTACGTTTTGCTGTTTACGAGGTGCCTCCTCCTCCCCTTTAGAAGGCTGTTTTATACCTCTGCAGTAATAACTTTAGGGGAACAATCATTTAGTTGGGCGTCACTTTGAATACACAAACCATTCTCTGAGTTGGAGACTTACTAGACCCGATTGTTCAGTGTTGAGTTAGTGAGTATATTGTTAAGATTTAAACTTCATTATTAACATTGTCAGCTGGGCTTTTTTATATTAATACTGCTGCGCCATACTTAACATTATCACTGTGCTTAATCAAGTTCATATTATTATTTTTTTTATTAAACATGAATTTAAAGTAAATTCTACATTATATTCATGTTCAATTCTTGTGTCCAAGCTTCTAAGCGTATTTACAGGGTAAATATTGTTTTAAGAAACTAGGAGAGTATTTGTACATAAATATAAATAAAATCAATTGACGTAGCGATTGTTGTAGTCTGGAATCCTCATATAAATAACACCAGAAATGAATTAAATCTTTTGTAGGGTTATTTTTACAGTTAAAACTCATATATTTTTATAGGGTTATCCTATTACAGACTGTTCAGACTGTTTTAATCTCTTTAAAGAGTTAAACAAAACAAAACAAAAAAATAGGAAAAGGATGTATTGTAGTACCAGGTAAAGTTAAGACTAAAAATACTGTCTAACACCTAACCTGGGAACCAACGGCTTAAGGGTGACTTCTGGGAACCAACGGCTTAAGGGTGACTTCTGAACCACCACCAGTGACCGGGCAGGTGGTTTGCGTGCAAGGACGGGATGACGGATAACAGAACACAGGTAGGGGTCATGCGCAGGGAACCTTCCGTTCTGCTGCACTTTATACAGACTCC
Source organism: Stictocephala bisonia (assembly GCA_035578905.1). NCBI lineage: Eukaryota > Metazoa > Arthropoda > Insecta > Hemiptera > Membracidae > Stictocephala > Stictocephala bisonia. The sequence goes on along the minus strand of JAQJVL010001232.1, from coordinate 116,731 downwards.
ATATTCCACGAATAGTAACCATGGACGGAATCACTGACAGGTCACCCACCCAAGGAACAGTTACGCTCGATGTTGCTTGACTCCGTTATCTTGTGATAACGTTGGAACCCTCCGGTCAAGGCCAATAATATCTTAAAAGCATTTAGCCTGTTAAAAGTGAAAACATATTTCCATCATAAACGTCACACCCACTACGGTCATTTTATTCCATCTATTTTGACCAATTAATGATCTACTTTCTGGTAAATTGTAGTGATTGTTAAATATATTTTACTCGAAAAGACATTCATTAAAGCTGCAATTATTTTAAGAATTATGTTCTGTTATCTTACAGAAATGTAATCGATGTCACTTTAGTAAAAACTTGATAATTGTGTATTTATGTTTATTTTTCGTTTTATAATTCTAAATTCAAGCCTTCTACGTTAATTTTAATCAATAATTACTGTATAATTATGTTTATCTGTGCAGACACTACTTGTATCTCGATATTTGGGTTTTTATTCCATGTGTAATGTTTTCCATTATTCCGTTCAGTTTGAAATAAATTATAATTTTATTGGGTGTTCATTACATTATATTCTTTGACTATAATGAGACATGTTTAGAGGTGAGATAGGATCAATTTATACTTAGAAGACAACAATTTAAGAACAAAATATTTGTCTATATATATATTGAGAAAATACTATGCAAACTTTAAGATATATATTTCAACGATATTTTTCATATCATAGATAATTATGAAACTTTAAATAATCATGTAAATCATGTAATCGAAGTTTAAAGCTAACAGACTTAAATCAAGTCTGATAATGACTAATGAAAATGTTACTAAAACCCGACACAACATTAATGAATACATCTTTGTAATCTATTACATAATGTTATATTCCCCTTCCAATCATCCTGAGAAATCAAACTGTTACGGCCTTTGCTAGCCTAATGGTTAGCACTCCTGACTTCAGTGCAGGGTCACCGGTCCAAATACCGGGAGGTCCAACAAAATTTTGCTTGATAGGTTTGGACAATTATCGTATAACAATTTTGGAATGCTATGTAAAAAATGCCACTTGCGTTAAAAACATTATATATATATTTTTGTTATGTAGGAGAAGACTATTATATTACATTCTTATATACTGCTACGTACTCTTCATGCATATATCATCAGATGATTTAATAGCAATCATACTAGTAAGATTGTGCTTAGTACTTAACGTATTACGTAATTTTTATATAACTTTGTGATAATGCATTTATATTACGACCTACTAAATTTTCTTTTAAATTACTTATATATATATATATATATCTTTGTTTTGAACCAATGTATTTACACCTATGATAACTTCATAAACATATAAAATTATCTATAAATAAAAATTATCTGACCTACAAATTGCAAAAGGTAAATCTTATTTTATTAAAATAAAATACAAAATGCCTTTATTGAAGGGGCGAAGTTAAGAGAGTAAAGTCTCTCTAACACTTAGCCCCATATCTTATTGAAGGGGCGAAGTTAAGACAGTAAAGTCCTCTCTAACACTTAGCCCCATATCTTATTGAAGGGGCGAAGTTAAGACAGTAAAGTCCTCTCTAACACTTAGCCCCATATCTTATTGAAGGGACGAAGTTAAGACAGTAAAGTCCTCTCTAACACTTAGCCCCATATCTTATTGAAGGGGCGAAGTTAAGACAGTAAAGTCCTCTCTAACACTTAGCCCCATATCTTATTGAAGGGGTGAAGTTAAGACAGTAAAGTTCTCTCTAACACTTAGCCCCATATCTTAATGAAGGGGCGAAGTTAAGACAGTAAAGTCCTCTCTAACACTTAGCCCCATATCTTATTGAAGGGGTGAGGTTAAGACAGTAAAGTCCTCTCTAACACTTAGCCCCATATCTTATTGAAGGGGTGAAGTTAAGACAGTAAAGTCCTCTCTAACACTTAGCCCCATATCTTATTGAAGGGGTGAAGTTAAGACAGTAAAGTCCTCTCTAACACTTAGCCCCATATCTTATTGAAGGGGTGAAGTTAAGACAGTAAAGTCCTCTCTAACACTTAGCCCCATATCTTATTGAAGGGGTGAAGTTAAGACAGTAAAGTCCTCTCTAACACTTAGCCCTATATCTTATTGAAGGGGTGAAGTTAAGACAGTAAAGTCCTCTCTAACACTTAGCCCCATATCTTATTGAAGGGGTGAAGTTAAGACAGTAAAGTCCTCTCTAACACTTAGCCCCATATCTTATTGAAGGGGTGAAGTTAAGACAGTAAAGTCCTCTCTAACACTTAGCCCCATATCTTATTGAAGGGGTGAAGTTAAGACAGTAAAGTCCTCTCTAACACTTAGCCCCATATCTTATCGAAGGGGCGAAGTTAAGACAGTAAAGTCCTCTCTAACACTTAGCCCCATATCATATTCGTGTTAATTATAACAAAATTGTCTGCAATATTTAATCTTACCCCTTAAAAACAATAATTTTAATCAAAGTTCTAAAAATACCCATTAGCTCAGTGAAATTTACAATTGAGTATTGTACAATCCAATTTTATTTCTAGATCTCTTCACAAAATGTAACTTATATGCAACACAAAAACTATTAAAATTCTAAATAAGAAAATAATCGTCTGCTGTAATTTGTGGATTTATATACATTAAGATGACTCAGTTATATAATAAATATTAAATATTAAGTCCTCATATAATAACATTAAGTCTATTCACATCACTGAATAACATCATCCACTATTCTTTGATAACTAAAATCCTTGGTAATTGGATCGTTCAGTTTCCTTCTACAGCTAAGTCAATGTTGGTATCAATGGTACTTCCCTATACTTTTTTTTACATTTGTACTTATGTTTACGTCATAAACTACCAAGACGATTATAGATAAGTACTATCAATGCTTGTCATAAGTTATCTGACTGTATCACTCAAAGGCTTAAGGTAGAGTTCAATTAATATATTCAGATTTCCCCAAACAATTTCAATACATGAATTATTTTTCTTCCGGATGTAACTATAATGTGAAAGGACCATTAATGAGTCGTTTAATAATGTTTAAGGATAAAATGAACATAAAAAATGATCTGAATGTTATCATTTATAAATAGACATAAATGAGTAACAACCAACGTCAATTGTAGCTAACTCGTTGTAAGGTAGAGTTCCTTGAGTGATGAGTGGTTGCCACGCGAAGCGTGCAGGGGTGTTCCCTAGTATATATACTATAAAGCTCGATGTAGTGACACACCGATTGCATTCTTAATTATTCGATTTTATTATTATTGTAATCTTAACAAGCTCTCCGTAACCGTATTGAATTTACTTTTGTAAAATAACTGCTCAGATTTAATCCAACCACCTCAGAGAGTTTACACTCTGAGTGTTAGTGAGTGTGAGTGATAGTGTTTACAACTGTTTCCTCTAACATTTCTTGGCCTATAAATGATACCTCTGTCTTGGTCCAAAACCTCTCATAGACATTAGGGGTATACACTAGATTTGTAACAACAGATGGTTGACTTGAAGGATACGTAACGACTCACACTAACCTGTACAAACATCCTTTGACTGGATGGGTCTATTTTTACAGGACCTTACAGTTAAAAAATAGAACCTTGAAGTCATAATTTTAACACATGCTATATTTTTTATAAAACAAACAAAATGTTCAATCCTTTTCCATTTGATCAATTCACTAACATTTTTATTATATTCCGTTATGTACAGTAATGTTTACTCATGTTAAAAAATTATCTTCTTGTTATATATGTCTTTGTGAGAAGGGTTATTTTATTTATAAACCAACCTTCTAAATTGTTGGAACATAATTCCAACGCCTACACGTACACACAAGTCTGATGGTTGATTATTTTTATTTTAAAATAAAGTTATTCTGTATCCCCTACGTATAACCACACCTATAACGATTCTACTAGAAAGTTTTTAACCCAGATAACCGGTATCAGCCTCGTGAACATTTTTCAATCTTAATAAGTAAGAAATCTAAGGCTAAAATTTGGATGGCCTTATAATAATTCCATAATCTTTCCATTCTCATAACCTGCACCCTTCCGTTCACGAAAACACATGCAGTGGTATAATAACCCACCCACCCAGCCATTCACGTACGGTGATGATGGCCTACCCAACGTTGTTATTTTGAGCTTATTAAAGTAACTTAAAATACTTTGTTTTGAGACTATCAAACAGTAATACTCAAAACACAATAGTAAAATAACCATTTTTTGTTATGGTTTTATTTGAACAGTAGATGATGTCACATTATACTTGTTATAATAAAGTAAAAGTTCCGATTCATACTTACGCAGCCTGCCCTATCTTTACTATGCAATCCACTCAAATACTGTATACGTAAGTTCTATATTTTATATTACTGAAGCCTTGATACAATAATTAAGTCATTATAAGTACATGGTACCTACCTTCATGTCTACGTATGGTATATATGGATGCGATAAAAGAAGCCTTGAAGTTTCATGCCTGACTACCCGATATCATTATAACATTTAATATGAAAAACTGATAAATTACTAACCGTTCAATAGTTTAAAATTATAAATACCCTAGTTAATTTTAAACTTTGTGAGTGCTTAAGTGGGTCAACCCTTTTACAGTAGCTAAACACATAGAGTGTTACTTTGTTTTTCAGAGTTGCATTAAATAAACTAAAATGTATCAGTCTAGATAACTATTTGTATTTACATGTTTTAATTGCATTTTTTATACGAAAGAGAACAAAGAAACAAAACTCCCTTTATAATGGCCACAGGAAACGCCCTAGTGGACGTTACATACAGTAGAGACTACAACTAATGTATATCTTAACACATATGTAGTAATAATTAATTCGTTTATCCTAGTGTATTTGGGGGCAATAAGGGAGGGGCTGACAAGGTGCTAGCCCCTGCCATCGCAAGGAAAATTGGAGAAATAAAACGACCCAATAAATAAAAAAAATCTAGCACACTGTTGGATGTGACCTCTGTTTATTTATTATATGTGGCTATACTCACTGCCTACATTAACTACTATATAAAACACTTTAATTTCTGATTGATCTTTACAATTGGTTTGTAAAATTTATGTGAACTGCATTATATGGTTCTCACAATAGTATTAATATTACCATAAGTTAATTAACATAAATAATATAATTACAATAGGGTATATTGTTTTGTTAGTCTCTAATAGAATAACATTAGTTAGTTGAATCTATTACTAATATTTTAATGTCCTAATTTATACTTTATCTTTTCTCTTTTCTCATTGTCTGTTGTTAACTTTTTATTATGTTTCATTCAGGAATAATTGTAAGAAAGAGCCTAGTGGCCCTTAATTCACTCTTTTATAAATATTTCAATTGTTTACAAACATTATTATTATTATAGAACTTAACCAATAACTACCTTGTGACATAGTGAGTTTGTATAATAGATGATTTTGCATATCCATATAATATATTTTCAAGTTATATTTCACACATCTATATAGTCCACTTATTAAATTGTCTTCCTTCTGGTAGTGTGGTATTGAGCTGTAGTGGTTTATCTTCTTTTTCTGTTTTTATACTTTTAACTGTCTTTTTTCCTAGATCTTTTCTGTGAAGGATTTTAAAATTTTACCAAAACACTGTATTTGTCTGTTACTGAAAAAAAAACCAACTGTGTAAATAATTGCAATATTGTATTCGTCCATTACGTATCAATTAATTTGCCCAAAACGTTTACCTATCATTAAAAAAAGGTTAATGTAATTTTTTTCTTTTCAGATGTGATATCTGGCATGTAATAAAATAACAATTTAAAGTTGACCATTTACGTATAGTTCAGGTATTAACTTAAAATTAAATACAAAATAATTATAAAAAAATACAACTATAAGCTATTTAATTTGAAATTATTAGGTTTTTATTTTTTTATATTATAAATTACAAGACACTACTTTTTGTTTCCAAGAACATTATTGATCATTTTCAATTTTTAATATAATACCTGACTAAGAAGTTCCTGGAATAATTCCAATAAAAAAAAATGTGCTTGTTTATTTACATGAATAACACCGGGTTCCAAGTGAGTCTACGATCTCGTGGTGATATAACATCCAGATAATAAGTATATATTCCTCATTTTAAAGAGTTTTTCCTTTCTAAAGAAAAACAAATGAAATATTACATTTGCTTTATGTAGTAAAGTAGAAAATCAATTGACTTAAGGGCTAAGAGGTGTCATTAAGATCAGAGTGACTTGCAGAATAATTGATTTTGCCTAGGAGAACTTAGAATTAACGAGGCTTTCTTATACTAAATATGTGTTTAGATATTCTTTCTTTTTCTAAAATGGTTAGATCTTCAAAGTTTTAAATTTTAGATTAATAATATTCGGTTCGTATGAAAAAATTTCTTTCGAGAGAGATGAGAGTAAACATATAAAAAAAGATGTTGTTATCAAATAGTATTTATGTTAGAATTTTATTTTTCACTGCTTATAAAATTGTATGGCTATTAGCATGCAATCATTTATGTTTTTAATATCTTTATATGGTAAATAGTAAAAATATAATACATAAGACTTCTTGCATGCCGAGTGTTGAGCAGTTCAGCCTTCAATGCACAAATCACGAGTTCATATCCCAAAAACTTTCTTCAAAATTTGCCAAGACAGGTTTTTAAAAATGATGCGGGTATTGGAATATGGAAAAATTACATCATTGAGGTTTTATAATCTCAATAAAATCTTCAAATTAAAAATAAATATAATCATTTCCTGCACCACGTGTGGAACGAAATCTGTGGCAAGAAATCTGTACTGTCGATCGGGAAGTCAACCACCCGCCTCGACTGCCTGACTGAGTCATGGTTTCAGCGTCGATCGAGGAGTTTGGGTGGATGGGTGGGTGGGTCAATACCACTGTACACGCTATAGTAGAAACCAGTCATGGACCCAAGGGTAACGGATAGTTGGGGCTGTGGGCTAACATAATAGATGAACATATTTACAAACAACAGACCAAAATTTCGTTCTTTGTGACAAAAATCAAATACATAAATCTCACCTGCATTAAAAAGTTTTAATGAGGGAGATATTTTCTCACAGAAAGTACGACATATGAACATGGAATGACCAAAGTCGTCTACTACAACTAGCGAAATAAAACTTGTACTATGACACTTCTGCTGGCAAGATAACTGGAAACTTTAATGCCTGTTCCCAGACATAGTTATTGTTGCAGAACTTTGTTCACCTATATTACTTGATAAGACTAAACTAGGCACAATCCAATGATAAACAATCAAAAGACCCAAGTTTATACAACAACATTTAGTATGACACTTGGGGAATTTGTGTTCAGTGAACTAATTATAAAAAACATTGATAAATGTATAACTGTACAGCTGTAGATATCTTTTAAAGTTTATCTGGACAAATGTGGATATCTGGGAGTAAAGGAATTACACAATGATAATTTCATAAAAATTATAGCATCCAAATAAAATAATAGTGATTTTTATTTATTATTTTTTTTTGTGAGGATAACATCACATGAAGAATCATACTTCTGTTTAGATTAAGTTTTAACCCAAAGTTAAATTTATCACTTTGGCTCTGTAATAGTTCATTTTTAGAGTATGTTAGTGTAGACTGTAGAGGTTAAGATTTAACAATTAAAATATAGTTAGTTTTGTTTCCTATAGAGAGAATAGAAACAAATAAAATCGTATAAACGAACTTTTGAATACATATTTAGACATTTTTTCTAAGTTTGTTTTGTATTCATAATTCAGTACATACGAAGAGCTTATAGTTTTGTATTAAAGTCTTCTGAAATTAATAAAAACTCTTTTTTTTCAGAAAGATAAATGCAAGTTACTTAGGTTTTACGTTTGATGCATATCAAGTCGATTTATACAACCACCAATTAATACAGAAGATGATTTTTTTTTTGATTTTATAATAATCAGTTTTAGCTAACGTTAGCTAGCTGTAATTCCTGCTTACTTCCACAATCTGCCTCAGTCTCAGCTAAAGACAGCTATATGGAAGTCCTGCTAACTCCCACAATCTATCTCAGTTTTAGCTAACATTAGCTAGCTGTAATTCCTGCTTACTTCCACAATCTGCCTCAGTCTCAGCTAAAGACAGCTATATGAAAGTCCCGCTAACTCCCACAATCTATCTCAGTTTTAGCTAACGTTAGCTAGCTGTAATTCCTGCTTACTTCCACAATCTGCCTCAGTCTCAGCTAAAGACAGCTATATGAAAGTCCCGCTAACTCCCACAATCTATCTCAGTTTTAGCTAACGTTAGCTAGCTGTAATTCCTGCTTACTTCCACAATCTGCCTCAGTCTCAGCTAAAGACAGCTATATGAAAGTCCCGCTAACACCCACAATCTATCTCAGTTTTAGCTAACGTTAGCTAGCTGTAATTCCTGCTTACTTCCACAATCTGCCTCAGTCTCAGCTATAGACAACTATATGAAAGTCCCGCCAACTCCCACAATCTATCTCAGTTTTAGCTAACGTTAGCTAGCTGTAATTTCTGCTCTGCTTACTTCCACAATCTGTATCAGTCTCAGCTAAAGACAGCTATATGAAAGTCCCGCTAACTCCCACCTTCTATCTCATTTTTAGCTAACGTTAGGTAGCTGTAATTCCTGCTAACTTCCACAATCAGCATCAGTCTCAGCTAAAGACAGCTATATGAAAGTCCCGCTAACTCCCACAATCTATCTCAGTTTTAGCTAACGTTAGCTAGCTGTAATTCCTGCTTACTTCCACAATCTGCCTCAGTCTCAGCTAAAGACAGCAATATGAAAGTCCCTCTAACTCCCACAATCTATCTCAGTTTTAGCTAACTTTAGCTAGCTGTAATTCCTGCTTACTTCCACAATCTGCCTCAGTTAAAGACAGCTATAAGAAAGTCCCGCTAAATCCCAAAATCTATCTTAGTTTTAGCTAACGTTAGCTAGCTGTAATTCCTGCTTACTTCCACAATCTGCCTCAGTCTCAGCTAAAGACAGCTATATGAAAGTCCCGCTAACTCCCACAATCTATCTCAGTTTTAGCTAACGTTAGCTAGCTGTAATTCCTGCTTACTTCCACAATCTGCCTCAGTCTCAGCTAAAGACAGCTATATGGAAGTCCTGCTAAATCCCACAATCTATCTCAGTTTTAGCTAACGTTAGCTAGCTGTAATTCCTGCTTACTTCCACAATCTGCATCAGTCTCAGATAAAGACAGCTATATGAAAGTCCCGCTTACTCCCACAATCTATCTCAGTTTTAGCTAACATTAGCTAGCTGTAATTCCTGCTTACTTCCACAATCTGCCTCAGTCTCAGCTAAAGACAGCTATATGAAAGTCCCGCTAACTCCCACAATCTATCTCAGTTTTAGCTAACGTTAGCTAGCTGTAATTCCTGCTTACTTCCACAATCTGCCTCAGTCTCAGCTAAAGACAGCTATATGAAAGTCCCGCTAACACCCACAATCTATCTTAGTTTTAGCTAACGTTAGCTAGCTGTAATTCCTGCTTACTTCCACAATCTGCATCAGTCTCAGATAAAGACAGCTATATGAAAGTCCCGCTTACTCCCACAATCTATCTCAGTTTTAGCTAACATTAGCTAGCTGTAATTCCTGCTTACTTCCACAATCTGCCTCAGTCTCAGCTAAAGACAGCTATATGAAAGTCCCGCTAACTCCCACAATCTATCTCAGTTTTAGCTAACGTTAGCTAGCTGTAATTCCTGCTTACTTCCACAATCTGCCTCAGTCTCAGCTAAAGACAGCTATATGAAAGTCCCGCTAACTCCCACAATCTATCTCAGTTTTAGCTAACGTTAGCTAGCTGTAATTCCTGCTTACTTCCACAATCTGCCTCAGTCTCAGCTAAAGACAGCTATATGAAAGTCCTGCTAAATCCCACAATCTATCTCAGTTTTAGCTAACGTTAGCTAGCTGTAATTCCTGCTTACTTCCACAATCTGCATCAGTCTCAGATAAAGACAGCTATATGAAAGTCCCGCTAACTCCCACAATCTATCTCAGTTTTAGCTAACATTAGCTAGCTGTAATTCCTGCTTACTTCCACAATCTGCCTCAGTCTCAGCTAAAGACAGCTATATGAAAGTCCCGCTAACTCCCACAATCTATCTCAGTTTTAGCTAACGTTAGCTAGCTGTAATTCCTGCTTACTTCCACAATCTGCCTCAGTCTCAGCTAAAGACAGCTATATGAAAGTCCCGCTAACTCCCACAATCTATCTCAGTTTTAGCTAACGTTAGCTAGCTGTAATTCCTGCTTACTTCCACAATCTGCCTCAGTCTCAGCTAAAGACAGCAATATGAAAGTCCCTCTAACTAACACAATCTATCTCAGTTTTAGCTAACGTTAGCTAGCTGTAATTCCTGCTTATTTCCACAATCATTTTCAGGTTCCACAGTTTTTTCCACAGTTTTTTCAGGTTAAGTGGAAGAAGGGACTTTCTAGTCCCAACTTCGCCTGGTTAAATAAAGACGTTTTTCATTTCATTTCATTTCATTTCATTTCATTTCATTTCATTTCATTTCATTTCAATCTGCCTCAGTTAAAGACAGCTATAAGAAAGTCCCGCTAACTCCCACAATCTATCTTAGTTTTAGCTAACGTTAGCTAGCTGTAATTCCTGCTTACTTCCACAATCTGCCTCAGTCTCAGCTAAAGACAGCTATATGAAAGTCCCGCTAACTCCCACAATCTATCTCAGTTTTAGCTAACGTTAGCTAGCTGTAATTCCTGCTTACTTCCACAATCTGCCTCAGTCTCAGCTAAAGACAGCTATATGGAAGTCCTGCTAAATCCCACAATCTATCTCAGTTTTAGCTAACGTTAGCTAGCTGTAATTCCTGCTTACTTCCACAATCTGCATCAGTCTCAGATAAAGACAGCTATATGAAAGTCCCGCTAACTCCCACAATCTATCTCAGTTTTAGCTAACATTAGCTAGCTGTAATTCCTGCTTACTTCCACAATCTGTCTCAGTCTCAGCTAAAGACAGCTATATGAATGTCCCGCTAACTCCCACAATCTATCTCAGTTTTAGCTAACGTTAGCTAGCTGTAATTCCTGCTTACTTCCACAATCTGCCTCAGTCTCAGCTAAAGACAGCTATATGAAAGTCCCGCTAACTCCCACAATCTATCTCAGTTTTAGCTAACGTTAGCTAGCTGTAATTCCTGCTTACTTCCACAATCTGCCTCAGTCTCAGCTAAAGACAGCTATATGAAAGTCCCGCTAACACCCACAATCTATCTCAGTTTTAGCTAACGTTAGCTAGCTGTAATTCCTGCTTACTTCCACAATCTGCCTCAGTCTCAGCTAAAGACAACTATATGAAAGTCCCGCTAACTCCCACAATCTATCTCAGTTTTAGCTAACGTTAGCTAGCTGTAATTCCTGCTTACTTCCACAATCTGCATCAGTCTCAGCTAAAGACAGCTATATGAAAGTCCCGCTAACTCCAACCTTCTATCTCATTTTTAGCTAACGTTAGGTAGCTGTAATTCCTGCTTACTTCCACAATCAGCATCAGTCTCAGTTAAAGACAGCTATATGAAAGTCCCGCTAACTCCCACAATCTATCTCAGTTTTAGCTAACGTTAACTAGCTGTAATTCCTGCTTACTTCCACAATCTGCATCAGTCTCAGCTAAAGATAGCAATATGAAAGTCCCGCTAACTCCCACAATCTATCTCAGTTTTAGCTAACGTTAGCTAGCTGTAATTCCTGCTTACTTCCACAATCTGCCTCAGTTAAAGACAGCTATAAGAAAGTCCTGCTAACTCCCACAATCTATCTTAGTTTTAGCTAACGTTAGCTAGCTGTAATTCCTGCTTACTTCCACAATCTGCATCAGTCTCAGCTAAAGACAGCTATATGTAATACCCATGAACGGCCACAATCTATCTCAGTTTTAGCTAACATTAACTAGTTGTAATTCCTGTTAACTGCCACAAATTGTCTCAATTTCAGCTAATGATAACTAGCTTTAATTCCAGCCAACTCCCACAATCTATCTCAGTTTTAGCTAATGTTAGCTAGCTGTAATTCCGGCTATGATATCCTGCTAATCAGCTCATTTACACTCCAGCCCACTTCAGTGGATTGAATATATTGATAGTAACTCGCATGACTGAGGTTTAATTAGTACTGCTAATGTGCTAAGCTGAGAATTCAATTAAATTACTTTAATAAGAATTTAATTCAATTAGTTCATAAGAAAAAATATCAATTGTCACAAGCTGCAATCCATTTTGCATGAACTTTATAACACAAAATGAGGTACCAACTGCAATTAAGTATTTAATATTTTGTCGTTATCATCTACTAGTCCTATTTCTTTTAGCAGTTCTAAATGCTTGAACATTTGAGTAATCAGTACATACATATGTAAAGATACGTAGATGATGAACTAAATACTTAACCTTTCTACGTGCAAGTTAAAAGTTAATGTCTTGTATTATTAAGAAAAATCAAGGCTCAGTAGAACTCTCCAACACTAACCTGAGGAACAACGGTTTAACGGTGACTTCTGAACCACCGGACACAAACAGTAATGGGATAGTATGGCACAGTAAATATCGATGGAAAAGATAAAATACACTGTTTCTTGTCCATTAGGATTTTCAAGTGTTCGAAATATATTTTCTTAAGGGCAATTATTAAATCTTATTTTTCGATTCCATACAATTAAACAAATTCCGCAAATTGTGTGAAATTAACCTTAAGTTAATGTAAATAATCGAATAAATGAAAAAGTTATTGGATTTTTATAATGCTTTATAATTTTATTAAAAATACTTATGTTTGAAAGTATGTTTAATAATAAAATTAATTTAATTATTTCCCAAAAGATCAGTAAAAAGACGTTTAATTTTTTGTTCTCAATCTGATCAGTTTCAAATTTTCACAGTATTACAAGCCCTTACTGAAACGTCTGAAGAGAGACTGAGAGGGATTGTAGATAAAGTCCAAGAGAGACTGAGAGGGTTGAAAAACAAGTCACGTATCACATTAGTGTCTTGTGTGTCTCTCTGGCAGACAACCCTTCCGGTCTTCAGAGCTACACTATTAAACAAGTGCTAAGGGTGTTTTAGGTTTCACGATATGTGAAAGTCAGCAGAAATGGAACTGAATTTCCCAATGTTACCGTTTGTAGTGTAGTTATGAGGGTAAACATATTTATTCATTATTAAGACACCAATCTTAGATATAGGGGTGAATATGAAGGGCGAATGATTGTTGATGAGTAAGTTTAGTCATTGTTACTAACTAAGGTCGACTGTAAACCAGAAAGAGTTGTGTACCATATTAATATCCTAATAGCCAGGGACAACTAAGGGACCTACAGCTTAACGTGGAATCCGAACCACATTGCATTGATCAGATATTCAACTGACAAGCTTGATTTACTCAGTCATCTTCACACCATCTGAACCCTAACTACACTCAAGATGGAAACTTCTCTAGTAGTGTCCACGTCGATGGTAACCATTAAGCAGATGCCGAGCCAGTGTTAAGAGGACCAAACTTAGAAATAACACCTACAATAGTATTATAGTGTAACTAATGGGCAATTTATGTCCCTAACAACATCCTCACTTATTGTCTAACTTTCTGCTGTGTAATACTTGACAACTATTTATGCGTTTTCGCAATTTTTTAGATCTACATGTAGTTTACTGTTCACTGATTTTTTAGCATTCTATGTTATATTTGCAGCATGAATCATTCATATAATGTAAGATAAGTTACTATCCAAAGGTTTTCATAAGAAGATCTATTTAAATTGTAAAATAATCTAAGGATTTTCTTCTTCATGCTAATAATCGCAATTATTTGCCTCGTCTTTAGTTTATTCTATCATTAATTACTTATTTATACACATTAAATTAAAGTATTTAACCATTATTTGGGCACCAAATCAAAATCACTGTTTGAAAAAAATACTCGAAAATTTAATACCGTCAAATCCTGACAAAAAATTAAATTTCAATCCTTAAATATTTACACTTTAATACTACTGGTGAATCATATTCAGAAAATCAAATAAGTTCCATTAAAATTTTTTGGTTCGCTGCAAACTATCTAAAATCAGAATTCCTTTTCAAAACTATTATATAGCAAATATAACACACACAATTCATAAATATACAATGACTTAAGTTTTTTTATATTAAACTGTCGTATTAATTTTTAGTTAAGTGAACGTGGAGTTGGAAGCAAGGGTGGTTCAATTAGTATGGATCAGGGGTGGAGTTCTCTTTGACAATTACACCTCACGTGACTAGCAAACAAACAGCGATTTCCTGAGAAACCTCTGGCCCCTGCTGATTACCAACTGAGTTGAAGATTACACGTAAAACTCTTAACAACAAATATTTCTGTACATTTGAATGCTCTCTAAGGCTCCTAAAATTAGTAAACTGTTTGTATGCCTTCCCCACTATAACTACACTTGGCTTGTTTTGATATCTCTGATTGTGTGTTTAATCATTCACCGATTAGATGGAACTTTGGAAAATCTGATTGTGATGTTTTTACATCAGGACTAAACATATCAGGCTTATTTCGGCCTTACACAATAATTTAGATTGTTTCCTCTGCCAAGGTGTGTATACCTAGTGGCTCCAGAAAATAATTCATACCAAGATCAAGCCCAGAATGTGAGGATCTGTAAAAGAAGTTTGGAAACATGGAAAACTTCTTTTTTCTTTCTTTTACTTTTCTTTTAGAAACATGGAAAACACAGCTAGTAACTGCACTCACTCAATAATACTAAATGAGAGTATTGGGTACCTACAATAGACAATATAAAGTTTATACACCGATAAACTTATCGGTTTATAAACAACTGGTGAGAAAAAATATAATTTTCTGATTTGTATCTTATTTGCAAAATTATCAAACATAGTTATAAAATAACTAGTGCATTTTTCGTATGAATAGATATAGCATAATACTTATTAGTTTCTTATCAGTTTTGTTTTGAATCATTAAATCATCATAAATTAATTAAAACAAAGTCATAATATTCGTACTGTGAACTATTATTGTTGGAATACGTAAAGCAAGGTAATTCTGATCAAAGGCAGGAGAGATGTAAAAACAAGAAAAAGGATCTTCCCTTGGACGGATTCCAATGAAATCTATTCAGAATCACATGAAAGGATAATGAATTATGAAAATCTCGTCGTGAAGTTAAAATACATTTTCTCTCAGTTGTAAGAGTCGCATTCATTCCTTTCATTTCTTTCAAAAACAGTCACTTCTTTTGACAAATCTAATTCTTTGTAAATGTGACCTTAGTAAAACTGGGTGGCAAGCTATGATTAATAAATTTAGAGTTTTTACACAGGACAAAGTTTTGCACAGGATCCTGTGTTTACTTACTTATAAATTTATAGAAATTTACTAATTATGTTTAATTTAAAGTTAAAAGTGGTTCAGTTACTGTACTTTCTGAACCTTCATATTTGAAACTTCAACTTTTCAACACACGGTGATAGATTTCATACTAGGTCCTCTCAATAACGACATGGCGTCCGCTAATTGGTTGCCATCGGCGTGGACACTACTAGAGAAGTCTGAGGTATCCATGTTGGGTGGTAGTTAGTGTCCGGAGGTTGTGTAGGAAAGTTAACCGAGTAATTGGCTTGTCAGCTCAAATCAGACTAATATTACATGGTTCAGATTTCACGTAAAGCTGTATGTTCCTTAGTTGCTCTGGCTGTTGAGCTTTTAAAAATGGCCCTTTTTAAGGGACAGTCGAACTTAATAACAATTACTACACTCGTTCTTCTACAATAATCAGAGTCATTCGCGCCTCATATCCCCTTGTGTCTCGGCATCTTAATGAAGAATAATTAATTATTGATAATAATGAATCTTCACTAGTTGTAACTCGTACAAGTGAGCTTCAGTGAGGAACTGCATCCAGCGTAATGGAGGAAATTTCATTCCACATATATTATCAACCTGGTTGACACTAATGGTTGAAGCAAAAATATTTTGAGGTTACCTCTTATGATTTATGTTATGTTGTATTTTATGTATATACAAAGTCATGCATACATTTGAAAATCATAGTTTAACTAGTATGACGTATGCGTTACTAAGTAAAATGTATAAATATATGAAATTAAATGCAAAATAAATGAAAAACAGTAAAATTAAAATAAAATTAAAAACAACTTTTAGCCGTGAAGTTAGGACTAATCATCACCACTGTACGTGTATGTGAGGGTAGGTGGGTCAATACCACTGTAGGTGTATGTGAGGGTAGGTGGGTCAATAACACTGTAGGTGTATGTGAGGGTAGGTGTGTCAATAACACTGTAGGTGTATGTGAGGGTAGGTGTGTCAATAACACTGTAGGTGTATGTGAGGGTAAGTGTGTCAATAACACTGTAGGTGTATGTGAGGGTAGGTGGGTCAATACCACTGTAGATGTATGTGAGGGTAGGTGTGTCAATAACACTGTAGATGTATGTGAGGGTAGGTGGGTCAATACCACTGTAGATGTATGTGAGGGTAGGTGTGTCAATAACACTGTAGGTGTATGTGAGGGTAGGTGTGTCAATAACACTGTAGGTGTATGTGAGGGTAAGTGTGTCAATAACACTGTAGGTGTATGTGAGGGTAGGTGGGTCAATACCACTGTAGATGTATGTGAGGGTAGGTGTGTCAATAACACTGTAGATGTATGTGAGGGTAGGTGGGTCAATACCACTGTAGGTGTATGTGAGGGTAGGTGGGTCAATACCACTGTAGGTGTATGTGAGGGTAGGTGGGTCAATACCACTGTAGGTGTATGTGAGGGTAGGTGGGTCAATACCACTGTAGGTGTATGTGAGGGTAGGTGGGTCAATACCACTGTAGGTGTATGTGAGGGTAGGTGGGTCAATACCACTGTAGGTGTATGTGAGGGTAGGTGGGTCAATACCACTGTAGGTGTATGTGAGGGTAGGTGGGTCAATACCACTGTAGGTGTATGTGAGGGTAGGTGTGTCAATACCACTGTAGGTGTATGTGAGGGTAGGTGGGTCAATACCACTGTAGGTGTATGTGAGGGTAGGTGGGTCAATACCACTGTAGGTGTATGTGAGGGTAGGTGGGTCAATACCACTGTAGGTGTATGTGAGGGTAGGTGGGTCAATACCACTGTAGGTGTATGTGAGGGTAGGTGGGTCAATACCACTGTAGGTGTATGTGAGGGTAGGTGTGTCAATAACACTGTAGGTGTATGTGAGATTAGGTGGACCAATACCACTGTACGTGTATCGGAGGGTAGGTGGCCCAAAACCACTGTACGTGTATGTGAGGGTAGGTGTGTGGGTAACTATCACTGTACGTGCACGGTGGGCGTGTGGGTCACTACCCCTGTAAGTGTAGGGGTGAGCGTGTGGGTCACTACCACTGTAAGTGTAGGGGTGAACGTGTGGGTCACTACCACTGTACGTGCACGGTGGGCGTGTGGGTCACCACCACTGTAAGTGTAGGGGTGAGCGTGTGGGTCACTTCCACTGTACGTGCACGGTGAGCGTGTGGGTCACCACCACTGTAAGTGTAGGGGTGAGCGTGTGGGTCACTACCACTGTAAGTGTAGGGGTGAGCGTGTGGGTCACTTCCACTGTACGTGCACGGTGAGCGTGTGGGTCACCACCACTGTAAGTGTAGGGGTGAGCGTGTGGGTCACTACCACTGTACGTGCACGGTGAGCGTGTGGGTCACCACCACTCTAAGTGTAGGGGTGAGCGTGTGGGTCACTACCACTGTAAGTGTAGGGGTGAGCGTGTGGGTCACTACCACTGTACGTGCACGGTGAGCGTGTGGGTCACCACCACTGTAAGTGTAGGGGTGAGCGTGTGGGTCACTACCACTGTACGTGCACGGTGGGCGTGTGGGTCACTACCACTGTACGTGCATGGTGGGCGTGTGGGTCACCACCACTGTAAGTGTAGGGGTGAGCGTGTGGGTCACTACCACTGTACGTGCACGGTGGGCGTGTGGGTCACTACCACTGTACGTGCACGGTGGGCGTGTGGGTCACTACCACTGTACGTGCACGGTGGGCGTGTGGGTCACTACCACTGTACGTGCACGGTGGGCGTGTGGGTCACTACCACTGTAAGTGTAGGGGTGAGCGTGTGGGTCACTACCACTGTACGTGCACGGTGGGCGTGTGGGTCACTACCACTGTACGTGCACGGTGGGCGTGTGGGTCACTACCACTGTAAGTGTAGGGGTGAGCGTGTGGGTCACTACCACTGTACGTGCACGGTGGGCGTGCGGGTCACTACCACTGTAAGTGTAGGGGTGAGCGTGTGGGTCACTACCACTGTACGTGCACGGTGGGCGTGTGGGTCACTACCACTGTACGTGTAGGGGTGAGAGTGTGGGTCACTACCACTGTACGTGCACGGTGGGCGTGTGGGTCACTACCACTGTACGTGTAGGGGTGAGCGTGTGGGTCACTACCACTGTACGTGCACGGTGGGCGTGTGGGTCACCACCACTGTAAGTGTAGGGGTGAGCGTGTGGGTCACTACCACTGTACGTGCACGGTGGGCGTGTGGGTCACCACCACTGTAAGTGTAGGGGTGAGCGTGTGGGTCACTACCACTGTACGTGCACGGTGGGCGTGTGGGTCACCACCACTGTAAGTGTAGGGGTGAGCGTGTGGGTCACTACCACTGTACGTGCACGGTGGGCGTGTGGGTCACCACCAATGTAAGTGTAGGGGTGAGCGTGTGGGTCACTACCACTATACGTGCACGGTGGGCGTGTGGGTCACCACCACTCTAAGTGTAGGGGTGAGCGTGTGGGTCACTACCACTGTACGTGCACGGTGGGCGTGTGGGTCAACACCACTGTAAGTGTAGGGGTGAGCGTGTGGGTCACTACCACTGTACGTGCACGGTGAGCGTGTGGGTCACTACCACTATACGTGCACGGTGGGCGTGTGGGTCACTACCACTGTACGTGCACGGTGGGCGTGTGGGTCACTACCATTGTAAACTCAACCACAAAACCACTCACTTAGACTCAAAGCCTTATCATGAACTTATATATCAAACTATTTAAAATAATAATCACTATTTAACTTCCAAACAATAACAATATATAATGATGAATCAAAGCTGGGCAACAATTTTCTTGTCCGTTCTCAAACTGTAACCTGTAGAACCATTCTAACTGTATATGGTGGCTCAGAACCATCATCCCTTACATCATGTTATCAGAGCTCTCTATGTAGTCTCTAACGTTATCTGTCGACTGTTTGTGTCTGGTGCATTGGACAATACTACCTTCCTCCCCCCCTCAACATGAACCGGTATTTGTATTGACTGAGCGACATGACTACAATGACGTCAGGTGTTTGTTAATGACGTCAGAGTACAGATAAGAAGATCATCTGCCTTTATATCTATTTCGGAACTATCAATATTAAAAATAGTCAAGTAACTGACCAAATATAGTATTTTCCAATTTCATATTCAATATTGCATTGTTAAATTTTTTTGTTGTGTAGTACAGATATTATAGTAGTTTTAAGGAGCAGGAGATTAGAGTGAGCTGGACATGTGGTTAGAATGAGTGAGGAGAAGTTCCTAGGATGACTATGGATATAGCAGTGGAGGGAGATTGGAGTGGGTTGGACATGTGGTTAGAATAAGTGAGGAGAAGTTCCTAGGATGACTATGGATATAGCAGTGGAGGGAGATTGGAGTGGGTTGGACATGTGGTTAGAATAAGTGAGGAGAAGTTCCTAGGATGACTATGGATATAGCAGTGGAGGGAGATTGGAGTGGGTTGGACATGTGGTTAGAATGAGTGAGGAGAAGTTCCTAGGATGACTATGGATATAGCAGTGGAGGGAGATTGGAGTGGGTTGGACATGTGGTTAGAATAAGTGAGGAGAAGTTCCTAGGATGACTATGGATATAGCAGTGGAGGGAGATTGGAGTGGGTTGGACATGTGGTTAGAATAAGTGAGGAGAAGTTCCTAGGATGACTATGGATATAGCAGTGGAGGGAGATTGGAGTGGGTTGGACATGTGGTTAGAATGAGTGAGGAGAAGTTCCTAGGATGACTATGGATATAGCAGTGGAGGGAGATTGGAGTGGGTTGGACATGTGGTTAGAATAAGTGAGGAGAAGTTCCTAGGATGACTATGGATATAGCAGTGGAGGGAGATTGGAGTGGGTTGGACATGTGGTTAGAATAAGTGAGGAGAAGTTCCTAGGATGACTATGGATATAGCAGTGGAGGGAGATTGGAGTGGGTTGGACATGTGGTTAGAATAAGTGAGGAGAAGTTCCTAGGATGACTATGGATATAGCAGTGGAGGGAGATTGGAGTGGGTTGGACATGTGGTTAGAATGAGTGAGGAGAAGTTACTAGAATGACTATGGATATAGCAGTGGAGGGAAGAAGACCAGTGGGGAGACCTCATAAGAGATGGGTGGATGGAGTAAGGAAAGACTTACAACAACTGGGAGCCTGGCCGAACTGGCGGACAGCAGCAGAGGACATACGACAATGGAGAGACCTAGTTGTGACATCGCGCGGTCTTCTGGTCCTCGTCGCGTAAAATAAAGTAAGTACTGTTCTGGTTTATTCAGAAATTTCTATTTTAGAGATGTGAAACACAACATTTCGTGTCATTTAGTTATTTTTCAGAGTTTTCCCATTTTTCTAAATATGTTTAGTTGAACATATCAAAAAGTTATTCATTATATAAACCTTTTTTTGAATACAGTTTTTCTATTAAATTATTATCATTTTGGTTTTGTTAACTTTTGAACTGATATATAATTCTTTATACGTTCTTCTGACTTCACATGTTGACTTCTGACACCTGGTCACTTAACTGCTTTATACCCGTCACCAATCAAGGCTCTATCCAGGTAAACACTCCTGTCCTGTGTAAGTTGTGTAATGCATGGGTGAACACGTCCTTCTGGTCATATGTTGACTTCTGACACCTGGCTACTTAACTGCCTTATACCCGTCACCAATCAAGACTATAAGCAGGAATAATTACTTATACCACATACACCATGTCCTGTGCAAGTGGTGTAATGTGGAGGTGTTTGTAAAAACAATTCTATACATGACAATTGTATTGTTTAGTATACACTGTAACCTGTAGTGTCTAGTGTAGGTAACAATGTTTTGTAGAAACTTATCAATATAGTCCAGTGTGTGCAGTGTGCAGTGGGTTTAAAAAAACGTAAAATATAACATTTATGTAGTTTATTTTCTATGTAGTGCATACCTTTTATTATGAATAATCTGTACAGTGATTTTATTAGCTTTAATAAAAAAAGTAATTACAAGGTTTTAGAATTATTACTTGTGGTATTGATTTCTCACATATAAAGTGTATTTTATTTTAAGAAGAGAGTTAAGTTATTTAATTGAGTAATAATTTTAGTTATGTTCACTTTAACTAACAAACTGTTAAGGACAGTCATAATCGTCAGTGTAAAATTATGAGATAGTCAGTTGTGTGCTCTGAAGTGTAAGGACACTGAGTGCCAAACTATCAGAGTGGGGTTGACAGCTGCCTGAGAGGCTTTCAACTTGAATTAATTAGGATTTAGCATATTAAACTGTTTAGGACAGTCAGAAACGTCAGGATGAACAGTGTAAAGTTACGAGCTAGTAAAATAATGCTAAGCAGTTGTATGCTCTGAGGTGTAAGGACACTGAGTGCCAAACTATCAGAGTGGGGTTAACAGCTGGTTGAGAGGCTTTCAACTTGAATTACTTAGGACTTAGCATATTAAACTGTTTAGGACAGTCATAAACGTCAGGATGAATAGTGTAAAGTTATGAGCTAGTAAAATAATGCTAAGTAGTTGTATGCTCTGAGGTGTAAGGACGCTGATTGCCAAACTATCAGAGTGGGATTGACAGCTGGCTGAGAGGATTTCAACTTGAATTACTTAGGACTTAGCATATTAAACTGTTTATTACAGTCATAAACGTCAGGATGAACAGTGTAAAGTTATAAGCTAGACAATAATGCTAAGCAGTTGTGTGATCTGAGGTGTAAGGACACTGATTGCCAAACTGTCAGAGTGAGGTTGACAGCTGGCTGAGAGGCTTTCAACTTGAATTACTTAGGATTTAGCATATTAAACTGTTTAGGACAGTCATAATTGTCAGGATGAACAGTGTAAAGTTATAAGCTAGACAATAATGCTAAGCAGTTGTGTGATCTGAGCTGTAAGGACGCTGATTGCCAAACTATCGGAGTGGGATTGACAGCTGGCTGAGAGGCTTTCAACTTGAATTACTTAGGACTTAGCATATTAAACTGTTTAGGACAGTCATAATTGTCAGGATGAACAGTGTAAAGTTATAAGCTAGTAAATAATGCTAAGCAGTTGTGTGATCTGAGCTGTAAGGACGCTGATTGCCAAACTATCGGAGTGGGATTGACAGCTGGCTGAGAGGCTTTCAAATTGAATTACTTAGGACTTAGCATATTAAACTGTTTAGGACAGTCATAATTGTCAGGATGAACAGTGTAAAGTTATAAGCTAGACAATAATGCTAAGCAGTTGTGTGCTCTGAGCTGTAAGGACGCTGATTGCCAAACTATCGGAGTGGGATTGACAGCTGCCTGAGATGCTTTCAACTTGAATTACTTAGGACTTAGCATATTAAACTGTTTAGGACAGTCATAATTGTCAGGATGAACAGTGTAAAGTTATAAGCTAGACAATAATGCTAAGCAGTTGTGTGATCTGAGGTGTAAGGACACTGAGTGCCAAACTATCAGAGTGGGGTTGACAGCTGGCTGAGAGGCTTTCAACTTGAATTACTTAGGATTTAGCATATTAAACTGTTTAGGACAGTCATAGACCTCAGAATCAAAATTATAAAGTTATGAGCTAGTCAATATGCTAAGCAGTTGAGTGCTCTGAGGTGTAAGGACGCTGATTGCCAAACTATCAGAGTGGGGTTGACAGCTGCCTGAGAGGCTTTCAACTTGAATTACTTAGGATTTAGCATATTAAAATGTTTAGAGGCACTTGATTTGGATCCAATTTTATAAGTTGATGCCAAGAGTTAGAAGCAAATCCAAGAACCCTTTCAGAAGTTCCAGTGTAAAGTAGTTTAATTGCAATGACTGTTGAAGGTATTACACGGTTAAATATTCTAATTAAATTCCTGTGAACCACAGCTGAACAACCGAGATATCGAGATACCCTTAATTAGCCTAAAGTATCACTATCACTAGTTCTGTACAGAGCATTGATTGGCAAAGTTTCCTTTCACAGCCTAACTCCATTCTATCTGTCAACTGCCAGAAACTCTCATGAGTTCATTTGTGGAGAATTCCATCGATTGGAGCAGCTTTAATTCAGTACTTCATTAGTAAAGTTTTTAAAATAAATTAAATAGATTGTTCTTCTTAGTCTACAAAATACTTAACGGTTATACTACTTATGGAAGAGGCACATTTTAGCAGCATATTTAACAACAAATATACAGCATAAAGATATAGTAAACTTCATACACGAAATAATTAATAAAGAGGGTTCAATCTTAGGGACATTTTTTACAAAAGAGTCCCCTAATATTAGGGGCTTAATGAACTCCCTGTATAGTAATTATAAGTTTGTATATTTATTAAAAAACAATCTATTTAACAATATTATTCATTTGTATCCAAAAGATATATTATTGATGGCGAGCTTTATGGGGTGGGTAGGACAATATCACTTTACGTGTAAGGGTGGGTGGTATAATACCACTGTGCGTGTTTGGCTAGGTATGGGAACCAACTGAGAAAATAATTCACCCTGTTATAAGTTATAACTGAATATATCATTTTGTGGATACCTCTGGTCTGAGGATGGTAAACATGATTCGCATTAATCGATTACCATAGTATTTGTGCATTTTTTATTTATCATACGAGATATTTGGACAGTTTATATTTATATTGTAATATATTTGTGTTGTGTGACGTTCACTTGTACTGTACTATTTGTTAACTACAGTAAAATTTTCCAGGATTAAAAAAATTTATGCTTCACACACCCATTTAATAATTACTTAGTCAAATTGATCACACATATTGTCAGATTTTCAATGCTAGTATTAATAATACTATTATGAACATTTCTTGTATAATTTGGCATAAAAATGTAAACAAGTAATTATGACAAATTGGGGTAAATTAGAGAAACGACAACAAATTACACTAACATCATCTACTGAATATAACATATGTTCCCAGGTACCAGTAAGCGCCACGATATTAATGAAATTTGTCTGTTTATCTAGCAGTATATCAAGTATACATTTTAGTCAGTCAGCTGATTTCTTATTCAGTGTGTCCTTAACAATTTCCTGTAGTGGGTGAAAAAAGTTATTTTTATCACTCCTTCTTGTGAAAATTGTCAAACTATATAAAAATTATGATAATATTTTATAAGAGTAAAGTAGATTAATTTTGAATTCGCTTCATATGAATAAACAATTGTTAGGCTGTATACCATTAACCTACAATGTTTAGCTATGTCAAAATCACATTACAATTAATTGTATTTCTGTATTTTCAATACGCAAGTCTAACAGGATTCTAAGAACAGTTTACCTCTCAATAAAGCGTACCAACTTCAAAATAGGTAATTTTGTCAGACAAATAATTACTGAAGTTGGATTTCCATAAGAAACGTTATAGTATATTTCATAACAAGAGTGGAAAGTGGGGTTTTGCATGTTCGAGACCAAATGCTTAAGTGCGAGACTTGTCGAGCACTTCAATTGGTCGAGAACATACAAAACACTTTCACTCGAGTTTTGAATGATACTTTTCACTACACTACTATGAGTTCAGCTATTTTCGTTATGTGTTTACAACCTGCCAAACATCATATTTTCAACAGCTGTCTATTGTTTACTACCGAAAGTAACATTGTTTACAACAGAAAATTTTCCACAGTCAACAACACATGTTTTTATTCCGTAGTGTAGTGAAAAGTATCGTTCAAAACTCGAGTGAAAGTGTTTTGTATGTTCTCGACCAATTGAAGTGCTCGATAAGTCTCGCACTTCAAACATATGGTCTCGAACATGCAAAACCCCACTTTCCACTCTTGTTATGAAATATACTATTTCACTACACTACTGTGAGTTTAGCTGTTCTCGTTATGTGTTTACAACCTGCGAAACATCATATTTTCAACAGCTGTTTATTGTTTACTACCGAAAGTAACATTGTTTACAACCGAATATTTTTCACAGTCAACAACACCTGTTTTTATTCCATAGTGTAGTGAAATAGTATATTTCATAACAAGAGTGGAAAGTGGGGTTTTTCATGTTCGAGACCATATGTTTGAAGTGCGAGACTTGTCGAGCACTTCAAATGGTCGAGAACATACAAAACACTTTCACTCGAGTTTTGAACGATACTTTTCACTATACTACGGAATAAAAACTCATTTTTGGAATTTTAACTGTTTATTAAATTAGAAACATGTTTTAAAAACAGGTGTTGTTGACTGTAGAAAATTTTTGGTTGTAAACAATGTTACTTTCGGTAGTAAACAATAGACAGCTGTTTAAAATATGAAGTTTCGCAGGTTGTAAACACATAACGAAAACAGCTAAACTCATAGTAGTGTAGTGAAAAATATTTTCACTATTTTTGTGAAAAATATCTCGACCATTTGAAGTGCTCGACAAGTCTCGCACTTCAAACATATGGCTCGAACATGCAAAACCCCACTTTCCACTCTTGTTATGAAATATACTATTTATAACAGTATACAACCTTCTCGTACCTAATTACATTACTATAATATGATTATGTCTAATTAAAACAAGTGTGTTCAGAACTATGAGGGTTATCCGTTTTTTCCAACAGCTGATTAGTGAAACTATCAGCTAATTTATCATCAAGCAAACACTCATAGGTTTTTAAATTGTCTCACAAATTCCTATTCCTGCGATCAATCATATAAGATTGATATATGCTAATTTATTATTCTTATTTGAGTGAACATTCAATAATAGAATATGTATTCAATATTATGTTAAACAAGTTCTATGGAACATTGAAGCTTTTACATAGCTTGCATGTATAATCTCTTTTGCATGTGAGATAAAACATACATAAGTACGAAATATTATGAAAATTAATATTTTTTTAAAAATGTTTATACTATTTAAACATAATTTACTCATAAAGCGTTAATTTAGTAACCAACTGCGTTAGTATTGTTTCTCTCATTTATCAACCGCTTTGTAGACTTAATTTTTTTATAAAACCTTAAAAGACTAACAATAATGTTTTATTGGTATTCTTATGTATGAATTATTACATGAGTGTAGGATGAGTGTGGTCTGGTTACTAACCGATTTTGACTGTTCTTCAAAAGGGCCATTTTTTTTGTACTCTTGTAAAAAAAAATGTTAGAAAGAGTACACAGTTTTTTAGCGATACGTACAATTAACAATCTAGCGGGCAAATATTATCTCCCATATAAACTTGTAATTACTCTAATTACGTTTGTTAATTTGCTAAGCAGTTTACCATTATCTAAATACACACTATCAGACACTCTGTAAGTGATATTGGTTCTGTGCTCTCGTTTTTTAACACTGCTTGTACATTTTCCTTAAGGAGATGGACATGATTGTTAAAATTGTTCGATTTTGTGCATTTTTTCAGTTTCCATTATTTCAGTTAAGAGTGAGATAAACAATGAGCTAGTTCCAGTGCCAGACCCGGGATATTTGAGGCCGTATTTAAATAAACATTACAAGTTCGTCAAAAGTGATGATAACGAGGAAAAAGTTTTGCAGCTGTGGGGTGTCAGTTTCGTGCAAAGGAATGCAGCTAAGTTCTTTACGCCGACTATCACCTTGACTTATGACGGTGGTGACTACACGATGGATCTCGATTACCATGGTACGGTCATACAAAACCAAGTTCAGGATTGGCCAGGAGTTTGAGAAAGTGAGTTTGGACGGGAGAAGGGTAAAGACACCCTTCTTACAGTACAAGAACACTTTGATTCAGACCCAAAAAGGTATTGAAGATGAAAAGATCGTCACTCTTACTCACGTGTTTACTTCACAGGATCTGATAGAGTCGGTTCAAGTCGGAAATATGATAACTCATCGATTTTACAAGGCTACTTAGACACTTCATGTTATAAGTAAATCAATCGTCATGAATGGTGGATAATGTGCCTTTTATGTACTTTTGAATGTACTTTAAATGTCAATTTAAACGTTCAATATAAAGTAATTCTCAAAAAATGCTCCTGTAACTTAAAATTAAAAAATTTTTTGTTCATTGTCATCTCATTATCCACTAAAGTTGATATGACAGCAGAGTGTTAGCCGTCTCATCGAACGTCACTGGTAAGTAGGGTGGATCATTGTCATCTCATTATCCACTAAAGTTGATATGACAGCAGAGTGTTAGCCGTCTCATCGAACGTCACTAGTAAGTAGGGTGGGTCATTGTCATCTCATTATCCACTAAAGTTGATATGACAGCAGAGTGTTAGCCATCTCATCGAACGTCACTGCTAAGTAGGGCGGGTCATTGTCATCTCATTATCCACTAAAGTTGATATGACAGCAGAGTGTTAGCCGTCTCATCGAACGTCACTGGTAAGTAGGGTGGGTCATTGTCATCTCATTATCCACTAAAGTTGATATGACAGCAGAGTGTTAGCCGTCTCATCGAACGTCACTGCTAAGTAGGGTGTGTCATTGTCATCTCATTATCCACTAAAGTTGATATGACAGCAGAGTGTTAGCCGTCTCATCGAACGTCACTGCTAAGTAGGGTGGGTCATTGTCATCTCATTATCCACTAAAGTTGATATGACAGCAGAGTGTTAGCCGTCTCATCGAACGTCACTGGTAAGTAGGGTGGGTCATTGTCATCTCATTATCCACTAAAGAAGATATGACAGCAGAGTGTTGCCGTCTCATCGAACGTCACTGGTAAGTAGGGTGGGTCATTGTCATCTCATTATCCACTAAAGTTGATATGACAGCAGAGTGTTGGCCGTCTCATCGAACGTCACTGGTAAGTAGAGTGGGTCATTGTCATCTCATTATCCACTAAAGTTGATATGACAGCAGAGTGTTAGCCGTCTCATCGAACGTCACTGGTAAGTAGGTTGGGTCATTGTCATCTCATTATCCACTAAAGTTGATATGACAGCAGAGTGTTAGTTGTCTCATCGAACGTCACTGGTAAGTAGGGTGGGTCATTGTCATCTCATTATCCACTAAAGTTGATATGACAGCAGAGTGTTAGCCGTCTCATCGAACGTCACTGGTAAGTACGGTGGGTCGGAGGATCTATATCGAAATTTCCTTATTAAGATCGATAGGAACACTTAAGTAGTTGGGTGGGATAGTGAAAATTAATAAATGTTAAATCTTTCGATATTACACTACAGGAGTTTTCTGTAAAAAGCACCACAGAGAAGAAAGAGACAGAGTTTGCATCCAATAGTGCGCTGAATGTGTGTCGAGCAGTTGATTCTCCGATTTGCCATGCTGACTGTAGAGTCAACGCCTAGTCAGTCCCACCCTTTATTCTCCACAAATCCCCAATGATACAAGTATTAATTATTATTACATATGTATAAAGATGTATATTAATTTTATTTATAACTGCCAGTTAGGCGTTCGATGCAGATTTAAGAGAGTGACCTCTCTTTCTTTCTGTGCAAACACTCTAAACAGTACATTTAGCAAAGTCATTTAGTCTTTATTCATTTGTGAATAACTCTGGTCTGAGGAAGGTAAAGGTGGTTTGTCGAAACCGATCACCATAGTATTGTGCATTTTATACTAATATTGTAATATATTCGGGAATTTTTGCTTTTATTGTGCTATATTTGTGCTTCTTGTGCTTGTATTTTGTTACATTTGTGCATTTTGTGTTCATTTAGTAATATATTTGTGTTGTGTGACGTTCACTTGTACTATATATATGTAATATGTATGTATTTTGATAATTGAACAGTTCAAAATATACTGTACGCTTATTAGATTACCTATTTTAATATGGCAGTCATGTTTATATAATCGGTCTTGTAGATTTTAAAACATGTATAAAGTGTTTAGTTATTAGTGCTACGTTGTAGTAGGGATTCCCTATAAAGTAGCATTATGTTTATAAATAAATAAACAGGTCTAACCGCTCTCCATGGTCATCCATCCATCTGTCAACGTATCAGATGACTATAATTAATACATAACGTTCATGTTACGCGTATCCATCTTCAATCACCACACACGTTCGTAGGCTTGATCCAGGTTCACTCATGTCTCTTCAACCGGCGGTGTAAATAAAACTAATTAAATAACACAATTAACCGTATTACTAATAATTAGTTATGTTTAACTTTGTCTATAATACTATACATCAGGTTTTAAATGTGACAAACTGAAAGTTTAAAACTTAAAAAACGAAAAAATAAGATTTCTAGCCTTATGTACTTTTACCACATTATTAATTCTGATTTACTTTATATTTCCATCATTTATTTCTAAGGAAGAAAAGGTTAAATGTTTATAAGGCCAAAGCACAAAAAGATACATTTTAATAACAATTAAAATACAGCCAAAGTAGAAAAGTAAACTTTTAACGTGAGCATTCTTTTAATTACCGGCTCATTAAACAGATGCTGCCTTGTAATAACGATCTATGCCAATACGTCACAGAAGTCAAGGTGACGGAAACATGTGTAAATATAGTAATTGGAACTACCCAATTAAAATGTTACATTAACCTTTCCCCCAAAATTAACTTCTAAAAACTTTATTCTTAGTCTCTAAATTTATAAATATTCCAGAATTCTCTCCTCACTTTGTGGACGAATTTAATTAAGACTTACCGTTTAATGCTGTTTACAACATCAAAGAGTGTTTTTAGAAAGAAAAATGGATGGCGATTTTTTTTCATGGTGACTTAAAACTGATTTTTAAAACTTCCGGTAGTCAAAGAATTATCATATCCAAGGATTCCTTAATGTAAAATTAAGTATTTAGTTACTTTTAGACTTATTACACTTTTATTTTATCGATTCTGAAGTGAGTAAAACGATCACACTCAACTCAAAAAAACGAGTACTCACTCATATTCAGGTGGATAAATAACTGTTACTTACCTCATAGGTTGAGTGTCCAGTCATCTTTAGGAAACAATTTCTTTCGAGGGTGGTTAGCCATTGATGCGAGTAGCCATTCAGATCGTTTGGAGTGCACTTCACCCCAATAGTTTGTGTTTCAAACACACTGACCGTTTCTTACTTTGTAAGAACCTGCTTTACTCGTCAGACATAAGAAGAAGTCTACAATTCAACAAAACTATACGAGTATGTTTGTTTCAAGTACTTGGGAAAGAAATAAACTTATTACTACTCTTTTTTATATTGTTGCCTTTGATTCAACTGATGTAAGTTGTAGATAACAGTTAACCACTACTACTGTAGTGTTCTGGGTAGTACATTTTTTTTATAGTAAATTTAGACTATACGTTAAAGTTATTAGATCAAAGTTCATCACAAAAAACAATGACTTTATCTCGTGATTGAATCTAAACTATCGTTCGCCATTAAATTAATTATAAATTTCCACAGTGGTTCTAAGGCACGGTTAGTGGTCGATGAAGGAAAATCAGAAAAAATATATAGACAAACGTTAAATAATTGTTGACGTCACTGTCGGTAATTTTTTTTAAATGTATTGAGAAATGCAACATAATCTCTTGTACTGGCTCATTTTAAATGTATTCTACAAGGCAGAACACGAAATAAATAAATAAATATATATATATATATATATATATATGTATAGATATATATTTTAAGCTAGAGAAAGTTCTTTTAAAAATGTCTAAACATAAATAATACTAAAAGATAAACATTGGCTTTTCCCCTTGAAGATATAATATACTTATAATACTAAGGAACTTTCATCGCAAGATAACGATCCAGAAGTTCATAAAAATGCTAATTAAAGAGCCAAAGTCAACACTAATGACAGATATTGCTCTGAGAAAGCCTGCTTAAAGGTGCATATTAAAGAAGTTGGAGATATTAATTGTTTTATATTCCTCCCCCGTTTTTCCACTGAAGATTTGTCACTAACACTTCGTAAGCCTTAAAGAAACGTACTAATACAAATGTCTGCCATTAGTTATAAGAAGTGTATGGCTTGTAAAATATGTACAAAATTAAGTTTTCTACAATATATTCATTTATATATTCCTATGCTCTCATTTAAGATTTTCTTCTCACTCCTCTGGGCCTTCCCTTATGTGATAAAAAATAGTAACTTGCTTCAAGAAGTATATATAATCGTTAAGATATGGGCGAATATGGATTTCGAATGAGTGTGATGAGTGTTGATGAGCGAAAGTAGTCATTGTTACAAAATAAGGATGATCAGTCCATAGAAATAGTAATTAATTACTAGTCCAATGACAAATGAACAGCCGGTGGTTATCAGCTGATCACTTTCAAAATTTACTGTGACTCTAATTAGGATCAAACTTGGAATAGCGTTTGAAGCTGGGCCTTAACCCACTAGGCTACCGACCAATAGGGGAAAATGCTGCGTATAGGTATAGCAGATCTCTCAGTTCTGCTGTATATTCGCACTGACCAAAATTGATGTCGAGGTAATCTCAATATATCCTGGCCATTTTTTAGAAACTACATAGTAGCACTGCTAGATCTGGAAGTTCTTAAACGCTTACAAAATTTTTTTAATTGGATAGTTTGGATATTTTCGAACATTTTTTTAATACATCAACTTAATTAAATGCTGATGTAAAATTCCAAGAGTAAAACTTATTAATAATTTTATAATTGGAATTTTCATCTGTTCCCAATATCGGTAATAAAAATCCAATTACATACAGTTATGTATTCAGTCCCATACAATAACTACAGCCCTAGCAAACCATGTGGCATTGTGTTCTAATAAAAACCTTTCATTTTGTATAGAACTTGACCTATGTTCTCGTGCCGACGTGACGGCTCAGTGGCTAAGGCTTCGGACTGTGGGGAGGTTCTAAGGTTCGAATCCCCACTGAGCCAACGGTCGGTACTTCACTTGTTGAATAAAGTTCACGCACATGCCTTAAGGCCCAAATGAACTGGTGAGTGAACAAAAAAATTAGATTTTCTTCTCACTCCTTATGGGCCGTCCTCTGATGTGATTAAAAAAATAATAATTCTCTTCAAAAAGTAAATTTTTTTTATTTATAATTGATGTGTTAGGTTAAAAAGCGTTATCTGTAATGATTAGAAATATAATATAATGCCGTGTTTGGGCTTGTCACACACAACCAAGAGTAAAAGGATTAATTAGTTTTTTTTTTTTTTTTTTTTTAATATTCTCTACTGTATTATATAGCTTAAGGTTTAATTATGTTTTACATTTTATATTTTTGGTACGGAACAAAACATATTAAAATACATAGAGACATAATGAATAAAAATTATATATTTATTCATGCTTTGCCACTGGAATGCAAATCATGTATACATCAGTATTATACATGTATAGATTTAGCTATGATACAATTTAGTACTGTACAACATCTGTAATGCAAGATGAAATATGTTGAGTCCCAATGTAATAAATGTGACACGTTCACCACTGGTTTAATATGACGTCATCGCAATTCCTCAAACCACAGCCTGGCACAGTATGGCCTTATTCATCTTCTTGCTCCAACTTTATAACTGTCAGTTTGTCTCACGTTTAATAAAAACAGTTTGACGTCTAGATATTCCCTGCTTCTTAAGCATAAACTGTTTCTTCACTCATTGCTTGTGTTTATGTAATTTACTTATTAATATATTGTATTAAATATTTTGAATTCTTGAGAAGGATCATGTTTTAGTTTATTTATTGATCACTTTTTTATATTTTTGTTTCAAAAACTTTATTACCAGTTTATTTGGACAAGTGGTCCAGTAAGGAGATTGTGATCGTTTTAAAATGGGCCTGCAGGCCTGTGCGTGAGCTTTATCAATTACAGACCGTTAGCGCAGTTGGGCGCTCGAACCTTAAACCTTGTACTAAGCAGGATGTAGCTTCAACCACTTAATTACTGCGATTGCAGTATACCTGAACCCAGATAATCACAGGTATGGTAGAAGTGAGTAGTGTAGGTAGGCCCATTGTCATGTTAGCTAGGGCATGAGTAAGGTGGTCACATTATCCGATCGTAAATAACAACTCGCAGCAAACAGGAATAATAAATGGAAATAAATAAAATTTAATTTTAATCTACAGAATATTTCTGTTGCTAAACCTCGTCAATTCACTTCTAACTTAGGGTTTTAAAACTAATAAATTAACATTTTTAGTGGTAAGCTGCCATAGCTGGGAGATCACAATTTGGTGATAGTTCAGCTACCAGATTTATTGATCGTTTAGAACTAGCTAGGAGGTATGTACAGTTTTAAAGTTTTAAAGCTGTTATTTATACCTATAGATGTTATATTGTAAATATAAACAGCTTGTATATGTATAAATTAAAACGTTATACTGATAGAAAATCGTTGGATATTTTAGAAAATCATTGGGGGGGAGCGGGGAGTAAATATTTAACAGTAACTCAGGTATGTAGTACGGAGAACATATTTAAAGGTGATTTGCACTTACGGTGCTATTGGCCCACCCATACATGATCAGTGGTATTGACCCGACCACCCAAGCATACGTGTTCAGTGGTATTGACCACCCCCCCCTCCACCATACATGTTCAGTGGTATTGACCCACCCACCCAAGCATACGTGTTCAGTAGTGCTAACCCACTCCCAAACGTTGGTGTTGGCCAACACGCCCACCCATTCTACACGTACAGTGTTAATGAATTTTCGTGAATTTTTTACCAAACGTTCTCGGCCTTTAGTGTTAACTAAATGAATCTAATCAAGCTTTATCTTGGGAAAATTCCTGGGACCAATTCGTTGACAGAATTAAATATATAGATTTTTCTCAATTCCTAACAAATTACTTATGTAAATGGTGATAATGAAAGGCACTTAACCAAGACCATATGTTCAAGTTCGGAAAGTGCATATTTGCACGAGGTAGCCTAAAAGCCGGACATAATACAATAAATACCAGTGGTTGCAGCACTTAAAGCCGGAAATTCACCTCTTTGGTGTTTAAAAGCTTATCTAGGCTTTTACACACCAAAGTACTCAAAGTAGTTTAAATGCTTGTATTTATCTATGAGTAATAGAGTATGGTTAGTTAATTCATGCAATAAATAGTTAAAATGTGTAAATAACAAGGAAGATGAGAATTTTATATTCATTGCTTTTCAAGTTTTGTACAAGTAATGCAATATTTTATAATGCCTGTTATTCATAATACATGTTTACTTCACAATCTTACAAATCACAATTCAAGTCATTTGAACAATAATCTATATTTATAATGGAATCGATTATATTCTACTTTCCAAAGAATGTTGTAAAATAACAAAGCAAAACAACAGAAGGTTCCCTTAGATGTAAGCTACTTGCATTTCTTGTCTCAAAGAACAACTCCAACCTCTGTAACAAGCTAATCTCTGTAAATTGATGTTTGAAACATCATAATAAAGGTTTCTCAAAACAGAACCAAACAAACAAGTATTTTTATTATTTTCTTCATTATTCATTAATAAGACGCTGATCGGAGATATATATGAGTGTATATGAGGTGCGAATGAGTATAACGAGTGTAGTCAGTGTTAGTAAATAAGTTGACTATTTACTGATAGCCTAAGAGCCAGGGCAACTAAAGCCTTGGTGGAGGCTGTAAGGCACCTAAAGCTTTAAGTGGAATCCAAAATACAAAATATTGCTTTGATTTTCATATAATTAACAAGCCTGATACTCTCTTCCCTATTCAACATCCAGATCCTGACTACCACCCCAGACATGTACACCCCAGACTTCTCTATAAGTATCCACGTTTACGGCAACCATTGATTGGAAGCTGTGTCTGTTTTAAGAGAACTGAGCATTGAACATATCGCCTACAATCTCCCCAACACTATGTCCCCAAGTATTACAGCGCTGCGCCGGCATGTTTTCAACATATTGCAGAGACTTGTCATCGTCAGACACTCCAGAAGTGCAGGGAGTAAGTTTGGGAGGAGAGGAAAAATGGATTTTCCGATAGATGGGAAACGTAATGTAATGCCAACACGTTATGAATGTGTTGTAAATTAAATTAGTAACAATATTATTATAATAATTTGTTACTAATTTTTTAGGAAATTTAATTTCTAATATTTAGTCAAATAAATTACAGCTCTACACAGCAAAAGATAATAACCATCTTAGCTTTGTTCTTAAGCAGTATTAGGTATATTATATTGAATCCTTTAAGAGGCTATATTTTCTGACTGGGTCATCCTTTCGACCTCAGGTTTGCACTCTTGTTTTTTTACTAACAAAGACAAGGTGTAACGAATTAGGCTTTTATTCAAATTTTTAATACTTCCTTCATGGGCTATTCCCTGGATATGCAAGAAACAAGTGAAATATGTCTAAATGTTTAGTATAGAGACATGTACATAACTACAAAATGTCATTAAATTTTTAAATTTCTTTCAATAGTTTTAAAATTAATAAATATATTCCATACTTTTGCCCAACCCTGTATACTAAAACTTTAAGTGGCAGTTCAGTCTGAATTATGTGGAAAGCCATTTTAGTCAGAAACATTTTAGAGAAAAGTATGTTAAAGCTTTTCAGGGATTGTTTATCAACCTTTCACCAAGCTTTTACGTTTAAATTTAAACTCTTTTCTCCAGGAAAAAGTTAACTTGTGGTTCATGTTTTAATTGAAACTCCATTTACTAACGTAACTATTTGGGTTTAAATATCATTCTGAATTAAGTATATAATTTATTTAAAACCATTTCAATATAAAGCAATGTTTTTATAGCGTTGTATAATATAGCGTTTACCGCTTCGATTTTTTTTAACACTGCCTTTAATATACCATGTATGAATGGTGGAGACAAAATTTCAAACTGACACTACATTGATAACATTTTTCAACAAAACTTATCAACTGATGTAGTTAAATAATATTCATAGCAGTCCCACAACAAGACATATTTCCTCGTGTATGTACACATATACATTAGTGACATGCGGTTGCTACCCAACCTACACCGGCCGGATTGGCGCTAAATCACTGTTGGTTACCCCTCAAACTGGCTTCTAACAAAACATGATCATTATAGAACGCCCCAAGTTTTTAGGAAAAAGTTTTAATTTGTGGGCATATAAACAATTTTGACATATGCGCTGTAGTGTTTTCTTATCCTATATATTTGTGAATAACATAAATTGCCCACTGTTATTGTAAACTCTTATTTGAATAATATGGTTTTTATTTAGTAAGGGACATTTTGTACAGTGATGTCATGACCAATTAACAAACATTTATAAACTGGTCACTATGATTCATGTTCTATGTTATTTTTCCTCAATGTTTGTGAATTTAGCATCAAGTTATTAATGCTAATTTAGAGTGGTGTACTCTAAATAAATGGGCTATTTAATACTGTTAATACATTAATCCTATTTCGTAAGCTTAAGCGGCTGGAGTTATTATTAACAACTAGTTCTTCCGGTGTCAACCGCGTCAAAGGACTATTTACAATATATACAGTTCCAGACGTTTCGCCCATGATATAGGCAATATAGGCAATATAGACATGCCAATATAGGCAAGTCTCAGCCTAACCACTGAGGATGCCACATCGTAGCATGGGCGAAACGTCTGGAACTGTATATATTGTAAATAGTCCTTTGACGTGGTTGACACCGGAAGAACTAGTTGTTGATAACGGTTAATACATTGTTTTAAATTGTAATGCAAATTGGAGGAAGTTGTTTGATGATTGGTGGACCCATAAAATAGTCTTTCACTTAAAACCATGAACCATCTAGGACAGTTGAATTTTGGCATTGTAGATAGTCGACTCAATATTCATTATTATTCATTGTTATTCATGTCATTATTATACGACGCCGATCGTAGATATTTGGACGAATATGAGGGGTGAATGGGTGTGATGAGTGTAGATGAACGAGTGTAGTCATTGTTTCTATCTGAGTTCGACTTAGCTCAGAAAGGATTATTTAAGCCTAATAGCCAGGTAAACTATGGAACTGACAGCTTCACGTGGAATCTGAACCACGTGGTGTTGGTTTGATTTTCAGCTAACTGACAAGTCTTACACTCAGTTTTCTTCCCTACACAACATCTGAACCTCGACTACCATTCAACATGGACACCCCAGGCTTCTCTAGTAGTGTCGACGTTGATGGCAACCATTGAGCAGACGCCGTGTCGGTATTAAGAGGGCCGATCATGGAACCTATCACCACAGTCTCCCAAACACTCCAAATACTGAGTGTGAATTTTGAGGTTCAGTGGTAGAGAGGACTATATAGTCCTAGCTTCGCCTCCAAATAAAGCCATTTATATTTTCATTTCAATATTAGGAAGTCATCGCCTCACGTAACGAGAGAAGAACTTTCATACATAGCAAAAGAGCAAATAAAGCATCTAGTGTATATTTTAGGTCTATTTGAAAACCAATACGACTGTACGTGTCTGGTAACAAAGAACCAACGACAATAACAATCTTTACTAAACCCAGAATGTGGTGCACGTAAACATACACATGCAAGCATACATTCTGTTGTCATATGCAGTGTTGACAACCAACTGCACATTAATTGACCAAACGTGGAGCGCCGTGAGGTCTTTCGTGTATGCAATATGAACGCTGTACCTAAATTGCGTTTTCCACTATCAGGCGTTCTCTACCGAAATATTAAACAAATGCTAAACTAGAAGTTATGAGATCTTCACAAGAGGCTCATGGGGTTGATGGGTAAACGTGACTGCTTGTCCCTGAACCACCCCTCAGCAAGTGACTCTTTAAACAAACTATAATAATAATAATACATATACATGTTTTATATCTTGTCACATAGTTCAGTTTACAATCGTTATATACTTTAAGTGACGACTCCAGGCCAATCAAATTATAAATAACATTTGGTAGTTCATAGTTATTTATTTGATATTAGCAAAGTCACAGTTTTTAATTTGTTTTTATTTCTGTGATCTCGACGAATTTGATTATAATTTCATTTTCCATAATTGCTCTTAATCCCTGCATCCCTAATGAGCGTCTTCATAACTGTCCAATACCTCAAGTGGCTCCAAAGTTGGGAAACTTACTTTTCTTTTGTAAGTTTCACCAATTGTTCATTTTTCAAACACCACCATTAATTTTAAATTTGTCATCTCATATTTTTCTATCCTCTACTTTACCTAACACTCCTATTTTAGTCTAACTTTAAACAGATTGTTTAATTCCTCATAAGTATTTTAATATTATTTTTTAGTTTTCACATTAAAAGTTAAAGACCATTCATGTTGTGATGACAACAAAAATTATACTTCACAAAACTAAATCTTTTACGAACAAGTACCAGCCTCAGTTAGGCTTTTTCTGTGTTGCAATAAAATTAAACACTAAAAAATATTAAAGTCAAACTATATTTTGATTCTGTAGTAACAATATAGTAATTTTGGAGGGATAAGGTACAAAATAAATTTATGAAAGTTCGCATTTTTACAAACAAAACTGATATGCTATTTTAGTTTCAAATTATGAAAAAATAATAGAACTGTTAAATTTTCGATAAATAGTACGTTTTTAAATTCAAAAATATAAAAAATTATAAATTTATAGTACATTATTTTAAAACTAGATGGATAATTAAAGTGTTTTTTTAAATTGTGGTTGTAAATTAAGTATAACCAGACACATATTATGCAATGGCATTCTTATTAACACATTTACTACGATCAAGCCCAAAAATTATCTGATATCATCTCACATCAAATCATAGTAGTTTAACTCGTAGAGATTCCACCACAGATTGTTCGGCTGAGGCAAAAACTCCTTTATAAGAAGGATTTTTTAAATGTTAAATTTCTTAAAATGTTATAGTTTCTCCAATTTTGAAGTACTATATATTTTTTTTACTTTAAATATTCTCATATTATATATTTTAAATAAAAGTTAAATTAAATAATTAACCTTCGAACATTTTTAGTGTAACAATTTGTCCAACATAATTGCATTTTGAGAGAGTGAGATTCTTTTCAACCCATTTATGTTTGGTATTTTTGTCAGGATTTCATACAAACTAACGCTTGCGAAATTTGTTCTGTTAAGTTAATCTAGGAAGGTTTTAAATATACAAAATACTTTCCCGAAAATTAAATAAAGATGAAAACTAATCTATAAACAAACATTGCAATGAAATTCAACTCACCGTACAGTAAAACTCGGTATGAATATAAATTAGTTTTATTGACGAAGGCTAGCCACTGCTTTAATCTTTACTAACTAAAGTTTATACAAATGATAAATATTATGATAAATATTGGTATTAGTAAGGGCTATAATTATTTCCTTATATGCTTTGGTCTAAGATTTAAATTTACTATGAAAAAACGTAATAAGTATTGGAATTATCTTCTACTCCTCAATAGAAGGAACTAATATTGTGTTTATGATGTTGACAGGGTAGAAATATTTTTGCATTGGAGATATACAGGTTGTACTTAATGTCCTGTAAATGATGAAATATCAGTCATTGAATATTCATATTATCTGATGATAGTAAATATATTTGTAATATTTATATCTATAGGTGTAATAAAAATGTTAAATGAAATACTTAAAAAAGAATATTAATGTAAACTATAGTTACGTATATAAAGGGATGCTGATTACCTTAGACTTAATAAATAGCAAGTTCTTGTGTATTTTACAAAGAGTTATTAAAGCAGGCTTTTATTGCTGGAGAAACATTCTTTTGAAAAAATTGCAAATAACATTTTTTGATGTTACATTACATTTTTGTGAACTTTATATTGCTCATTTTATAAACAAGGCACCATTGTTATACATAAAAAATAATGTATGATTTATCATATAGTTGATATATTATAATTTCGGTATTTAATTACAATTAATTAGTTTGGCTTCAGATTTCTGGTATATAACATATAATTTCGTACCATTAGAAACGTAGTTTGAATTATTTTGAGTCTCATAAATGGTCAACATTTAAAAATTATCTATATTTATTCGTTTGTTTTATTAATAGTTCTCTAATTAAATATAAAAGTATGAAATTATAATAAGATTAATTTCAATAATATCAAGTTTCAGGAGGGAAACATCTGGAGCAGAGTGTCAGCTGTCTCTTAATTGGTTTAGGATTTTCACTTGCTGAGTTTGATGCATTCTCCTTCACAGACTTCATAATTAGTTACACTGCAGATGTCGTCTGTAATATGGTACGCATCCGTCAGCATCTGGTGGCCATGTGTTCCTTGATGCGATGTCAGACGGTCTGACAGTGGTACCAACCTGACATAGTACGAGAAATTTGCCTAATAGTGATGTAATAGTAATGGGTTGGTAGCTAAGTTTATTTTTATTAACAGAGGCTGCCTGCTCCCTGGTCAGAAGCTGTTGGGGGTGCTCTCTCCTGACAACGGCCAGCTTTTCCACCTCCAAGCTCCTCCGGTGTCAGTTGCGAACGCGACCTCTTCACACCAAGACCTTTGGAGGGAACAGAGGACGAAGCCTGCTGGCTGGTATTAGGGGTAGCTACCAGCGAGGAGGCTGCCTTGTCATCTTCGTCCCCTGAGGTGCCAGATATACATGACGGCTTGATTCTCACACCGTGCTTCTCCTCCTAAGATTGTCGCCTCTCTGCCTTCGAAAGGATTCTTTCGCCTCTGGCAAGAGCTCCCTCCTTCTGAAGTTTTCGGAGTTGGCCTCGGGGGATCCTCTTTTTAGGCGGACCACACATATCCATCTTCTTTAGATTACCCTGAGAACTTTCATCCTCGGACCCAAACAGCACATCCTCCTCTCCTGCAGGCAGATCACAAGTGGAGATGACAAGCTGAGGTTGTCCAAAAGCAGGCCTTCGGGAGTTACCCCACCTGTCAACAAATCAATTGTATTAGTGTTAGCTTCCATACCCCGTGAGTACCGGGTTGCTACAGTCCACCTTCCCAGTGACTCGTTTAGTGAGGTAAGAGATAATTACGACAGGGTGCCCCCTGGTTCCACAACAGTGGGGATATGTACCTACAGGATACGCTACAGTTACGTCACAGCTGTCATGTGTCAATCACTAGAGATTTGTTTGTACATCAGAGGGGACATAGATCTCGATGTTATATTACTGTTATATCACAGCTGTCATGTGTCAGTCACTAGGGATGTGTTGGTACATCAGCGGGGACATGTACCTCGAGGTCACATTGCAGTTATGTCATAGCTGTCATGTGTCAGTCACTAGGGATTTGTTTGTACATCAGAAGGGACATGTACCTCGAGGTTACATTGCAGTTATGTCATAGCTGTCATGTGTCAGTCTCTAGGGATTTATCGGTATATCGGTGGAGACATGTATCTCAGGGTCATTGCAGTTACGTCATAGCTGTCATGTGTCAGTCACTAGAGATTTGTTTGTACATCAGTGGAGACATGTACCTCAATGTCATTGCAGTTACGTCACAGCTGTCATGTGTCAATCACTAGAGATTTGTTTGTACATCAGAGGGGACATAGACCTCGAGGTTATATTGCTGTTATATCACAGCTGTCATGTGTCAGTCTCTAGGGATTTATCGGTACATCAGTGGAGACATGTACTTCCAGGGTATTGCAGTTACGTCATAGCTGTCATGTGTCAGTCACTAGGGATTTGGTGGTACATCAGTGGAGAAATGTACCTCAATGTCATTGCAGTTATGTCATAGCTGTCATGTGTCAGTCACTAGGGATTTGTTGGTACATCAGCGGGGACATGGACCTCGAGGTTACATTAGAGTTATGTCACATCTATTATGTGTCAGTCACTAGGGATTTGTTGGTACATCATTGGGGACAGAATCTCCTGGTTACATTTCATTTACGTCATATCTTAATACTTCATTAACCATAAAGTGAAATTTTTTCATAAATAATTCATTCTATGATAAATTGAAATAATCAAATACATTAGTTCTAGTTATAATTATTTGATTAGAATAAATCTTGAATTACTAAAACTATTATTTAAAAATATGAACTGGACTTCTTTCAGAAAAATAATATATACAGTAGTATAATAAATATTTGTTTGACGCATACACTGTATTTTATATATATATATATTTTTTAATGATTGTTTCAAGAAAATAAAAAAAAAAAAATTAAGTACATTTAAAGTTTTTTGCATTCGAATAATAGATATTACGTAAATTTTTCTATTAATTAATTCGTATATAATCCCAAACAATATAAGCTTATTAAAAATGACAATATAATTTAGACTCCTTAAGGAATAGTCTAGTTCCTGACTGTGTGAATCGAGAACTAATATAACCCATTTAATTGGGGACTAGTTGCTGTGGAGATTGTAGGTAATAGGTTCCATGTTTGATCATCTTAATACTGACACGGCGTCCACTCATTGGTTGCCATCGACATTGACACTACTAGAGAAGACTTGAGTGTCTATGCCGGGTGGTAGTCAGTGTCCGACTGTTGTATAGAGGAGAGAATCAGTATCTGGCTGGTCAATTAGCTGAATATCATACCAAAACTACGTAGTTCAGATTCCACGTAAAGATGTAGATCCCTTAGTTACATCGGCAACTTTATGAATTGCTCTTTATAACGAACAGATGACCTTAATAGCTCACTTATAACATTCAATCATATCAATACTATCAGCGTTTTAGTAATGAATAATAACGAACTCACCAAAAGTAGAAACATATTAAAAATGATGAAATAATTTAGTCCCACTCAAGGAATGGCGTAGTATCTCTTTGTGTGATCCGAGAATTATTTTCCGAGTTCTTGTGAAAGGATGAAGCCTTTCTTATTCTGTTTTGGTACGAGGAATTACTAAGCTCTCGTCTAGAGTATGTAAGCTCACTAGTCATCAAGATTTATCATGTCACCCTCTTATTTTGGGAGGTATAAATGGAGTATTTTCACGTTCGTCATGGCAGCTAAAAAATATATAGATAAATTGTATGAATCACTACCAATGGACGAGTAAGGGTGAGCAAGCGGGTGGGTGGGTTTGGGGTCCAATTCCTTTATATCTCGTATAGACATAAGTCGTACAATGAAGGAATTTGCTTCGAATGTTAGACATGCACCAAGAGGATATTTATCTTGTTACTTGGATATAATACCTTAAATAGTACACGACTATTTAAAACAAAAGTCATATATAAATATTATTTGTCAGATCATAATAAATAACCAACAAGAAATTGTTATATTAGGAACGGTGAAGGACTCATATTGGCAATATACTGTTTACAGGAAAACTTATTAAATTACATTGTTCAAAAAATATTTGTTTTATAATTTTCTTAGGACCAATATTGTAAATATTTCAAATATATAATATTCTAATTTTGAAATAAAAAAA
Organism: Stictocephala bisonia; assembly: GCA_035578905.1. Classification (NCBI taxonomy): domain Eukaryota; kingdom Metazoa; phylum Arthropoda; class Insecta; order Hemiptera; family Membracidae; genus Stictocephala; species Stictocephala bisonia. The sequence continues at coordinate 73,064 of JAQJVL010001232.1, read as the reverse complement.
ACAAAACACTATTTTGAAGAGTTTGGTTGTGGAGCAATATAGGCTAGTTTTGATCTGAAAGCAGGCCAGTTAAAAAATTTCTTACATCATAAACGATGTTTAGTTTTTATCCCAAAATGACTGGTGAAACTACATACTATCACCACTTCCTTCGGGTTATTCACATTATATTATTATGAGGACATGGACTTGGCCGGAGGAGTAACGTCGAGCGTGGTGGTTCCTTGGATGGGTGACCGGTTAGGAATCCCGTCCTCGCACGCAGCCCACCTTCCCAGTTAATTATTCCCAGTGGTGGTTCGGAAGACACCTTTAATCCTTTGGTCTCCAGGTTGATTGTTAGAGAAACCTTCTTAGCCCTAACTTCACCTGGTAAAATAAGACCTTTAGTTTTAACTTTTATAGTGCATTGTGTCCTGTCAAAGATTGTGTTTAAGTATATGTATAAAATAATACTGATTTCACCAGCAAATAGTTGATAATAAATTAAAATAAATGAAAAACAATTGTATTAATTGAAACATCGTAATTTAAAGGAATTATAAATACTCTTAAATCTATTACGTGTACTTTCATCCTATTTTTATACAATAGTTTTGTTTGTGTTTATATCCACTTAGTCACACACTAAGTGACACGCTTAGTGTCTGCCTAATGTTACTACCTCATGATCCTTTTGGATGTTGTTGTTATTGAGTGATTGCAAGTTTCATTAATATGATGTAAATAGAACATAAACTTGCAGGCACATGATCTAGATGAGTTACGTTTGGTTTGACATGCTATAGACCTTGATTATACAGACCAACAATAGACATCTCATCTAATAGGACTGTTTCTGCCAGTAATTTGGTTAGTTAGTGAGGTCTGCTACTTCAGATGGGTTAAACTGCACTAAGGGACTACACTAGCGGTCCACAATGGACCACAAAACAGCTTATAGTTTGAGACATAAAATTTAACATTGGATGAGAAATCTATGTGAGTGTAAAAAATCAATGGTATAATTAATGAAAGAGAAGAATACTTAAATAAAAAGTTGTTTCAACTTACAAAGATATTGGTAAAAGTAAATGCTTCTCTCGAAAAAAATAGTTATGTGCTCTTTTGACTAACACAAACCATTTGCTTAAGTAATTAAAATTAGATAAAATACTTAGACTATATTTCGTATTATTTAATGTTATTATTTTAATTTTAGCAAAATTATTTTTTAATATTATCAAAATCATTTTATTATCTAAAATTGTTAATGGTTAGGCCTACAAAATAGTTTTTTTTAAGTGTCGTGAATTAGTTTTAGATAGTTTTAATATAAACATACTCTTGTAATAATGGAATACTTGTGACCTAACAATTTAGAGCAATAAACTGCTTAAATAATACATTAATTTTGACTCTACCAGATACGTATTTCATCGAAATAATTTTGAATATATAAAGGAATTTACAATTTGTGATCACATAGCTAATAGTTTATTTTAGTATTTAGTGAGTTTGGAAATTACAAATAACTAAATTTAACATACTTTAAAAACTTATAAGAAAATCAATATATTTGAGTTTCAAAAATTCCATTGTTTTTCATCTAAATAAATCTGAATCAGCAGGTTTAATCTAAAAAAAAATTCAAAAAATATTCCACTGTCCTGTTTTAGCATCCATAAAAGATGTAAGTAAATCAGGATCTAAAAATGAATCTAAGTTCTTGGATAGCTTGTCCTAACAGTAATCAAAATGTAAGTTTTAATCTACAATTTGTAATAAATTTCAATTTAGCCTCATTACTCGACATGTTAGTACACTATAGCCTTACCATTGTTAATTTTACGGATAACATATGTTCAGGAATGTAAGACTCGGAATCACAACAATGTATAGTGAATATATTATTGTGAGGCCTGGGTGATGGCTTTGTGGTCAAGGCTTTGGACTTTGGGGGAAGTTAGTAAAAAAAACTCTACAAACCTATCAAAGAAAATATTTACTAGTTCAATGTAGTCTGTTTGGTATAAAATAAAAATACTAATGTCCGTATTACAGAAGGTTTTTGACGAGAACATGTTTAAATTGTTTGTTAACTTCTCTTTTAACCTCCCTTAAACAGTGGTCCGGTCACTAACAACCCTCCCACTCCCTCTTATATGATTTATAGACCAACCACAGAGATTATAGAAACAGAGGTAACATTCAATAACTCTCGAGTTGATGAATGCATGTCGAGTGGTTAGATGTCTAGCTGTCTGTGCGAATGGCGGCCAGCACTGATGTGAGTACTTCTCTATTTTACGCTCCATGAGGCGTAAAATAGAGAAGGCCATCTGAAGGCCAAACGTAGTTATTATAAATAGAAATTTATAAAGATTTACGTTAGTGGTGACTGCCACTTAGGTGTTCTATCTTGCCATAAGGATTCGAAATGTGTTTATTGTTATTTTATTTTTTTTTCACCAAATTAATATAAAATTGGCGTCACATTATAGCTTTTTTATGATTGAGTGCTATTTTTTATCCAACTAATTATTAAAAGTGCACAGTGAAACTTCCATTGCTAGCAAGTCCTTTATAGTACAACAATTACTGTTCATATAGACGATATTAGTTTTATGTACTCTTACCATACTAATATAATATAATTTTATTTTCCACTGACAGTTAGTCTAAAGGGTTTATAATCTAAAACTAGTCCTTTAGTGTATCTAGTTGGTTCACTAATGGACCATAATGGACCTTACAGCATAGTTGATCAAACATATTAGTGTAATTTACTATAGGCGTTTGTACATATCAGTAAATACGTTATTTCTGTACATTATCTTGTATTTGATTATCATCTGATTTATATTCTGCTAATACCAGAAGGAGAGAGAAGAGAGGGGGGAGAGGGAGAGAGGGAGAGAAAGAGGAAGAGAAAGAGGGAGAGAGAGAAGGAGAGAGAGAGAGAGAGAGAGAGAGAGAGAGAGAGAGAGAGAGAGAGAGAGAGAGAGAGAGAGAGAGAGAGAGAGAGAGAGAGAGAGAGAGAGAGAGAGAGAGAGAGAGAGAGAGAGAGAGAGAGAGAGAGAGAGAGAGAGAGAGAGAGAGAGAGAACTGTAAATATCTTTCTTCAAAGTTCTTGCAATTATGGGAGTTTATTGTTAAACTACTATCTTCATAAGAGTCTATTTTGTACCATTTTAAATTTTTATTGTTGAAAAGAACTATGTTAGTTAAACGACAATTCTATTAAAGGGAAAATAAATGCATAACTTCTGTAGTTAAGAAGTTAACAGTTGATTCTAGACGTAACTAGTTTTTTTAAACACAATATCTATATTGAAGTGCGCATCATTTCTGCTCTGACTCTGCTGTAGCAATTCTCCATCTATATTTATGTTATAGAACATGACATGAACATTCTGTCTGTATTTTACATTCTGAATACATACAAAGCCTCTGTGACGATTGTTGTATCATGAGTCAAACAGTGTTAAACATCATCCAATACGTACATTAAATATATGTTAGAATGTTACATAGATAAAATATAATAAGTTTCTATGATGTAGCACATTTTTTTATAATTGACTGAAAATGTTGATATTACATTATATTAATCTCCCATCTTCAATAAATAATTATTAGTTGAAATATTATGTCGAAATATGACATCTGTAGTAAAACTTGCAGTTAAATTTAAACCATAATATTTTTCCCAAGAAAAGTTAGGACTTTGAAGCCCTCTCTAACACTTTACAGTTGTTGGTAAAAGTTATGATTGTAGAAACATTCAACTATATGTTTATAGTATTTACAGTATCTTACACATGAGAAGCCGACACTACTTTTTGCGTACTTTAAGGCGAATATGAATGATTTTATGAATGTAGGGTGAGTGTGAGAGACCTTGGTGTGAGAATACCAATGTACGTGTTTGGGTGGGCGGGTGGGTCAATACCAATGTTTGTATGTGGGCGGGCGGGTGGGTCAATAACAATGTTCGTGTATGGGCGGGCGGCAGTATTAGACGAGTCTGATATGTCCATGTTGGATGGTAGTCAGTGTCCGGGTGTTGTGTAGGGGAGAAAATCATGAATGAGGCTTTTAAATTCGCTGAAAATCAGACAGTTACTACAGTATGTGGTTCGGATTCCTTGTAAAGCTGTATGTTCTTTAGTTTCCTTGGTTATTGAGTTATTGACAAATGACCCTTTCTGAGCATAATTTGAACTCATTAACCAGAATACATAAGTTATCTTCACTCATTCATATAGTTGAATTCATATATATAGTATATAGTTGAACTCATTTAGTGAGTGTTTACTAAATGAGTTCAACTGTTCCTCAGAAAAGGTCATTTATTAATAGCCCAATGGCCAGGGCAACTAAGGGATATACAGATTTACGTGAATCCGAACCACGTATTATTGGTAAGATTTTCAGCTAATTGACAAGTCTGACACTCAGTGGTCTCCCCTACACAATATACGGACAATGACTACCACCGAACATGGACACCAGACTTCTCTAGAAGTGTCCACGCCGATAGCAACCATTGAGCGGACGCCACGTCGGTATTAAGAGGACCTAGTATAGAAAATATCACCCACACTATATACGGCACTTGGTCCCCAAGTAGCTGGATTACTACACTGCGCCACTAGTGCCGACAAGTAGACGAATTAAGTGGTTATTAATGAATTATGTAGATTAGGACGCATTACTCATCCTAACAGTACACATTACAATTATATATGATTATATGATATTAATTGTAGCCTACTGAAAATAGTTATTATATGGAAGCTACTCCAACTTTCAATGCCAGAAAACTTCTGAATTCCCAGTGAGAAATGATATCTTCCGAATTGTAAAATGCCATGAATGCTCAAAAATCAGTCATTCAGAGCCAGCGAAGTGTGGTGGAGTGTAGGTAAGTTGTTCGTTAAACTATCACAGTTCAGGATGACAGCTTACTCTGTACTTGAGTATAATTTTACAACTCACTGTCTGCTCAACTGTTTATTTGTGTTTATTTTTAATCTTGTTAGCGTCATGTTTAATATGACATGTAAATATATATATATATATATATATATATTCATTGGCTTAACAGTTTTTTTAGTGTAATAACAAAGGTTATCTTAGCGAACTTGGAGTGGAACTTTTTCAAAGACCACAAAAGATCATCTTGGTTTATATGGTTTGGATTTGTTCACTATTTAGAAAAACACAGAAAACCGAAAAGAAACAGGGAGGGGGAAGATAAATTTGTTGAAATTTGCGTTAATTACAATATTGTTAATACCAATTATACCATCTATAAATTGCATAACATTCGCGTAAGCAAAAATATTATTACATTCCATACATTGAGAGTATTGTATTTACATTTTAATGTCTCCTAATCAAATTAATTGTTATGTATGGGAGAGACAATTTTATTTCTAACCTCACTAATCACCACTTAATTTTGTTTTCAATAAATAAATTTTTTTAATTTCATTCAACTTGTTAAGATGACTACTATATGTAAAATAGTTATTAAACATCAATAAGACATTTTATATATTCATTACTCTGTAAATTAGATGTTATTTAAAATATTTTTAAACAGGAAAGAGAATTTTAATGTATTGAACGTTTGAGAATAAATCTGTACTTTATCTTAAATTATACAATTTGTAATATTTCAAGAATTAACATTTTATAGGAGACCTTCCATAAAAGTGGCTTTTGCTATGAATTAAACGCAAAATAACACGTTAAAACACGTTCACAAGTACTTTAGCATTTACATTCGATTGTATTAAAATTTAAGTGCAGTTGTATCGTTTACTTAGAACCTCCAAAACATAAATACATGAAACAATATTTTGTTTGCACATACATCATGTACAAAATAATTACGTCATGTACATGAAATGTATGAGAAATAATCGTGAAACATTTATAATGTAAATGTAGGTTTCTAATAATAAATCTATACAGTTTTTATAGGTCATGTTCATCACACAACTTTGTGTATAAAAATACAATGTTGTTTTAAGATTTAATAAGGGGTTTTGGATTGGCAACCATAAACTTATTAGACGAATTGTCCGTTAGAGCCGTTTTTGAGTTTCCAGAGTCGTTAAACATTACTCGTGGCCTAATTGAATAGCCACCATGATCAACCTGAGTAGTATCCATGATCAACCAGTGTAGCAAACATGATCAACTTGGGTAGCACTTGTGATCAACCTGGGTAGCAACCGTAATCAACTTGGTAAACCAGCAATGGAAGTTTGAGGGCGTAGCTCCCAATGACTGCAGTCAGTTAGGTTAATAAGGTCCTCCTGACCCCACCCACTTTTGAAGTCTTTAGAACACATATCACTGTAGATACGCGTAGCTTTATGGATAGTGTCCTCCCTCATGATACTACTATGAGAAGGATTCCTACTCAACATAAAAATGCTAACTAGGCCGAATAAATTAACTAACTAGCAAAAGGATTTACACCCCTATTTAATTATACGACTTGGCGCAAGACGTAAAAGCCACTTTATAATTACACTACTTAAGCGGATTGTATCATTAACAATCTCGAATGCTTGCGATGTTAAACAAGATAAAGAAATGGGACCTTTTTTCATATTCAAATAGTCCATCGACGTTAACACGGGAATTATTTAAGGATATTACTTCTCTTCCAAGAGTCATGGGCTCAAGATCGGTCATATGAGTGTTAGTCAATGTCCGGATACTATAGAGGAGAAAGAACAGAGTGGCAGGCTTCTCGATTACCTTAAAATCTGACCAAAACTACGTGGTTCGAATTCCATGTAAAGCCCCCTTAGCTGCCCTGGCTATTGAGCTATTAATAAATGGCTCTTTCTGAAAATAATTCGAACTCAGTTGTCGAACACAGGTCATCCAACTCATCCTACATTCATATAATAATTCTTTTTTGCCTTAAAATACGCACAAAGATGTGTCGGCGTATCATATATGAGAATCCAATAAAATTCCAGCCAGAAAAAATTCCTGTCCAAGAAACTTTTGCATCATATATAGTAGTAACAATTTATTGCTTTTGGTTCCCCTTTCCGTTCTGCTTATCTGACGAGCATCCAATGCTAGGCATGACTATTAAAGTCCCCAAATAAAGAACTGGATGATCATAGTTGAGTTTTACTATACCTGATGACGTATTTTAATGGTGTATAGCCATTGATTGCGTCATTCCAGACATTTTGATTCCAGTTTCAATACACTGTTATACTTTTTAAGTGAACTGACATACTTTCAAAATGCCTAATATAGTTGCCATTTCGGAGAGCCTTGTAAACTTTTGTATAGCAGCTTGACACGTTTAGATCAAAGTATTTCTCTCCTTCTTTATGTATAATCATAGAATTTTAGGGATATTTACATTAACCGAAAGTCGCATCTAGACCCGCTTAGTAAGCATTAGGAAGAAATACAACATATAAAGTGATTGTTTAGTTTAAAATTAGTAATTGTTATGCTCTTGCATTATGTTTGAAAATAAAATTACTAGTTACAATTTAGTTATATTTATTTATTAGTCATCGAATTGGGTAGTGATATTCTTTTTCAAAGAAAATGAGCAATTTAATAAATTTGTTTAAAACACATGTAAACGAGACATCATATCTTTTTTAGCCCGTTTACGAACTACTAATTGTCAACAAAGTATGACATTTTTATAAACCTGTATACATATATACTTTTATTAATAAAGAATAATATACTTCCCTTATTATGGTGGCCAATTAAACAAAGAATACTTAATAGAGTTTTTTTATTTTGAATAAAATAAATATTAAGATCCAACATTTTCCGCATATGTTGGGTATAAATGATGTTGCAACGTTTTGATAAAGACGCTTTAAGTGCCTTCCGACACTAATTTTGAAAAAGTCCAAATGTGCGAAATAAATTTAAAAATGTCCAAACAGTTATAAAATAAAAGTGATAGTATATAATTGGCCTAGGAATTAATAAGTATTTTAGCAGAGCTTAATGACTACCATCACATAGGTAGTAGAACTTTCCTCTCTAGTAAGTGGTTAGATAAAAGTTAAAATGTAGATTTGGATAAATATTGTCGTAGAGAGAGAAGTAGCCGATGGCAAGAGACTAATGTGATGGCTTCCCACGTAATTGACCGGGGTTCCAATCTTGACGTGATTGCGGAATTCGTACCTCTACTACTCCCATGGTTTTGAGGTTAGTGTATTAAGCCGGTCAATGAATACATCGGCCTTCGAAATGAAATTCTGCTAGTCTCAGCATATTAGAAGACTGTGTTTTATTTTTCTTTAATAGTTTACAACTTTCGATTTTGGCCACCTGTATTTTAAAAGTGAAAAGATATACTTATTTTATCAAGCCAGGTTAGGCCTAAGAAGCCCTCTCTAACACTTAACCTGGGGACGAACGGCTTAGGGTGACTTCTAAATCACCACCAGTGACCGAGCAGGTGGATTGCGTGCAAGGACGGGGTGACTCAGACGGTTATCTATCCAAGGAACAGCCTCACTCGAGAACCCAACGGCCAAGGTCACTCTCATATGTCCATACACGTACAGTGATAATATACTGTAAAATTGATAAACAAATAAAACAAAGAGCATGATCATTGAGATTAAAGAGGATACATCGATACTAAAGGAAAAATCATATTTATCTTTAATACTATGGAAGTATGATTGAATGATATTATTAATTCTCATAGATTAGGGCGTGTATCGTATTGTAATTGTCGGTGTGGTTGATCAGCGGCTAAGGCTTCAGGCTGCGGAAGGCAAGGTTTAAGGTTCAAATCCCGACTGAGATTCGGTCGGGTATAACGGTGAAGTACAACGGTCGGTACTTCACTCGTTGAATAAATAAAGTACACGCACAGGCCTGCAGGCCCATGTTCTCTGGCAAGTTAAGTTTATAAAATTTAAAAAATACTTAATAGTAAAATAATTGCATAGAAGCGTTTTAAAATAAAAAGAAGATTGTTTTGTGACTACCATTTAAATAATTGAAAAATATGTTGGAGAGCACTATTTTTACTACAGTTTTGTAAACTGTGACTGTAAGTGTAAAATCGTTGTAAAGGACAAGAAGAGACAATTTGCTATGGGAATCTGAATTTAGAGGAGAATGAGGGCATCAGTGGGGCGGGACAGTAAGAAATGATGATTTTTTAGTGCAGAGCGGTGGAAAAGGAATATAGCAAAAGCAATAAAAAAGAAGTGAAAATTACCAAATGAATGTAGCAGTGATAAAAGGATGTAAACAAATTTAACCAGATGCTGGGCTGTATAAAAATTGGATAATGCAATGGGGTAGTAACACTGTCACAGAATTGAGAAGTCAAGAACAAGTGAGTTGTGGAACTTGCCTAAAGCAGAAAACTAGACTATACTTTGTTAATATTCTTATGGTTTGTCATAAATGAAAGTTTTAACTGAATTCATTCTACAATGTTTTATCTGACGTAAATTTATTTTTGTACAATCGTATTTCCTATACTTAACGATTTATTTAACTTGTAACGTAATAATGTTAACCTAACATAAGTTTAGTAAAAAAATGTAAATTGATTCGTTTAAATTCATAAATGCCTTCTCTTGATAAACAAATGTCAAACTGACAGTATATAATGACTAAGGGAAGATTAGTGAATATGATAAATATTTGTAATGTAATAGTTTGATTAATACTAATTTATACTCAGACATTTCGCAGAATTTGAAATATAAATTGGAATCTATAATGAGCTATTTGCAAAAAATAAATGTAATACCAGCTACCCATTGAACAAATATATTCACCAAAGGATAATATTTGCTTTTTATAAAAAAGGATAAAAAATGATTCTACCGTATAAATTATAATGTCAGTTGGTGAATAACATTCCTGGAAGTTATATTACTTTTGTTTTTAATGTAACAGTCAGAATAAAAATTTTATTTATTTTTTAGTACTGCATAATAAATTGTAATAAAAAACTATTTTTAAATATCTGAATTCCACTAAAAAGTAAACTTAGTTTTACTTCAATATACATACATTTCCAAACTTGTTGCAGCTAAAAAAGTTAATCATTTGTATTTTAAAAATATTGTTCACTTTACACTCCTAGGCTGATGAAATTGTGTTTAATAACTGGGGGAAATATGCAAAAGAATAAATGTACATGGATAAAAATAAAAGTTTGAAATAAATATGTAGAAAGTTTTATTTAAACATATGTGTTTACATTTTCTAAACACTTATTTAGAACTACATATTTCTGTCAATTTAGATTGAATTGATATAAAATTCTAATTCATCATAAAGCATTAATAAAGATTTAAAACGTATATAATAACTATTTGTCGATTAAATAACATGTAAAAAATAGTAAAAACGTATATTTAAATGTATTCATTTTTAATACATTAACAGATGTAGTAAACTAGCTGGAAAAATAGCTAATGACACACAAGACATATTTATTACAATATGAGCAGCAAATATTATGGCGGTGTTTTTGTACGTTTACCCCCACAAACTAAAGGAATTCACAAAGTAAATGTTGTTTACCGAACTTGTTGACCATACTATTTGTTCATTTTATATTTATATTCTGATGTATTCTTGTAGTGTTACATTGCATCGCATTTCTACCAACAAGTAATCTACTAATCAAGAAACTATAAATAATAAAAAACCCTATTTATTTATATCAATATTGACAGTCTTATCATTAATTTTTTTTCGTAATATTTGCCATAGCTTTCACGAATCGGGAAATCATAAATTCGTGAACGTCCAGCTACCAGACTTGTCACTTGTTTAGAACTACTTTAAAGGTTTGCTGTGTATGAGAACAACATCATTATAAAATAAACGTTAAAATGAACTATGTTGCTCGATAGACATGTTATATTTACAAAGTATTATTGATTTGAAAAACATCACAAATTTTGTTACAAAGGCCGTTTTCCCAGCTGTCGTTAACAAACACTTCAATGAAGTAAGCAATGTTTCTGTGGATAATTAAGCACTTACCGTATAAGAACCAATGTTATGAGAATTCTTATACCAATTATAAGAAAAATTTTATAAAATTGCCTGTATTTCCACAATATAAAATATGCCCGATAAATCACATAATAGGAGAAAGTTACTTTTTTAACTCTTTATTTTTGTATAATATTTTTATCTTAGAAATAGTCTAAAAATAATTATGTACTTCGTAGTTCAATAATGACGGTATCGCAAACAGGTCACGTTTTATTTTTGTATACACGACGTAGTGATTATCGTTTCTTTGTTAGGAAACATTATTTTATTTTTATGGGTATCAAAAGTCTCATATTAAAATTCTTCATTGTTTAAAAATATATTACCAGTAATTTATTTAAAAGCTTATGGTTTAAAAATAAGTATGTGCCGTCATTTATTAAATACAATAATCAAGGGTTATTTATATATATTTTTTTACCGGTTCCTTCAATGAAAACTCCATACCATGCTATGTAACATAGCTCTTCCATGTATAAGACGTAATGAGGCACTGCTCAGAGATTTCAAAAAGACCCCATCTACTCAGTATTTCCCTTTTGCAAAATATCCCACAGCGTAAAGGGCACGTTTAATTTTAAAAACCACTTCTTCCCAGCTTCCCAGTTAATTGCAAACGAATTTTAGAAAATGGAAACATAATAACATCTATGAACTTTTAAACAAGTCAGTGCTACTTTACTTAATTAGCGTTTAATATTGATTTTATTGCATCGTATTCCTAATTAACTGTGATTGCAATTATCGCTAGATAAATAACTAAAATAATGATTTGCGAAACTGTTTGTAATGGGAAAATAATGTACTATGGTAGATAAAATTTACTGATCTATCGTCTATATTACTGTCATAGGGTAAGGTAAGTTGCAGATGCATGTTCCTCTTAGCTAAAGAATTATATTGAAGATGAAACAGGCAAAATGAAGATAGTAGTTTTGTTTAAGTTTTTAACTAAAATTAAATAGTCCCTTTTGGTTAAAAGTCGACAATTTTTTTACAAAAGATCAATTTTTATCGACTAATATTCAACATCAATACATATTTTACTTACGAATTCAATCGAAGCAAAATGAGGTAAACCTTTAAATAAGTTTGTGTATTTATTTAGGTTTCAACTGGATGATCAGACGACAATATAAAAATAAACTTTGTAAGTAACTAATTCTGGTTGATGAAGTTATTACCGTCAACTGTGTAACAATAGTACATAACAAGTTACTACAAGGGTGCGTAATTGTTGGCAAAGTCTCAAGATGTCTTGTTCTCGTGAATTATTCATTGCCGTAAATATTAACCAGACTAATTTGATCTTTCGTCGTTAATTTAGTATTGAATTATTATAAACATCAAATCATCGATTTCTGTAACAAAGTTTGTGGGCATAAATTCTTTTAAAAATAATTATAAGATACTAAATGGCAGGATAAAGAATCAGAATTTGATAAAGGTTTTTTAACTAAGGATGAATTGTTCCTATGAAATAGAACTTATGAAAATAATAAGTTAAAGTGTTAGTATGGAAAGGAAAAGGAAAATTGTGAAAAATTCATATGGAGAAAAACTATAAAGAGTGCCAAAAGAGAGTTTTACTGTTATGAAAGAATAACTGTTACAAGTAACACTTAAAACCCATTATCTACAAAAAAAACTATTACAAAATTAGATAACGACCAAACAAAACACTTTTAAACCACTTACTCTACACCAACCCAATTATCGAACAACAAATTTCTTACATCTATAAGCTAACCCCCAATCGCTCTTTGGCAAAATATTTTGCCAATAGTATTTTGCCAATGGCAAAAAACAATAATAGGTAATAACGTGAATATCTATCTATAATTAATTGCAATCAATAAAGAAATAAATAAACAAACAATATAAGGAATAACCTTCCATATAATAATATAAACATTTAATTAGAAACGAAGCCAGAAACTAGGATTGTTCAATTAGCAAGGGACAAGGTTGTACAAAGCGTCACATCTGACAGTAATGCCACTCGTGACTTGAAAGCAAATTACGGGCTTTTGTCGAACCCCTGACTTTCTGGTAATTATATTGACTGTGTTCGCACATGTCTTCTGAAACTATATTGGAAGAAGCAAACTTTGAACAGATTACATTCACATTACTGCCGACAGAAATAATGTATCGGACATTTTTTACTTTGTGATGTTCAAGCGTTTTTACTACACTACGGACAGTAACAAGCGTTGTTACTACACAACTGACAGTAAAAAGTATTTTTACTACACTACTGACAGTAACAAGTGTTTTTACTACACTACTGACAGTAACAAGCGTTTCTACTACACTACGGACAGTAACAAGCGTTGTTACTACACAACTGACAGTAAAAAGTGTTTTTACTACACTACTGACAGTAACAAGCGTTTTTACTACACTACTGACAGTAACAAGCGTTTTTACTATACTACTGACAGTAACAAGCGTTTTTACTATACTACTGACAGTAACAAGCGTTTTTACTACACTACTGACAGTAACATGTGTTTTTAGTACACTACGGACAGTAAAAAGCGTTTTTACTACACTACTGAGAGTAACAAGCGTTTTTACTACACTACTGACAGTAACAAGCGTTTTTACTACACTACTGACAGTAACATGTGTTTTTAGTACACTACTGACAGTAACAAGCGTTTTTACTACACTACTGACAGTAACAAGTGTTTTTACTACACTACTGACAGTAACAAGCGTTTTTACTACACTACTGACAGTAACAAGCGTTTTTACTATACTACTGACAGTAACAAGCGTTTTTACTACACTACTGACAGTAACATGTGTTTTTAGTACACTACGGACAGTAACAAGCGTTTTTACTACACTACTGAGAGTAACAAGCGTTTTTACTACACTACTGACAGTAACAAGCGTTGTTACTACACAACTGACAGTAAAAAGTGTTTTTACTACACTACTGACAGTAACAAGCGTTTTTACTACACTACTGACAGTAACAAGCGTTTTTACTACACTACTGACAGTAACAAGCGTTTTTACTACACTACTGACAGTAACAAGCGTTTTTACTACACTACTGACAGTAACAAGCGTTTTTACTACACTACTGACAGTAACAAGCGTTTTTACTATACTACTGACAGTAACAAGCGTTTTTACTACACTACTGACAGTAACATGTGTTTTTAGTACACTACGGACAGTAACAAGCGTTTTTACTACACTACTGAGAGTAACAAGTGTTTTTACTACACTACTGACAGTAACAAGTGTTTTTACTACACTACTGACAGTAACATGTGTTTTTAGTACACTACTGACAGTAACAAGAGTTTTTACTACACTACTGACAGTAACAAGTGTTTTTACTACACTACTGACAGTAACAAGCGTTTTTACTACACTACTGACAGTAACAAGCGTTTTTACTATACTACTGACAGTAACAAGCGTTTTTACTACACTACTGACAGTAACATGTGTTTTTAGTACACTACGAAGTAAGCTTCACTACTGACAGTAACAAGAGTTTTTACTATACTACTGACAGTAACAAGCGTTTTTACTACACTACTGACAGTAACAAGTGTTTTTACTACACTACTGACAGTAACATGTGTTTTTAGTACACTACGGACAGTAACAAGCGTTTTTACTACACTAATGACAATAACAAGCGTTTTTACTACAGTACGGACAGTAAACAGTGTTTATACTACACTACAGACAGTAACAAGCGTTTTACTACACTACTGACAGTAACAAGCGTTTTTAGTACATTACGGAGAAAAAAAAGCGTTTTTACTACACTACAGACAGTAACAAGCGTTTTTACTGCTCTACTGACAATAACAAGCGTTGTTACTACACTACTGACAGTAACAAGCGTTTTTACTACACTACTTATAGTGACAAGCGTTTTTACTACACTACGGACAGTAACAAGAGTTTTTAATAACTAAGACGACGATCGTAGAGGTATGGGTAAATATGAAGAACGAGTGTAGTCATTGTTACTAATTATGGTTGACCGGTCCTCAGATAGAGCCATTTCTCTACAGCTACTCTCAAGAACCTACAGCTACGTGGAGACCAAACTACGTAGTATTGATCTGATTTTAAGCTAACTGACAAGCCTGACATTCAGTTCTCTCCCCTACACAACATCTCAATCTTAACTACTACCCAATATGAACAACCTAGACTTCTCTAGTTGTGCCCATATCGTTGACAAACCGATGGCAACCATTGAGTGGACTTTAAGAAGACCGGGTATAGAACCTGTCGGTTTTACAAGCAATTTTCTTATCAACGAAATGTTGAGTTTAGGACTGTATTGTATCAGCTATTTGACAAAACTGTTGTAGGGGTTTCTGTTATAAATAAGACAAGATTCATGTAAATTAGATATGTAAACAGTACGTTGAGCTTGAAGATACAAAACGTTCTATATGCACAGAAAACTCAGAATGTTGTATGCTAATATTAGTAGAACGTTCTATAATTCTTTTAACAATATTCTAAGACTAACTCAAAACATAACGTCTTAATTATTGACAACGACAGTTAAACACCATTTCGTAGCGTTAATGTAAATACTCTAAATTACAAGTAAGCAATACTTATTATTTGTACACATACATCAATTTCCTGTAAAAGGGTTCTTTGTGAATTACAAGTAGGCCAACACTTGACGTAATTGCTAAGAAAATATAGGCTTAATAGCTACAATTACGTATTGATGCCTTAAAATTCTTATACCTCCAAAGTTCCCTGTTGATGTCGGGTTAGCGAACAATGTGAGGTTATTGCCTTTAAGATATAGTCTTCATAGCTACAATTTCATAATGATGCTTCCACTGATTGACTGAATTAGTCAATTAACAGATGAGGGAGACAAATGTAGTTGGACATTTGCCATCATTACGTGAAATATAACAATCACGACGTTTCGATTTGGTAAAACCCAAACCTTTTTCAAGTGCTAAAAACTAAATTACATCTACACAAACATGTTATAAAACTACGTTCTTAAACTAATAAACTTATCTACTTTAATAATTATCTACATTTTAACCTAGATCCTAGAATGGAGTACAACAAAATGAACTTCTACTAAATATAAAAAATATTAACAGGGTTAAATTAATATAGCCAAATAGGCGCTGTCAAGGTCACGATATCAACGAAAAATGTAAAACACAATAAAATTAATATTCAAATCAGACTGAAATAAGATTACATTAACTAATCATAAATATATGGTACCTGAAAAACACAATTAATTTAAAATAACATTCAACACGCACAAAAAATATATATGGCTCGGAAGGACTGAGGCTACTATTAAAATTACATTTTAACCTGAAAAGACATAATTTAATCTTATTTCAGTCTGATTTGAATATTAATTTTATTGTGTTTTACATTTTTCGTTGATATCGTGACCTTGACAGCGCCTATTTGGCTATATTAATATAACCCTGTTAATATTTTTTATATTTAGTAGAAGTTCATTTTGTTGTACTCCATTCTAGGATCTACGTTAAAATGTAGATAATTATTAAAGTAGATAAGTTTATTAGTTTAAGAACGTAGTTTTATAACATGTTTGTGTATATGTAATTTAGTTTTTAGCACTTGAAAAAGGTTTGGGTTTTACCAAATCGAAACGTCATGATTGTTAATTTTCACGTAATGATGGAAAATGTCCAACTACCTTTGTCTCCCTCATCTGATATTCCATCAGTAACAAATTTCAAAAACAAAGTAGTCAATTAACTTTAAGGGTGTACTTTAAAATAGCTTCACTAAGGACGTTTATTTCTAATACTAATTCTAAAACCTGCACAAATTACTAACACTCCAGAGATATTGTTAACTATGAGAAATTATTGTAATTCTTATATTTTAATTTTTTTTTAACCAATGCTTGTCTGAGCATCTCTACTATTAAGATCTTATATAAACGATTTATTGATATTTGGCCTATACATTGAAGAGTTTTCTTAGTAATAAACGTAAGCAATTTAAATTTGAAAATACAAATGTATGTAAAGCACCCCGAAGATTGAAAAATTGTGTTTGTATTATAGTTATAAATTGCATTTATTATAAACTCAATATTAAGGCTTAAAACATCTATTAAAATTATATATTGTATGCTATTCAATATTTTTAATACAACGTCATGAAATATATCCATTGGTGGATTATAGACAACAGTATGGAAAATTATTTCGTAATTTATTGAACAAAATAATATTTCGTTTCAGTAAGTAATTCACTTTAAGAACAAAAATATTCCCTGGTGAAATGTTTAGTGGAAATTAATTTTTTCACCCTTATAATTACCGTGTAAAAATGTAGTGGTCAACAGCTTAGTGTTAGTGCGGTATGGCCTAAATTTACTAAATATATTCACAAAATCGTCAAGAAGCTAATTGATAATCTTATGACTATTGTAATAAAAAGGTCCTTATGAACTTTTTCAAGATTGTGCTTCTGACTTAATAAGATGTTTAATAATCCGCTGGCTTGTGTACGGAGTTTTATAAGTACTGAACCTAAAATTGTTACTACAGTTATCTCATAACATAAGTGCTTAACTATTTTAAAGTTTTAAATTTATTAAAAAGTTATGTTCAGAATTTTCAAACAGATATTATAAGTTATAACAATGAAAATTATAATAAAGTCTAATACATAATGAATATCATAATGTAAGAGGAATGAGAGCTGTGTGTATATAAAGATAGCATAAACTGTTCCCTCATAAAAACCCAACACTGTTAAACAAACGAGGAGTAATTTACAATGTAGTTTTACTTGTTGTGGCTCACAAATTAACTCGAAATTTATGTAAGTGCAATGAGCTACATTATAATAATTTGTTTTGTAAGTGTATTGTTGCCATCGCCACAATATTATATTAATATAGGCCTAACCTTTTGTTAGCGTTTGTCATCCTGTTTCACTTACAGATTGTGCAGTATAATATTGGTATATTTATCTTAACTTGTTCTTGATTATTATAAAGCTATTATTATATAATTTTGTTATTAAATACTTATGCAGGCAATTAATTTGTACTGTACATGTAAAAGCTAACTAAACTGTAACGTTAAAAATAAAATAGGGTTGTTAAAATTTTGAGATGATAAATTAAATATAATTTAGTAACGACATTTAATATTGATGAATTCATTTAACAATGATATTTTCATATGGCTAGTTAATAAAGAACCCGATAAAACACAACTATTGGATATCCATACTATTGGATATTGGTTATTTTATTAACATTTTACCTGGAAGCCAGTGAAACGCTTTTTTTTAACAGAATCGCATCCACTGATGTAAACCACTATGTCTTTTATCACTTATTAATTGACGATTGCTATCAATGTAGTTACTAGTACTGGCTCCTTATATTGAATATTTGGATTTAATAAAACTGAAAATATTTTTAAATTGAAAAATGTTTCCAATATTATTATTAATGTATATTCTCTGAAACTTTATATTTAAGTTTTAATTATAAAACGTTAATTATAGGTCATAAGCAGAATATATTTTTTCCGGTATCAACCACGTAAAGGTGCTGCTATCTACATTATTTACGAGATATCCAGAAGTTTCGCCCATGCTGTGACGTGGCATCCCAGTGACGTCACAGCATGGGCGAAACTTCTAGTTATATCGTAAATAATGTAGATAGCACCTTGACGTGGTTGTTACCGGAAAATATAGTTCCTTGTTATGACACGATCGCTTAAGCCTAAGTTCTAAAATTATAAATCATATTAATAAAGTAATAACCTTTTAAAATAAAAACACTAATACATATTTCCAGGTAAACGAAGATAATGTAAACTGGGCTCACTTTAATAAGGATAGTTCTTGTAAATTTGAAAAAGGTTAAAAGATGTTAATAGATCCAACATATTCTTTTGTATATTGTCAATAAAATATTTTCGGTGTTTTAAAAGAACACATATTTTAAATATTGAACAAGTGTTATTTATAAAAGTGTCTGCACCGGTTTAGGAAGTCAGTTTTCAGTGTAAAATCTATTAATATTTTGTTATTTTTACTTTCAAAACCGACGAAGCCTTAACCGATGAACGTGATTTTTAAAATAACATTTGCGTAATATTTAAAAAATGCGTTCTTTTATGAAAAAGGGAGATTCGGCAAAGTTTATATGAGAACGTAGTTAGTTAAATTCTAAGACAAACTGTAAAGTGTGTTATATAAATTAATTTTTTTTCTTTTTTATAGTCAGGACCAAATACTTTAACTGCTGAGTCATCGTTAGTTCCCAACTAAGTTGCTAAGTTTAAGTCGAGGTTAGACTGTTTGAAGTTTGAGTGGTGAAACTTGCAAAGGTAGTCAAGCACCTTTGGTGCTAACACTTTTGACATGGTTTTAGTTTATAACTGGTTTTACGGATCTCAATAGACTAATGTCAAAAAGGTGGCTTTAATTAATTAACCTTTATAAATAAAGGTAAGATTTAAATGTGCTGTCACACAAACTGACAGCATGTTGAAGAATGCGACGTATTTCTTTATGAAAATTCGTTCAATTTTATTACCAATTACAAAATTTATTTAAACTATACGGAAGGTATGTATACAAAGACATTAAGCGAAGTTAAATAAAAATAAATTACTTATTACTTTAAAATAAAGTGATACTTATAGACAGGGTTGCTTTTTCAATGTGACAAATAAAAGATAAAAAAAGTATATTACAAGTATAATATTCAAATATATAAGATAAGTGAAAATTACAAACAATACATTGCCAATGTGTATTTCAGATTTCCTAACTAATAGCCTATGAACTAACTAGATAACTAACTAGTTTTAATGAAAAAAAAAATTTAAGAGCTCTATAGTATTTTTGTAGGGTTAGTATAGCATAACACTTATAATATAATTTATTCAGTTTCAGAGAGAAAGCTTCATTTTATACAAATGTTTACTTGGTGACTGTGGAAATCTTTATCATCAGCTGATAATGCTTTGTAGTTTCGTCCCTAATTCTTCCAATCGTCCCAATTCTCGTTCGTGGTTCGGATTCCTTTTAAAGCAGGAATGTTGAAATCATAATGTGATCAAAATCTATTGTTGGATAGCTCTGTAATAAATTCGCTGGAAACAGGTAAATTTCTTTCATTACTCAAGATGTAAACTTACATAATTCTGCTCACATAGAAAATGTATTAATGACAATTTATACTGATACTTTTGTTATCCCCAGTTTCTTTTGTTCACATTTCAAATCTTTTAACAACTTACTGTGTGTCTTGTCAAATTATACCTTTTGTACGTGGTTGGATTCCACATAAAGCTGTAGGCCACTTGTATGTAGCTGTTGGGCTAGTAATAAATAGCTCTTCCCAAGGAACAGTTGACCTTACTTAGTAACAATTACTACACTCATTTATCTACACTCCTCACACTGATTCAACTCTTTTATTCATCCATATCTCATTACTAAAGATAATATGATATATTATTCCAAATATTGGTGTATAAATGATATTTTTTAAAAGTACTGTTCAGTCTATTTAAAGAATTAAAAGTTATTTTGCACTTTATATTCTCTTGATATTATGGAGTCTAGTTATTGTTAATAGAGTTTATTACCGTTGCTTATAAATATTTACGATTATTTATTTAAATGTGTGTGTGATTGTTATTGTTATTTATTATTTGTATTTGTACTGTTAATTTATTAATGGCACTGGACTTGACTGAAATATGTTAGACTTTGAATATTTTATTGCACGTCTTCTTTTATAGAACGTGAGCAATGCAATTGGGTGTTTAACCTGTATTGTTGATAGTAATATAAATAAATATCCCTACGATCGGTATGTGTTTGAAGATTAATGATTATTGTGACCACATAGAATCATGTAACAATACTTTCTCAACTATTTATGTAGTTCTGGTGTCACAAAATCCTCTATTTGTAGCTAAACATAGAATCCTGCGTGATTGCTGTACGTGTTAATATAGATACATGTTACATTGTTTCAATGTAAATTAAATATATTGATAAATATTTCTTCAGAGAGAACTGGGAGGGTTAAAACAAGTCACGTATCACATTAGTGTCTTGTGTGTATCTCTGGCAGACAACCCTTGCAGCTATCCAGGGTTACACTTTATTAAACAAGTGCTAAGGACATACTTTATTTTATTGACAGGGACACTTTTCTGCCATATCAGGTAATTCTTTATATATTTTTTCATTGTTTCCTTTATTTTTAGTCTGGTAACCTATTAATATATTTAGCACCCACAAATGATTTATGATTGTGAAGGACAGTTGCATTTCTACCCCTTGTGACGTAATTATTAACTTCGTCGTGTGATGTCTCTTACAAATATTACATAGTCCAAAATGCATAATCCAAATACAGTTAGAACTCGTAATGGTATTTTTCAGGGTCTGTTGTTTCAGAAGTATTCTTACGGCTTTCTTCTGTAAACTTAATAATCTCGTCAAGTGATAAATGTAGATACCACCATAGACACTGTAATCTGCTATGTGTAACTGAATGTTGGTATAAATTACAAGTTTTAAAACTTCATCACTGTATAGAGATGACATTGTTGTTAAGGAGTAAATACTAGAATTGACTAATGACAATATGTAATAATCAATTGAACAATCACAATTTGTTGCTGTATATCATTTATAAGAACTTTGGCTGACCTTTTTGATTTCCTCTAAACTAATTCAATATTTCTCTATTCAACTATAACTATAATTAAACTAATTCAACTATGCAAATATTTCGATCAAATTTGTTCTTATTTTGTACTGTAGAGAAGCAATTTAGTTTGTTTTTATTGTCCTCTTTTGTAAATTTAAGAATAGTTTGTCGTTTAACAATTATTTTTGTAGTTTACCTAATATGTTAAAACGAGCCCCGTCTAGTTCTTTCTTCGTTTTACCAGAAACAATCAGGCTCGAATCAGCCACGCACAATGAGATTTAATATTTAACATTTTTAGCTATACCAATCAATGACGCATACCTTGCAAGTACCAAAAGGAAACATGCCCAATCACTTGTACAAGCTGTGTTAAATAAATATTTTTACTGGTTAAAAGAGGAAAGATATATATTTATGTAAAATAATATGCAAAACATATTTTTTTAAGCTACTATCAAACTACTAATTGTAAAAAATGTCCATTCAAATAAGAGAACTTAATTAAAAATTAATGTGCTATAATATAATTACGTAGTGAACAAATATTATTGTAACCGTTCTCGGTAAACCGCCTTCTTCTTCTTCAGACCACGGATTGCATATTTTATTATTTTTACTCCAACTGTGTTGTATAAATAATAATTATATTAATTTTACTGAATAGATACGATGTTGCATGAGGTAAAATGAAGAACGTTGAATTCCTGGAAAATTCTAACGAGGAAAACTTAGATTTTCAGATAGTATTGTTTGATAAAATGTATCGGAAAACTGTCAATACATTGTAAAGTAATAAAGTTCACATGACGACTAAGAAGTATAGTTTAACTAGTAACTGAAGACATTTCCTGAACATAAACTAAGAGCTAAAATAACATGACCCTTTTAATCCCCAAATCACATTGCCAACACCGCATAGTCATCTACTTATCCAGTGTTGGTTAATTATAGTGTATGGGAATTAATTCCTTACTTTAATGTAGTAAATTATGGTATGGGAACTTTAAAAAACAGGTTGGTTTGAAAAATTAATCATTACACTAAAGATAAAATATATCATATAATGTTGTTTTGTTTTATTTATTTATTTTTTTATTCACAGAACAGATTTATTTAAGTTTATTCATATTTGTATACAATTATAATA
Organism: Stictocephala bisonia; assembly: GCA_035578905.1. Taxonomy (NCBI): domain Eukaryota; kingdom Metazoa; phylum Arthropoda; class Insecta; order Hemiptera; family Membracidae; genus Stictocephala; species Stictocephala bisonia. The sequence continues at coordinate 50,130 of JAQJVL010001232.1, read as the reverse complement.
TGTTTCATCCACTGATTAATAATAATATTTTTTGTGCTTTACAAGTAAAAAGAATGGTTAATTCTACATTGGTGCTGTGTATCTAGATGGTAGATCATGAGCAGTTTGCGCAGTAGCAAGCCCCACCCATTACGTCATTAGTAGCAGTAATCTTCGGTTGTTTTTATCAACACTATCGAAACTATAATGTAAAGAATAAAAAACAACACATAAACAAACATGTACAGCAACTCGTTTACTTTTTATTACAAAAAAAATGGTTGTACAAGTTAAGCACAGATGGGAGGTTGAAAGTAAAAGTTAGTCATGTCGGTGGAGTGGAGGGACATTTAACCTCCGCTGCTGAAACCCCAATATGCACTAAATATTATGTGGATTGCGTAGTGGTGTTTGGTACTAAATACACGTTTGGCGTAATTGTAACTGGATATTGTTGCTAAATAGTTAGTTTCATTAGAATTAGTACACATTTGGTTTAGTTTAGCTTTTCATTTTTTTAAAAACCTGCGATAAATTGGAACAAAATATATTGCCGACAATGCCACTGTAGGTGTATGGACGGGTGGGTGGGTAATGCCACTGTACGTGTATGGGTGGGCGGGTGGGTAATGACACTGTACATGTATAGGCGGGCGGGTGGGTAATTCCACTGTACGTGTAAGGGCGGGCGGGTGGGTAATGCCACTGTCCGTTTATGGGTGGGCGGGTGGGTCAATGCTACTGTACGTGTATGGGCGGGTGGGTGGGTAATGCCACTGTACATGCATTAGTTTGCAGCATTGTGAGTTCTGCGACCTAAGTTGGCTTAAACATCACGAGATAGTTTGTTTAAGCCATCAAGATAGTTGACCTACCAGACTAGAAAGGACTGAGAATAATGTTGGATAGCAGTCAGGGTTCAAATGTTGTATACCTGACGTGTATGGGTACCAATGTACGTGTATGGGTGGGCGGGTGGGTCAGTCTGGCCACTACAGACTATTCTATATTCTAAATTCTATAATATTTTTAAATGTTTAGGTAAAATCCATACTAGTTAAAATTTTAATTTAAATTTAAGGATACGAATAAAAATAATATTTTATACGACATACAACACGAAAAAAATATGTACTGTGCCATATTATGTAATTTATCTTTTTAGACATAAAAAAGTAAACAATAAAATCGTAAATGTTAATATGCCAAGACAATCACGAAACGAGACAAGACGAAGAATGACTCTGACATTGTGTGCGGTGATAACAGACGTTCACAGTCAGCAGGAAGCAGCAACAATCACTGCCATTTGTCTGAAATGTAGCTTGCTTCCATTTTCACTCAGTCAAGGGATTTTTTTATATGCTGACACATTTTCAATTTATCGCAATAAAAAGACAAAATAATGTTATACGCTCCAAAAGTGTTATAGATACTAAACGGTATAATACTAAACCATTGTTAAATTATCTTATATTTTATCATCAGCCGTAGTAAGTTATATTTAAAATATTATACTGAAAAGTATGAAATCATACTATTTTTATGGTTTGAAATGTTATCATTATTATTAATAATTACTCAGACGCTGATCGTATTTGTTATATATGAGGGGTGAAAGAAAGTGATGAGTGTAAATGAACGAATGTAGTCATAGTTACTAAGTAAGGTTACTTATTTCTTAGAAAGAGCTATTTATTAATGCCAGGACAACTAAGGGACTAACACCTTTAAGTGGAAACCGAACATTTTAGTTTTGATCTAATTTTCAGTTATTTGACAAGCCTAATACTCACTCCTATTGTCTTCACAACATCCATCATGACTACCATCTAACACAGACACCCCAGACTTCTGTAGTAGAGTCCACTTCGATGGCAACCACTGATCGGATAACATTTTTGTATTACCGATCATAGAACCTACAATGTGTTCCCAAATAAGTGTCTAACAAATTTAATTGCTTTTAAATAAATCAGAATAAATAATATTAATTTACTGTATAATAACTGATGCAACTCCTAATTTGCTATTTTACTTCATTAAATTAAATTTTACAGCTGTGATTTGGATCTTAATTGTTTGAAAACTGTAAAATTAGAGGTAAATGCCCTATGTGTGGAATAAATGTTGTTCTAGGTTTTTTTCTTCAAATGTCATATGGAGCAATCATTATAAACTGGTTATGATTTTCAAAGCAAATTTATTAATGAACTATTTTTTTAAGAATTTACTGTCAAATATTGATAAGGGCAAATTTAGGCTTTTTTGTAAATTTATGAATACAAAAATATACCTGTTGCGCTACATGTGTTATATAACTTGTGTTATATAATTCAACTTTGTTCTGAACAGCGATCTCATTAATATCACTTTATACGAAATTTAATAAAAACAATTATTGTTTTGTTCTCATTTTGCTAATCTAATGCACATTTAAATAAAGTGCAACTAAAGTGAAGTGATATGTTAAATATAGGGAAAATACAAAAAGACGAATCATAAGTCTTTGCGTCTCAGATAAATCCCAGAGTTAGAAGTTAAGCTTTTATTACTTTATAAGCACCCGTCTCAAAAATTCCACAGGGAAGTTAAGTGTAATGGAACATATTAAAACTGCAGATTTTATAAATTAAACGGTAGAAGAAAAAAATATTGTTAATTACGATTAATTAATTATTATCACATAAGATGTTGATCGTGGAGATATGTTCAGCGAATGAGTATGATGAGTGTAAATGAACGAGTGTAGCAATTGTTACTAACTGAGGTCCTTAGAAAGATCCATTTATTAATATCCCGATAGCCAAGACATCTAAGGGATCTAAAGCTTTACGTGGAATCCGAACCACGCAGTATGGTGTGGTTTTCAGCTGATTGACAAGCCTGACACTTAGTTATCTTCCCTTCACAGCATCTGGACCCTGACTGCCAACCTACATCGTTCATTCGATACAGTTAAGACATTAGGGATATCTACTAGATCACATTATGTGAGTGACTACAAAAAGAGTGTATTTTTATCATTATAGTAACTAAGTAACTACCCAATAACCCATATTGAGTTCCGAAATCAGTATAACTAATTGGAAGTTATCCTCGCGAGTAGATTCAATGCACTGGAGTATGCTGAAGTGTACATAAGCTGATTGTAAACTATCTAAGTTGGAGATGACAGCTGACGAGTAGGAACTTCTCTCGACATAAGGGTTATGGCAAGCGGATTGATTATATTATACAACTCAATTTATAACTGAGTGTATTATAAACTACAACAAAAATGCATTAGCTTAGAAATGCTATAATTTAACCAATCAACCCATTTTAATTGAAACTTTAGTTTACTACAGTTATATTTTAGATTTTTCTAGATTTATCTAACTTTGGTGAATGTCTTTTAAAAGCATCATTTGAAAGTAATGCTGATGTATATATATAGTTATTCTAAACGCATCACCGAGCTAACCAACGGGTTCATAAACAAGCTAATTGTTAATTTTTTCTGATTACGTTTTATCAATTATAGTGTTCACGTGAAAGTAATCAGTTAATTGGTCGGTAGCGTTGTTGGTTCAATTCCAGCTTTATGTGCTAAAGGTTGTCAGTTCGATCCCAATCAGAGTCAATACATTTTGAGAAGGATCAGCTGATAATCACCGGCTGTTCTTTGTCATTGGGCTATTAATTAATGACACTTTCTAAGGAATAGTCGGCCTTAGTTTGTAACAATGACTACATTCGCTCATCTACACTCATCACACTCATTCGAAATCCATATTCGCCCATATCTTGACGATCGGCGTCTTATGAATAAATAAAAAAATAAATAAAAAAAGTTAACAAGTAAAGTTTCACACAACGAGAAGAAGAAAATATTCTATTTTATAATCTATGAAGTATGATGATTATATGCTAAAATTCGTTCATTACTTTTAGAGATGTACATCTCTAATATAGTTTTCATTATTTTTATGAAAACTTGTTTGGACCATCATAAACTTAAGCATAACTAACATATACAATAATTGCTGTTGGTTTACTTATTTATGCAAAATAAAGTCTTATTTAGTATCAAGTGTATAATACTCTAAGTTGATTTATTTATTTATTCTTAAAACGCCGATCGTGGTGAATTCAGATTTCGAATGAGTGCGATGAGTTAGATGAGCAAATTTACTCATTGTTACAAACTAAGGCCGACTATTCCTTAGAAAGTGTCATTAATTAATAGCTCAATTACAAATGAACAGCCGGTGGTTATCAGCTGATCCCTTTAAAAATGTGCTAAGCTTTTTACTAGGATCGAAACGAGAACCATTAGATTTAAATGGGATAAACCAGTCAATATGTCAATATCAGTGTTTAAAATTCTATTGATAATGTTTTGAGTCTCTTAGATTATACCTCTGAAATCTTAAGTGTTTGTTAACTCAACAAATTCTGGCATTGACAAGGAGCATTTTAAATATTACAATTTCTATTTCTGAAATAAAATAGAGCTTGCATTGCCCAATTATATTTTAACTAGTCGTTTCAGTATATTTATTTTTCTGAACATTTCTAAATATTTACATTTACATTTTTTGTTCATACTCAACATTATTTTCAATAAAGTAGCAGAATATTTAATAAAAAAGTATAATTAAAAAATATATACTTTTATTTAGTTTAGTAAGTTAAAGAAAGGATAGGTTTCCTCAAAAAAGTATGTTATATAATGAAATTAATTGTATTTGTCTGTGCTAAAACTTAAATCATTTCTAAATATTCTCTGATAATAGGATTCGGAAATGTTATAGACTGAAATATATGCAAGTAAAATAGTCAATTCTAGTGGCGCAGTGCTGTAACCCAGATACTTGGGGAAAAAGCGTTGTAGTGGTAGGCCTTAACTTCCCTGCTATGTTCTCCTAATACCACCACGGCGTCCTCTCAATGGTTGCCATCGACGTGAACATTAATTGAGAAGTCTGGGGTTTTATTTTGGGTGGCAGTCAGTGTCCTATTGGCTTTGTCAAATAGATGAAAAATCAGACTAATATTTCATGGTTCGGTTTCAACCTAAAACGTCCTTTAGTTTCCCTAGCAATTGGGCTGTTAATAAATAGCTTCTAAAGAACAGCCGACCTTAATTAGTAACAATGACTAGACTCATCAATCTACACTCATCACACTCAAGCACCCTTCATATTCGCCTATATCTCTACAATTGGCGTCTTGTAATGAATATTGAATAAAATAATAATAATATAAACACACTTAAAGTTCGTCTATATTCTATTGAATGCGTTCGTCTATCTATTGCAAAGGCTATGTGATGAGTAGGAACTAGTGCATGAAATAATCAGACACATAACACAAAGGCTTTGGAAGTGTTACGTCATACAATACGATTCAAAGACATACAAACGTATGAGTGTTTTCGCTTGGGTGAATTCACGTTGTAGACATTTCACCACTATGACAATGAATACTGGAATAACTGAGAATGTAAATTACTTAAACATTGTTTATTACATTGAAAAATGAAGTGTGTTTGGAGTTGTATTTATGATAGGCTACCACTTTTAAAAAATGGTTGAGTTAGTTTATCAATGTCGTTCATTCGTTCATGGCAGTACAAGAGCATATAGAAAAGAAACGTAAGGGTTGAGTAGCTACACATATTCTAAGGTATAAAGTTACAAAGAGTTAAGTTACAGTAAGTCTTATTTAATCTGTTGGAGTTAACCCTATAATCGATGTAGCCTAACTACACCAATATTAACGTTATAAACTTAAAAGTAGGTATTGTTTTATCATGTAAATATAAAGCTTAGCAACCCTCTCTTGGGGAGAAACGGCTTAAGGGTGACTTCTAAACCACCACAGTGACCAGTCAGATGGGCTGCAAGGACGAAATCCCTCACCAGTCACCCATCCAAGGAGCAGCCAAGCTTGACGAATCATGGCGTCATTATCTTACGATAACGTCAAATGCTTCCGGTAAATGCTCTATTATATGAGAATTAGAATTATCTGTTTGTATACAACCAAAAGTTCGCCCTTAATTCATATGATTTTCAGATTGGGAATATTATAGATTGTGATAGGATGAGGAGAGAAAAGTACGCAGTCACAGACAATGACCGACAGCTGTATGTATACGATGAGTGCTTCTGTACCCTACAGAGTCTGAGGAAATTACTAAGATCATGTTATGCTTCAGACTTCTTGCGGTTGTAGTTAGAAGACAGTGCACTTGTCCAATTGGAAAACATTTAAAATTCGTGCGTTGGGATGTGCCACTGAGCTTGTTATACAAGGAGACATGAACAAAGCCGACGGTTTGTCAATAGTAGTTTTACATTTATAGATTTAGTAGTGGCGTTACTCATGGCGTTCACTAAAAGGTTTCCATCGATACGGACACAACTAGAGAAGTCTTGGATATCCATGTCCTGGGGGCTTCTCCCGTTGAGTGGGAAAGAGAACTGAGTCAGGCTTGTCAGTTAGATGAAAATCAGACCTATACTACGTGGTTCGGACTCCACGTGAAGCTGTAGGTCCCTTAGTTTCCCTGGCTATTGGGCTTTTAATAAATAGCTCTTTCTTAAGAATAGTCTATCTTAGTTAGAAACAATGACTACACTCGTTCATCTACACTCATCGAACACACTCGGCCCTCATATTCCCCTATATCTTTACGATCGGCGTCTTACTATAGTATAATAATGAGGTAGAAAACATACATCATATTTAGAAAAAGCTGTTTACATTATAAATTCTTATACAAAATTATTGCTAGTTATGTTCTAACGTAATAAATTGCAATTAGCAAACAGGCCTATTCTATGTACAAAACAATCAGTACAACTGTATTAACATAGTTATATCTCAGGTGTGTTATGTCGTAAGAGATGACGTCATCAGTCAGCTGGCCGTCCTTTGGGTCCACAAAACCACACAGTTTGGTGAGGCTAATGGTCCTCGGTGAGTGACGTCATTGTTGTGCTAATGGAAGGGCCAATCAGATATTGCCATCTTGGCCGGTGTGTATTGTCCTGAGTATTTCCCCATTATAACCAAACACGGTAAATACCACTACACGTTTACGCCAAATCATTTACTATTGCACTGTAGTTATTGTTACACTCTTATATAATTGGTGAGTAATCTATGTATATATTATATCAGGAACCACTGAACAGATTTAAATGAATTTTTTTGGAAAGTTAGCCTTTTATCATAGAGAAAAGTTTCTCGAAATTCTATTCCTAAATGGTAGAACAGCCCATCAAATTTTCCTTTTTGCCTCAATATTAACATTGGCACTAATGAAATAATTGTTCTCAAACAGCTGATAAAAACATCTACACAGTATGTTGGATACTTTTGTTTTCACTATGAAATGTTTAAGGTTATACCTGCAGTATTAACTCTGACATGAATGCACTACTCTTCATCCTCGTAAAGTATGTTTATATGGGTTTTCCAGACAGTAAAACTTATTTTCTAGAAAAACAACGAAAGGCTGGGATTTTATATTGATGCTCTGGTTTAGATAGAACCACTGAGGAAGAGTAAGCAAGCGAGAGGACCATCCCGTAGTGAAATACGCCATGTTAGCTAGTTATTTATAATTGTTAAAAATTTATCCTCACTAAACCAGCGTTGCTAGAAGAAATTTAATAATTAAATAGCACAATAAACTAGGCAAAAAGAATTATTTTTAGGCGCGTATATTTAATATATTTTAACTGCTTACTACTTAATATACAGCAGTTGTGATTTTCCATACCTTTATTTTATATTGACTAAAATTAATTATACTATTCCATTAAGTTATTAATTCAATTTTGACATTCATGATACACGTGTTAGTGGAAACGTTTAGTATTTGCATCCAATCAATTGCCTTTCAATTGCAGATACCTGCCCTGTGTTAGCACTGATATCAGTTCTCCAGCTAGGGGTTTTCCAGTTATACGATAAAAACTTGTCCACTTAACAAACGCTTTTTCAATAAAACCATCAGGCTAGTTAGTACTGATAATTTAAATGCTTGACTAATTTAAGTTATCAAGTAACTACGGACCAGCTGCGTAGCCAACCACCACCTTAGCCCCATAGCTACGACCACTCCCGTAGTAAGTAGATACTTAAGTAATCCATTACGTAACTTATAAGTTTATAATATTGTATAAATATAAATTACTAAGACTGTATCTGTATAACTAAGGTAAACCACGCACAAGTGAGTTATGGAGATAAAGTTAACTCTAACACAAATGTAAAAGGCTGCCATATTGGGCTCAGTTTATCTAGAGACCTCTTGATTATATGTTTTTTCTTCTTATGTAAAAACTGTTGAAGTATATTTAACCTTTTTACCCTCACTTGCCATGTTACAAATTAAAAGAGTATTACTCAAGGTCCAAAACATCAACTAGTGAAAAATTAAATTTTTTTTTTAAAAACTGCAAAAGAATTTACAAAAAAGTGATTAAAGCAGCTAAGTCATACAACGTCAGTAAACGACTAAAAAGCTCTAGTAATTTATCAAAAACAAGCTGGAAAATAACAAACAATAATATTAGAAAGGAAAAGCAAGGAGGTCCAAAATAGTTGCTGATCCAATAACCAAAATCCAATTACATACTTTTTTCTGGACGTAGAGCACTCCAAGAATGCGGTCCATCAGTAATACTCAATGATACTGAAATTGAAAAAGTAAATGAGACCAAATTTCTTCTTGGACCTTGACAGAGGACTCACGTGAATGTACACATAGATTTTATATGTGATAAAATATCCTCTGGCATTTATGCACTTAGACATTTGGCAGAGTTTTGTAACACCCAATTATTGAAAATGGCTTATTATGGTCTTATATATCCACACCTATCGTATGGAATTACGTTGTGGGGGAGGGGTTTGCAAGATTTAATTTTTTGAGATGTTTTATTATACAAAAAAAAGGCTTTGAGAATTATTGAAAAATTGGGATTTAGAGATTCTTGAAGAAATAGTTTTAAAATGTTAAACATGCTAACACTTCCGTCCCTTTATATGTTTGAAACAGTTCGATATTGTCAAAATAAATATACATTAACAAGGGGAAGGGACGTGCATGATCACAACACCAGGGGGTGGAACATGCTCAGAACCGAACAGCATAGGCTCCGGGCTTACGAAGCACTGCCGTCCGAAGTAGGGTCCAAGCTGATCAACGCGTTACCGGAAGATATAAGAGGCAAGCCCAACAAAACACTGTTTGAGGGGAAATTGCGGCGCTTCTTCGTCAATGCAGCTTTTATAGCGTATCGGAGTTTTTGGAGATAGCTGCGCACTAAAATCAAATATTTTAACGACTCCTGTGTAGGCTATTACATACATATATATATATATATATATATATGTTTAACTTTACTTAATTTTGACGCATGCTATACAACAATGTATTGTGTTTATGGCAGTAAAGAATATTATTATTATTATTATTATGGGTCCCTATTTTTGCATGTTTTGTTCATTGAATAGAATACCGATCGAAAGGTCCCGAAGAATTCGAACTAAGACCATAGACTTTTTCAGTCTGAAGCCTTAACCATTCACGCCTGAAACTATGAAATCTCATTACATAGGATTCTTCTTTGAAAATTGAGACCAACCCTTCAAAGCAGTAATTGTATTTTTACATATACAACATATACAAATAGGTATATCATATTTACAATCATGATATACCTATAAGTTCTTCGTAAAATTATTTGCATAAAAACTATAAAGAGTGTAGGAATTCTTGATACCAAGAATGCATTGTATCAGTCTGTAAATAATAATAAACATATTTCAAACAAGGGACATATTGGAGTTTGTTAAAGATTAGTCTTTTCCAAGTAAAATTATAAAAATTAAAACTACAATATATAATAAGTAATAAACTGGACTTCAACACGTAAATTTAAGGATAATCAGTGGAGAAATTATGAGTATAAAGTATGATTATTTCAAACCCATGTAGGAATACAATTTCATAGACTTATACTTGACGGAAAATAAGGTCATGACTGTATGATTGTTGGTCAATAATGATTGTTGGTCAATAATGATTGTTGGTCAATAATGATTATTGGTCAATAATGATTGTTGTTCAATGTTTCAAAAGCGGGTATTTTTGTTGATAATAAGACATTTATTTTAAATTTTATTCGGTCTTTGAAAATTCTAGTATTTATTATTTATAATCAAAATAATGGTTAAAATATCTTCAGTTAAAATATTACTCTTTCAATACGAATATATTTACAAACTTTATCGACGAAAAACAACATCCTAGGAGGTATAATTTAAAGGAGGGCTTATTTCACCAGGATACGTTCGGGCTAAGAAGTTCTCTCTGGCACTTAACCTGGGGATCAACTGCTTAAAGTTTGAATTCCGAACCACCACCATTGACCAGACAAATGGGCTGTGTGCAAGGACGGGATCAATCACTTGTCACCCATCCAAAGAACAGCCACGCTCAATGTTGTATGATGCCGTTATTTTGCGATAATGTCAGAACCCTCCGGTCAAGACTGGCATTGAGTTAGAAGTAGAGGTAGAGAATGAGGGAGAATTTATTATTAAAATCAAAAACAAATTATGATTAATAAACAAATTGCATGGAACAGAGAGGTCAAGAAATAAATTTGAAATATCTAAGTATTTCATAAAAATAACGTAACCCAAATAACAACACGTTAACTTAAATCCTCTTAAGTATTATTATAATTATCAAACGAATTTTCACCCTTTATTATTCTTCTAAAATTGTAATGAAAAACATTTAAGATATTATATTTTGTAAAGTAAAAAGTTCTTATTTACTGCGTGTTCCATACACAGGGAACCCTTTCACTTCCTAATTGAGGGTTTTAAACTAAAATATATCGTAAAGTTAACAGGTTTTCATTGTTAATCTGATTTCCTCTTTCACGTGCTGATAAGGATGTTTGTGGTTGTTTTAGCGTGAATCGACAGTTCATTTACAATAAAACATTTCCCACTCAATAATCTGATTAAATAATATCAAAATGATACTCTTTTACGATACTTAAAACTGGAACAAAATAAATATCATAGTCTACAATGTGGACATTTATTTATCAGTTCCTAAAACTGTTTGAGTAAAATTTTTATATCTTAATTAATTGAAATTATTCTATGTATATTTTTCCACAAAGTAACAAAAAAGACGCAGTTTGAAAACTGTACGTCAGCTGTGAAGTAATCATACGACTGTCAGCTGTCGTTGACAGACACTTGAGTGCACTAAGTAGTGCTTCTGCATGGGTAATTATTTGTACACTTTCAGTAAAGGAACTTAACGCAACGCTGAAGATCAATAAGACAGCTGGCGTATTGCGTTCCAGCCGTGTCCTTTTTAGAAAATACAAACTAATATTTTCTTAGGAGTTAATAATTTTTATAACATTCCTCGTGGTATTTTATCAAGAAGATGGTAATAGTTTAACAATTTTGTACTGAGTTAAATTTCATTGCGTTTATAGATATATCCTGATAAACAATAGTGTGATAGTAAAATCGTGATTTTTAACTTTTTTCTATAAGTTGAGTAATTAAGATTGGCCAACTTGTATGATAAATTATTTCTATGAATATTTCGTTTCGTCACAGTTGAACTTGTAACAATATCTTGTTACATAAATTTTATAAAAATGAATGAGTAACAATCCCTCATACAAAAATCGGTTGAAACCAATCCCTAATATTTATTTAGTTGATTTTCTTTGCTCAAAGTGACCAAAATGACTATTGGAGTTCCAAACGAAAATATATATAATTTAACAGATTAGTTCTTATAGATTTTTAAAATGCTTCACCTGAAATAATTTCGAAGAGATTTTGGAGAAGCTTATAGTAAATAACATTTTCAAAGCAATTTATAACCTAAATATCCATCAAGCTTGATAAAGTTAAATCTCACACTATAAGATAAGAAATTGTTTTAAAAGTCTATCAGTTTCTAATTCAATAAGAAACCAAGAAGAACATAAGGAAGGGAGATGCTGATACTCGTTATTGGAATACAAATCCATTATTCGTATTATACAACATACGCTCTCATGTATAGTATGTAACAATAGTGTGACATTGAAGCAAACATAAAGGCGTTTTAATAGTGTGTTATAAAATAAATACTTAGCTTTAATCTTTTAAATAATTAATAAGGTAATTTAAAAATTTTATTTGATGATTTAAAAAGACAGCGTAAGTTTTTTAAATCCATTATTCATCGCAAAAGCAAATTAAATATTGTGACTTATGAAAAAAGTTAAAGTGAAATACTTATTTTCTCTTAATGTATCAAAAACCATTCCATTAAGTTTTTATAATACTTTTGGACTGATTTTCATAGTTTTTATAATTATGGTAAACGTCATACAGTACAGTTTAACACAGTCGAAGTGCAGGTGATACAAATGTTATGATTGTCAATTTCAGAACCCCGTCTACCACCCCGTACAAATAGAATTCAGAAAAGAGTTAGAAATATTTATGAAACTAGTTTTGAATTTAAAGCATTTTGCACAGTAAAAATGCATCTCGTATATCACTAAGTACTCATGTACTACAAAACCACCTACTTAATAAAATTACAACTTGAAAACTTACAGCTTTTAAAGTTCAGAACTTATCATATACTGTATTGACACATTATAACGAGTTTATTTTGAGTTTCCTGACTCATTTTAAGCACAGATATCGTAATTACTAACTAGAAAAATCAGAAGTTTAACAAAAGATTGATGTGAGCTTGTAAGTAACGAGTGTCGTTACTGTCACATGCCACGCTCTACACAAACTTGCCCCATTTTAATTGAACTCCCTCAGTGGGGTGTTTATGTGGCTGCGACGAACGGACACTTATCTAATGAAATATCAACCCAAAGCTATATGGAGGTTCTATATGAGGGTTGTATATGAGGTTCAGTTGAATTTTTGTGTGGCTGCAGCGAACGGACATTTATCTAATGAAATATCAACCCAAAGCTAGTTATATGAGGTTTAACAGAAGCTTGACGTGAAATTGCAAGCCACGAGTGTCATTACTGTCACATGCCACGCTTTCCACAAACTTGGTCAATTCTAATTGATCTCCCTCAGTGGAATGTTTGTGTGGCTGCAGCGAACGGACATTTATCTAATAAAATATTAACCCAAAGCTAGAAATGAGGAGGTTCAAAAGAAGCTTGTCGTGAGTTGCAAGTCGTTATTGTCACTTGCCACGCTCAATACCAAATTGTACGTGTATGGGTGGGTGGGTGGGTCATTACCAATGTATGTGTATGGGTGGGCGGGTGGGTCAATACCACATTGTACGTGTATGGGTGAGCGGTCTGATCAAGAGAGGGCTTCTCAAAGTTCTGTTTTGGTCAATATCACTGTCCGTGTAAGGGTGGGCGGGTTGGTCAATACTACGTACGTGTATGGGTGGGTGGGTCAATACCACTGTACGTGTATGGGTGGGTGGGTGGGTCAATACCACTGTCGTGTATGGGTGGGTGGGTCAATGCCACTGAACGTGTATGGGTGGATGGGTGGGTCAATACCACTGAGCCAAAAATCGGTACTTCAATCATTGAATACAGTTCACACACAGGCCTACAGGCCCAAGTGAATTGGCAAATGAAGTTTTATTTTTAAAAGGATTAATAATGTACGTACTATATGTGCGTAAGGTACTCATAAGGTTACAGAGGTATTGACCCACCCACCCATACACATACAAAGGTATTGACCCGCCCACCCATACACATACAAATGTATTGACCCACCCGCCCACCCATACACATACAAAGGTATTGACCCACCCGCCCACCCATACACATACAAAGGTATTGACTCACCCGCCCACCCATACACATACAAAGGTATTGACCCACCCGCTCACCCATACACATACAGAGGTATTGACCCATCCACCCACCCATACACATACAGAGGTATTGACCCACCCACCCACCCATACACATACAGAGGTATTGACCCACCCGCCCACCCATACACGTACAAAGTTATTGAGGTCGTGAGTTGCAAGTTACGAGTGTCGTTATTGTCACATGCCACGCTCTCCACAAACTTGGTCTATTCTAATTGATCTCCTTCAGTGGGATGTTTGTGTGGCTGCAGCGAACGGACATTTATCTAATGGAACTTAACCCACATATCGTCTCTTTATATACAATCTTTATATTAAATGACATATATGTTAATCAGTACGTTGGTATAAAGATATATTTGATATTGGATTATGGAATAATAAATGGATTGATGAATAAAAATATATTAGTGTGAAGTTCCCTTTATTTATATAGAAATAAAAAGTGAGTTTCGAAGTCAGCAAATATAAACCTATAACCAATAGGAGACTTTACAAAAACTTAGTTAAGAGTGGAATATACAGAATAGTGAGTGGAATACAAGCTGGGAGATTTTTAAGGACTATTAAAGGTAAAGCAAGATAGGATAGAGGTATAAATAAAGAGATCAGAAGAGGGGTAGTGGAATACAGTTTCACGGAAAGATTTAAAAAAGTAAGACATGTAAAAATTATTCTCAAGAAGATGGAGTTGCTGGTGTTTGTGGGGTTAAGACGCACTGGAATACCAAGAAGAATATGGATTGACGGGGTGAAGAGAGAGGATGTGGAGAGGAGTGAATTGAAATACTGTTGCATACTCTCACGACAAGATCGGATGAGAAAAAGGCGTTAAAGGTCGGATGACAATTTATTATTTCATAATTGATATTATAGAAGCCAAATTAATTAAATGGTATGGACTTGTGACAAGAATGAACGAAGAAAGATGGCTAATGAGGGTTGAAAGGGTGCTCAGTAGCGAAAGTGAGGAAGGTCCAGAAATACATGGAAGATTAAGGTGACCATATTCAGCCGTAACGTTGGGCGTCTTATTAATGAATAATGAATAAAAATATCAAATAATTAAGAAACTATTTATGTCGTAATTTTAAATAGTATATGTTATTACATATATATTTACAAGTGGTAATTCAAGTAATATATCCTTTTGTAGTGTCTGTATTTTTACAGCTTTACTGGAATATCTTAGCATACATCAACCATAGCTCATTAAAGGTACTTCCTGATTAGCACGTTTTAATATAAGTTTAATGTATATTTACATTTACCAGTTCATTATAAAAATGAATTACTTTGTGAGTATAAAGGTGAGTCAAGTTGGAAGTAATGAAACTATGTAAGAGAATTGCTGCTCGTTTGTACTCCAGAACGAGGCTCCAGTTTACTGCCAAAGTTACGTACACAATGTATGCTGTTGTTTAGCTTTTAGCTAAATAACTTTCATCTCAACTTATTACGTTTCACCTGGAAAATGTAACTTATCATTCATGTTATGTTAGTTTAAAACATTGTAATGAAAGTAATTTAAATATAACATAACTAGCTGAACCCACGCTTTGCTAAAGCTTCGTCTGTTATTAAATAGTTTTACTTTAGTTGTTAGAAAAATAAAGGTTTACTATTTACTTGTTTTTATCTGAAATAAAGTAACTTGCAGTTGTTATCAAAAATGTTATCTGGTCACATTTATACATACAGGATATAATTTGGATATTAATCCAATTTTACATATTAATCAGCTGGTACAGTAGCAATTTTTCAACACTGACATTTTATTCATTTTTGAAACGTATTTATTTCTACCGAGAATACTTTGTACGAAATATCTACAAATTTTTCTCACAAATTTGTGAGAATTTGTTGGTTGGAGGGAGAAATGTGACATAAAGTTATATTAAATTCAAAATTATAACAACAACAACCCCCCCCCCCCCGAATTTCCATATCTCACACATAGTATTATATTAGCAGACCACTTAATAATACTACAACTGATGGACATGAATACAAGAATATCGTGACTCTTTAAATAAGAGGACGAAGCGTTTTAGCAAGTTATGGTGAAGACTTCTTTTAAACGTTGTGAATTAAAATTAGCGATGTATATTAAAATGTGAGTCAATCTGTATTACACATTTATAATAAGTTGATTATTTAATGTAACTGCAGTATTAAATGGCTACTAATGTCTGGTAGCCATTAGAGCAAGGATAAGACCGCAGAAAAATCACATCAATGAGGAATTGATGAATTGGATTCTACCTGCAAATCCAAGAACCCTTCCAGAAGTTGCAGTGTAAAGTATTTTAACTGCAATGACTACTGAAGCTATTACACAGTTAAATATACTAACTTAGTCCCTGTGATCCACAACAAAGTGTCACAGCTGAACAACCGAGATATCGATATACCTCTAATTACAGTATCCCTATCACTAGTTCTGTACAGAGCATTGATTGACAAACTCTCCTTTCACAGTCTAACCCCATTCTATCTGTCAACTGCCAGTAACTTTCACGAGTTCATTGTTGGAGAATTCCATCGATTGACAGCAGCTTTAACTCAGTACTGCAGTATTAACGTGTTTTTATTTCATCCACAATCGACAACGTATTTAACAGCCATGATATTTCATCAAAATGACTAAATAACTAAAAATATCTAGCAAAAGGATATAGTAAAATTCATATAATGAAATAACTAATAAAGTAGATACAATCTTAGGTATCTTTTACTGGACGGATCAGGAAAAGAGAAAAATGCATGGTAGGCTTACTCATATTCGTCTTACGTCATCCTCGTATTCGTCAATAGCGTAGTTAGCTAAAGCCCAGCTGTAGAAGCTAAATATTCACACTTCAATCCCAATCGGAGTCATAACAACATTTGAAAGGGATCAGCTGATAACCACCGACTGTCAATTTGTCATTGGGCTATTAATTAATTACACTTTCTGAGGAATAGTCGGCCTTAGTTTGTAATAATGACTGCCTTCACTCATCTACACTCATCATACTCATTCGAAATCTATATTCACCCATATATGACGTTTAGCGTCTTAATAATAAATAAAAAATAATCAAAGATAAGATGTTATGCCTTCTACCCACTACTTGACTGTATGAATGTATTCTAACCTAAATAATCCAACTTAACCAGACATTAACGAACGTTAGTCTTACTTATACGCACTTAGATTTTTTTTAAACGTGCTATATTATACAAAAAAATATTTTAAGAGTGGTGAAATTTTTCTAAAAATCGCATTTTTAGTATATACCAAATACAATGCATAAAGAGATAAATCAATTCCCTTTGAGTAGTTGTTTTTTAAAGCCAGTATCAACTCTCCAACGAGACGAACCCTAGGTCAATGTGAAGTTTCAAACAGTTTTAGTATAATGTAGTTTTTAAAAATATAGTTTTGCCA
Organism: Stictocephala bisonia; assembly: GCA_035578905.1. Taxonomy (NCBI): domain Eukaryota; kingdom Metazoa; phylum Arthropoda; class Insecta; order Hemiptera; family Membracidae; genus Stictocephala; species Stictocephala bisonia. The sequence goes on along the minus strand of JAQJVL010001232.1, from coordinate 32,788 downwards.
TAAAATTATTTAAAGACCACCCACTAATATCAAAATGAGCAACTAATAGCTTGTTAATACGTATTTCATAATAATTAAACCGAAAATCGACCAATATTTATTATGTATCCTCTTTAAAGTATTTCTTCTTATAATGGTTAGTACTTATAAAATACACTATAAGGCATATTACATATAAAACAACGTATCCGATTTGAGCAGTGTACTTGTAGAAATCAGCTTTACAAAAATGTAACTGCTTTCTAAATGTGTGCTTAACGTTAAATGTATAAAAGTTATTTAGTTTTAAACAGAAATAAATACAAATTTGTTGAAATAGTACATTTCATAACAAGAGTGGAAAGTGGGGTTTTGCATGTTCGAGACCATATGTTTGAAGTGCGAGACTTGTCGAGCACTTCAATTGGTCGAGAACATACAAAACACTTTCACCCGAGTTTTGAACGATACTTTTCACTACACTACGGAATAAAAACAGGTGTTGTTGACTGTGGAAAATTTTCGGTTGTAAACAATCTTACTTTCGGTAGTAAACAATAGACAGCTGTTGAAAATATGATGTTTCGCAGGTTGTAAACACATAACGAAAACAGCTAAACTCATAGTAGTGTAGTGAAAAAATATTTTGCAGGATAGATGTAAATATGCTTCCTATTTATAAAAGAGTGTTTTCAGTAATACATCAAATGACATATGTTGTTTTTAATTATTGTTATCAAAGTGTGGGTAAGGCTTTTCTTTTAGTAACAATATTTCAACAATTGAATAACCATATCTAACATTCATATGAACTATGTTAGTCTATTTTAGCGCAGAGATAATTAAGTTGACAGTTTGATACGTACAAAGTTAATATCATTATAAATATGGAAGTCTGTCTTGTACCAACAAACCTCAATCCCAGGCTTTGCTGCTCTGTTAAGCTGCTACTAAAAAGCCTATCGACAGAGTGTAGACTGTATTGAGTCTACTCCTGTTTATGTTGAGTCAAACAAATGACAGAGTAAGTATAATGTATTTACAATATACCTTTAAACGTTTCCTTTAATGTCATTTAAGTTGTTTAAATTCAAAATGATATATGGAAATTATTCATTAAAATGTGAATTTATGGTGTAAACCTAGTAGATACTCAGTTTGATACTTCTTTAGAAGATAAATGTTGATGAACGTGCGTTTATAAACAATGAATGTAGGCAACAGGGAAATGAACGCAAAATAGTACTATTCCAAGGCAATGTTAAAGGGGAAACAGACTGTTTGAAAACAAAAATGAACTGCACAAGATAAAAGAAAACTGAAGACGAGACCATAAACAACACAATCGAAAATTATAAATAAATTTTATAATGGGTCATAGTTTAAACAAATTGGAGCAAGTACGAATGATAAGGTTATATAAAGGCAGAGCAACTGTTATTTGTTCTAGGACTGGAGAGATCTCAAAATATTAAGACTTTTTGAGACAATTCCAAATAGTTTCGATGGTTATAACTTATATATCTTGTTAACAGCACAGTTTGTATAGTATGATAATCATGCTTAGTGTAGTGTATATGAATAAATATCATGTGCATATAAGCTAAAAGATCTATTTCATAAACAGAATTATGAGCCTATAAACAGTTTAATATGCCAAATCCTAAGTAATTCAAGTCGGAAGCCTCTCAGCCAGCTGTCAACCCCACTCTGATAGTTTGGTAATCAGCGTCCTTACACCTCAGAGCACTCAACTGCTTAGCATTATTGACTAGCTCATAACTTTATACTATTGATCCTGACGTTTATGACTGACCCTAACAGTTTAATATGCCAAATCCTGTAATTCAAGTCGAAAGCCACTCAGCCAGCTGTCAACCCCACTGTGATAGTTTGGAAATCAGCGTCCTTACACCTCAGAGCACTCAACTGCTTAGCATTATTGACTACACCTCATAACTTTATACTCTTGATCCTGACGTCTTTGATTGTTCTAAACTGTTTGTTAATTAAAGTGAACATAAATGATTACTCAATTTAAATACTTAAATTTCTTAACAAAATGTAATATATTTTAGTTTCATTAAATCAATCTGACTGATGATACACCCAAAAAGGTTTGCAATTACTTTTTTAGTTTCAATTTAATCACCATTAAAATCACCACACCTATACTTCATACTACACTATATGCACTACACAGTAAAATATATAAAAATGAATCAAAAACTCACAACATCTATGTGACTTTTTGGTAGTTACAGCATACCACACACTAGACTATATTAATTACATTTATACCAATCATTGTTACTGACACTAGACGCTAGACACAAAACACAGTTTATAATATACAATATTGTTGTCAATTGATGAATTGTTCTTACAATGCACCCATTACTTACAAATATTACACAAAAAAACTACTTTATATGCCTTATGGTATATATGCCTTATGGCCTTTATGGTACATAACAGTCTCATACTTAATTACACTTGATTGATGGCGAGTGTATGGCAGTTACGTACCAGGTGTTAGCAGTGAACATATGACGTTAGTAGGACGTGTTCACCCATGCATTACACAACTTACACATGGCAGGTGAGTTTACCTGCTTATAGCCTTGATTGATGGCGGGTGTAAGGCAGTTAACTAGAGGTGTCGTCAGTGAACATATGACGTCAGTAGGACGTGTTCACCCATGCATTACACAACTTACATATGATAGGTGAGTTTACCTGCTTATAGTCTTGATTGATGGCGGGTGTAAGGCAGTTAACTGCCAGGTGTTAGCAGTGAACATATGACGTCAGTAAGACGTGTTCACCCATGCATTACACAACTTACACGTGGCAGGTTAGTTTACCTGCTTATAGCCTTGATTGATGACGGGTATAAGGCAGTTAAGTAGCCTGGTGTCACCTGTTAACAAATGACGTCAAGAGATTGTGTTCATGCATTAAAACATGTACTTAGAACAGGTGTGTTTATCTTTTGAGAGTGATGATTAATGTTGAATATTAGTGGGTTTAATCATTCAAATGACATAGTCTCTAGTAACATTTAAATTTGAGCCTTAAAGGAATATTTCTTCACGATTCATTTTTTTTAGAATGTATAAGTTAAAATGAATTCTATTTTCTGTACAGTACATAATTTTACATAAAGTTAAGCACTGCTATTCTTTATTTTTCAATTGGATAAAGATATATTAAAAAATTATATATAAAAATAAATGTTCCAATGTTAAGCCTTGGAACACCAAAAATATATTGTGAATTAAATTTATACTTGTTATTATATTTTAATAGTTATAGGACTCAATAATTATTTACAATTCTAATTTTTCTATGTTCAACACATGTTACTATAATTGTTTCACAAAATTTTGGGTCTGTGCTTTAATGAGTGTGTGTTATAAATATTTGCCTTTAACTCGTATACTTAATAAATGTTGAATATGAAATAATAATAGGGCCTATGAATAAGATCTTACATTCGTAACATATTTAATTAAAAGTGACGCTTGAATAACGTTGGCTGAAATATTGACAATAAATATATCATTGACAATTGTTGTCCCCTTTGATTTATCAGAGATTTGGTAGAAGATAAAACTTCTTCATATGTTAAAAATTATACGTAAAGCGATCAATCAAAGAATGATATAATTAATTTTCCCATATCATACGGTACGAATAATACAAAACCGAGTTTCTTTTTGGTTAAAGTAAGGTTATAATCTGTTATTGGACTATGAGTTCAGTCAGTTTAGTAATGCACTATAATGGATCTAACAGCTCTGAGAGACAGTGTTCAACCTTAAGGGTAGTGCTGAATATTGAATATCCCACATAAGCCACTAGACTCACTGTAGCTACGATGTAGTCTCTGATGTACTTTAAGGTTTGAAACGTTTACAACAGTACAGATGATTTAAAGAAACCGTTATCCATTGTTAAAACTAAAAACTTTCAAAACCATCAAGGAAACTCTAACAAGTAGTAGAATATTTAAAATATTTATTTTTCCAAAATCGTTTGCTCAAAAACGTTATCGATTGGCAATTTCGTGTAGTTCTGGGACTCTAATACTTGGGAATGAAATCCTTTGGAAGTAGTTGGCGATAGGTTCTGTTATCAGACCTCCAAATGCCAACATGTCATCCGCTCAATGGTTATTATTAACGTGGACACTATTAAAGAAGTCTGGGGTGTGCAATACATACAATATGACTAATATTTAGGCGTTGTGAAAGAGAGAGAATCGAATATCAGGCTTGTCAGCTTGACTAATGTTAGATATTCTACCAATAGAACATCTATATGTATTTAAGGTTCTTAGGATCTTTTATATACGGAGTGGGAATGTTGGGACAAACGAACTAATTTTCAGAACAAGAAATATATATTCATTCAGACGATCTTTATTACATATTGGGCCAAAATGTTTTATTAATTTACCACTTGAAATAAAGGCGATTGACAGATTGAACAGCTTCTGTAAGAAACTGAAGTCTTGGCTACTTCAATATCCCAATATTACTTTCATTTACGAGGTTAACCAATAGCACCGAATGCATCCAAGGTCATACTGTAAAATATTTATATAAATCGCATTTTTGTTCTATTTTTTAGTGTTAGTATTATGGTATGTGGATTATGTTTTAGTACATATATTGTATTTTTTTGTGTAAGTAACAAATTTTGAGTTGCAATTAGTTTAAGTATTGTTGTGCACATGTTTTATGTCCGTCCACCTATATCTTTTTTTTTATACGGGTGGATGTGTTTTTTATTTGTGCTATTGGTATATTTATTCTAAATTTACTTTTATTATAATTTTTACTTAGGATAAGGGTGTATATTTCAGTAATTGTGTTAGTATAGTTAATTTTAAATATTCAAGTATTGAAGATCTATTTTTTTTTATACTAGTTGTTTATTTTGACGATTGTTCGACTCTTTATATAGTTTTGTGTGCTTTCTGATTATCATTTATTGCATAAATACTTATATTTTTTCAAGCTTAATCAATTTTGTGTATTGATTTTTCAATTATTATTGTTTTAGTATTATTACGTACATCTACAGCTTAATTATTATTAAAATTTTCATTATTATTATTTATTATAAGCGTTAGCATCCAACAGCACCATGGAGAGTGGTGTTGTTGACTGTTTTTTATATATTAGTAGTCTAATATATCAAAACTAGCTTGTTTTCTAATTGTAATTACTAATAACTTCTATATATCATACCGCCTATATATTCATTATTATTGTTCATTTTTAAGACGCCGATCCTAGAGATATGGGCGAATATGAGGGGTGAATGAATGTAATAAGTATAGATGAACGAGTGTAGTGATTGTTACTACTTGAGTTTTTATTTCGCTCAGAAAGGACTATTTATTAATAGGCCAATAGTCAGGGCAATTATGGGACCTACAGCTTTACGTGGAATCCGAACCACGTAGTGTTGGTCTGATTTTCAGATACCTGACAAGTCTGACGATCTGTTCTCTTCCCCACACAACATCTGCACCTTGACTACCATCCAACATGGGCACCCAACACTTTTCTAGTAGTGTCTACGCCGATGGCAACCATTGAGCACACACCGTGTCTGTATTAAGAGAACCGAGCACAGAACATATCGCCTATAATCTCCCAACTGTATATGGTGGCTCAGAACCATCATCCCTTACATTCATGTTATCAGAGCTCTCTATGTAGTCTCTAACGTTATCTGTCGACTGTTTGTGTCTGGTGCATTGGACGATACTACCTCCCCCCCCCACCACAACATGAACCGTTGTTTGTGGTGACTGAGCGACATGACTATAATGACGTCAGGTGTTTGTTAATGACGTCAGAGTACAGATAAGAAGATCATCTGCCTTTATATCTATTTCGGAACTATCAATATTAAAAATAGTCAAGTAACTGACACACTATGGCATTTATCAAGAATTGAATATTCGATATTTAATTTAACCTTATTATACTTTTATATTTAAATATATTGTTTGGTTTAAATTTCTGTTTTGCAGATATTAAAAACAACATTTCTTGTCATTTCATGATTTTTTCGAGTTTCATATTTTTTATAAATATTTTCTCAGAGAACCTCAAAATGCAGTACATTATAAATATATTATATACAGATTTGTATTAAAATGATTATCATTTTAGTTTTGTTAACTTTGGAACTGAAATATTATTATTTTTACAGGTACTTTTAATTAAAATTTATTTTACATGCATTGAGTACGGTAACTAATGTGTTAAATAATTAATTTACATCCAAAAAGTACTTTATTTGCAAACTAATTTTCCTTACTTAAATAGGTAATTTTACAATAATTTGACAATAAATAAAGCTGTTTTAGTCATATCATTACGTATAACATCCATAGATTGTTTAAAGCCAATCCACGCTTTTAATAAATACATTTAGGTTTAGTACAGGAAACTAGAAATGTTCAAAATTTCACGTATGTTTTACAAAATTCAGCTGTCTTTTTTCATTAAAAGATGCCATTATTCTTTTCAGTCTTATTCTGCCCATTCCCCATTGACTATTGCTCTGTGCGGTGAACTTACTCAGACAAAATAAGGGAGAGAACTAGTACAGTAGAAGGTGAATATTACCGAAGAAATACTCCAGTAAAGGCCAGGATTGGAACCTGCGCCATCTCTATTTAAGGCTCATAGTCCTGACGCCTTAGACCACTATAGGCCACTGACTTTTAAAGTTGTCCATAACGAATAAGAGAATGTTATGAATGTAGGCTATGTTACTAGCGTTACAAGTTGCAGGGTATACTGTGCTTTAGAAAGAACCAATTCTTAATGGCCCAATATCTAGGGATTCCAAGTGATCTATAGTTCAACGTGGAATCCGAACCACATAGTATTAATAATAATAATAATCTATATTTCCATCATTAACAAAACATAAAATGGTACAAAAATAAACTAGGAATTAAGCTAATCACTTTCACAGTTGGGTGATTAGCATGAACATTAAATTAATTGTTCTAAACACCGCTTAAAAGCTGTTTGATTTCGTTTAATTTCACGTGAATGCGGATGTTTTAATTTCTTACCTGGAGTTAGCATTTAATTTGATACATGTAAAAATGTCACCTTGTAGTACATACGCCAATTTAAACTTAAATGTTCAAATTTTCCAAACTCTATACGCAATAATACATAGATCAGTTATTTTTTAATTATATACAAATTTAATTGAAAAATAGTTTTGCTTTAACCACAATGGTTAACCAGGTTGATAAGACGGTAGAAAGTTATATCTTCCACTACTATGCGCTTTGACGCTCGCTTATATGACTTGAAGCAAGTCATAATTCATTGTTAACTATGCATAGTGATGAATTCATCATTAGAACGCCGGTCGTAGAGATATGCAAGAAAATGAGGGGGGGGGGCTAATGAGTGTAGATGAGCGGGTGTAGTTACTGTTACCAATTAAGGTTTACTGTTCCTTATAAAGAACGATTTTTAATAGCCCAATAATAAGGTAAACTAAGGGACTTACTGGTTTACGTGGGACCCAAACCACGTAGTATTGGTGTAACACATTTATCTTCCCTATACAACATCCAGACCTTAACTACCACCCAACATGGACAACCTAGACTTCTCTTGTGTCCACGTCAATGATAACCATTGAGAGGACACTGTGTCAGTTTTGAGAGGACCAAGTATAGAACCTACCGCAAAGGTAAGAAGAATGACCAAGGAAAAAGTTGCAGTGAACTTGCCGTACCAGCTTTTAACGTTACAATAAACATAATGTTAGTAAATCCTTTTTTATATTGTACAGATAACTTACTATTGTGGTTAAAAGTCACAGTCCGAGGCCGAAGGCTTAAGGAAAACCAAGCGCAGTGAGCAAAGGGGTTGTCACGCGAAGCGTGTAGGGGTGTCCCCTAGTTTCCATAATACTAGCAGTAGGTAAACATTCATATTTTATCATCTGTAAAATTTCTAGATAATGTATTTATCATTACTCGCCACCCAGTTTTACTAAGGTCGCATTTACAAATAATTCGACTTGTCAAAAGGAGTGACTGTTTTTAAAAGAAATGAAAGGAATGAATGCGACTCTTACAACTGAGAGAAAATGTATTTTAACTTCACGACAATATTTTCATAATTCATTATCCTTTCATGTGATTCTGAATATATTTCATTGGAATCCGTCCAAAGGAAGATCCTTTATACATCTCTCCTGCCTTTGATCAGAATTACCTTCCTTCGCACATTATTCCAACAATAATAGTTTATTTTTTTAAATAATTCAATACAAAACTGATAATAAACTAATAAGTTCCATACTATATTTATTCATGTAACAAATGCCCTAGATATTTTATTACTATGTTTGCTAATTTTTCAAATAAGATACAAATTAAAAAATTATATTTTTGCTCACCAACTGTTAGACGTGTAAACTTTACATTTTCAATTCTTAGTTCGTAGTTATCAAATTTTCTCACTTGGTATTACGGAGTTAGTGCAGTGACTAGCTGTGTCAGAATATTTTATATATCCTAACTCCTACAGATACTTACATTCTGGACTTCATCTTGGTGAGAAGTTTTTCTTGAAGCCCCTAGGTAACACCTTAGGACGTAAGGTCGAAATGAGCCTGATACCATTGGCAAGTCATGATGTAAAAGCCTCACAATCAGCTTTGTCAAAGTGCCATCTAGATTGGGAAACACAACTGTGGATATCAAAGAGAATTCTGGTATTGTGAGTGGAGGAGTCGATAAAAACACTTCTACTAAATGTCAGGGGTCTTAGAGATCGTTCACATGAAAATTAGGTGTTAGAGTAACTATAAATAAAGCTTCAAACCAATATAATAAACGCTTCCACTAACAGTTTACAAATCCAGAGTTTTACGTGTAATCGTCAACTCAGTTGGTAATCAGCAGGAGCCAGAGGTTTCTCAGGAAATCGCTGTTTGTTTGCCAGTGGTTGTTGTTGCACGTGGAGTGTAATTGTCAAAGAGAACTCCGTCCTTGATCCATACTAATTGAACCACTCTCGCTTCCAACTCCAAGATCATTTAACTGAAAAATAATACGACAGTTTACTATTAACAAAATGTAATTCCTTATAGATTTATAAACTCACATTTTGCAATAGTTATGCTTCGTAAAATTACATCTGTATTTTGAAGAATTTCTTACCTAAAAATAAAGATGTCAATAACTTATTTACTTTTAGTTTGGAATTTATGAACCCATATTAAAGTGTAAATGATAAAGAATTGCAATTCATCATTCATTCATAAAACGCCAATCGTTTAGATATGGACGAATATGAGAGGCAAATGAATAGTATCTTTATGACTAAGCAAGGTCGATTATTCCTCGAAAAGAGCTATTTAATACTAGCCCATTAACCAGAGCAACTAAGGGGCTGACACATGAAAGCTGTGACATAAATTTAAGGTAGCCTGGAGGTCCATTTTCCCACTGATTTACCAATAAACCACTAATGACTGACACATGACAGCTGTGACATAACTTTAAGGTAACCTGGAGGTACATGTCCCTCTGATGTACCAACATATCCCTAGTAACTGACATATGACAGATGTGACATAACTTTAAGGTAACATGTAGGTCCATGTCCCTCTGATGTACCAACACATCCCTAGAGACTGATACATGACAGATGTGACATAACTGAAAAGTATCCTGGAGGTCCATGTCCCTCTGATGTACTAACATATCCGGAGTGGCTGACATATGACAGATGTGACATAACTTTAAGGTAACCTGGAGGTCCATGTCCCTCTGATATACCAACATATCCCTAGTAACTGACATATGACAGATGTGACATAACTTTAAGGTAACATGTAGGTCCATGTTCCTCTGATGTACCAACATATCCGGAGTGACTTACACATGACAGCTGTGACATTATTGCCATGTTACCTTGAGGTTCATGTCCCCACCGATGTACCAACATATCCCTAGTGACTTACACAAGACAGCTGTGACATTGCTGCAATTCAACCTGTAGATCCATGTCCCTCTGATATACCAACATATCCCTAGTAACTGATACTTGACAGCTGTGACATTACTGCAATTCAACCTGTAGGTCCATGTTCATCTGATGTACCAACACATCCCTTGTGACTGACACATGACAGCTGTGACATTACTACAATGCAACCTGGAGGTCTATGTTCCTCTGATGTACCAACACATCCCTAGTGACTGACACATGACAGCTGTGACATTACTGCAATGCAACCTGGAGGACCATGTTCCTCTGATGTACCAACACATCCCTAGTAACTGACACATGACAGCATCCAGCAGTCCCAGTATCTGAAGTGACACATATCCCATGAAATAATTCAATTATATTGTTACTACCTTATAGGGCAATATACTCTATACTACATTGGATGTCAATGAACTCATCCAAAACATACTTAAATTGGCTTGTTGAAAAAAATGACTGCTTAAAAACAAGCAGGTATAGTTAAGATTTCAATATAAAAAATTCAGATTTTTCATCAAAAAAGTGCCAAAGGAGGGACCATTGGAGAGTTTGCTGTTTTTTTGCAAAAAATCAAACCACGCAAATCTTCACGTATGACACACTTTTCTGGGATAGAATTTTACACTAAATCAGGAACTGTCTTTCGTTTTGGTGCAACACTTACAATAAAGCCTCCAGAGGCTATTTAAACTTCACGTTCAGGGCGCAATTGCTAACATATTTTGTTTCTAATTCTCTCGCTTTCTAGACGTCTCACGTGCAATTTTGATGCTTTTCCATTACCAGCTAGACATTCTAAACAAGTACGTATAGTTAAGATTTCAGTTTAAAAAATTCTGATTTTTCATCGAAAAAGTGCCAAAGGGGGGACCATTGGAAGATTTGAAGTTTTTTGCGAAAAATCCAATTACGCAAATCGTGAAGTATGACACACTTTTCTGGGGTAGAAATTTGCACTGAATCAGGAATTGTCTTTCGTTTTAGTGTAACTCTTACAATAAAGCCTCTAGAGGCAATTTAAACATCTCGTTCAGGGCGCAATCGCTAACAAATTTTGTTTCCAATTCTTTAGCATTCTAGACGTCTCACGGGCCATTCTGATGCTTTTCCTTGACCAGCTTGACATTCTGAACAGGCGAGTTTAGTTAAGATATCACTAGAAAAAATTCAGATTTTCATCGTCAAAGTGCTAAAGTGACCACCATTGGAAGATTTGAAGTTTTTTTGTAAATATCCAACCACGAAAATCTTGACGTATGACACACTTTTATGGGGTAGAATTTTACACTGAATCAGGAAATGTCTTTAGTTGTAACGCATTTGCTAACAAACTTTGTTTCCAATTCTCTCGTTTTCTAGACGTCTCACGGGCCATTCTAATGCTTTTCCATGACCAGCTGGACATTCTGAACAATCAAGTATATTTAAGATTTTACTATAAAAATTCTGATTTTTCATCGAAAAGTGCAAAAGTGCAAACTGTAATTGGAAGATTTGAAGTTTTTTGCGAAAAATCCAATTACGCAAAGCTTGACGTATGACACACTTTTCTGGGGTAGAATTTTACACTGAATCATTAAATGTATTTCGTTTTGATGCAACTTTTACAATAAAGCCTCGAGAGGCAATTTAAACATCACGTTCAGGGCGCAATTGCTAACAAACATTGTTCCAATTCTCTCGTTTTCTAGACGTCTCACGGGCCATTCTGATGCTTTTCCATGACCAGCTGGACATTCTGAACAATCAGGTATATTTAAGATTTCACTACAAAAATTCAGATTTTTCATCGAGAAAGTGCCAATCTCAAAACTCGACCATTGGAAGATTTGAAGTTTTTTGCGAAAAATCCAATTACGCAAATCTGGACGTATGACACATTTTTCTGGGGTACAATTTTACAATGAATCATTAAATGTCTTTCGTTTTGGTGCAACTCTTACAATAAAGCCTCCAGAGGCAATTTAAACATCACGTTCAGGGCGCAATCGCTAACAAACTTTGTTTCCAATTCTTTAGCTTTCTACATGTCTCACGGGCCATTCAGATGCTTTTCCATGACCAGCTTGACATTCTGAACAATCAGATATATTTAAGATTTTACTATAAAAAATTCAGATTTTTCATCGAAAAAGTGCAAAAGGGGGGACCGTTGGAAGATTTGAGGTTCTCTGCGAAAAATCCAACCACGCAAATCTGGACGTATGACACACTTTTCTGGGATAGAATTTTACACTGAATCATTAATTGTCCTTCGTTTTGGTGCAACTCTTACAATAAAGCGTCCAGAGGCAATTTAAACATCACGTTCAGGGCGCAATTGCTAATAAACTTTGTTTCCAATTCTCTCGTTTTCTAGACGTCTCACGTGTAATATTGATGCTTTTCCATTACCAGCTAGACATTCTGAACAAGGACGTATAGTTAAGATTTTAGTTTTAAAAAAAATCAGCTTTTTCATCAAATAAGTGCCAAAGGGGGGACCATTGGAAGATTTGAAGTTTTTTGCAAAAAATCTAACTACGCAAATCTTGACGTATGACACACTTTTCTGGGGTAGAATTTTACACTGAATCATTAAATTTCTTTCGTTTTGGAGCAACTCTTATTATAAAGCGTCCAGAGGCAATTTAAACATCACGTTCAGGGGACAATTGCTAACAAACTTTGTTTCTAATTCTCTCGCTTTCTAGACGTCTCACGTGCAATTTTGATGCTTTTCCATTACCAGCTAGACATTCTAAACAAGTACATATAGTTAAGATTTCAGCTTAAAAAATTCAGATTTTTTGTAAAAAAAGTGCCAAAGGGGGGACCATTGGAAGATTTGAAGTTTTTTGCGAAAAATCCAACCACGCAAATCTTGACGTATGACACACTTTTCTGGAGTAGAATTTTACACTGAATCAGGAAATGTCTTTCGTTTTGTTGCAACTCTTACAATAAAGCCTCCAGAGGGAATTTAAACATCACGTTCAGGGCGCAATAGCTAACAAACTTTGTTTCTAATTCTCTCACTTTCTAGACGTCTCACGGGCCATTCTGATGCTTTTCCATGACCAGCTGGACATTCTAAACAAGTACGTATAGTTAAAATTTCACTATAAAAAATTCAGCTTTTTCATCAAAAAGTGCCAAAGGGGGGACCATAATCTATTCACGATATTCTTGAAGTATGACACACTTTTCTGGGGTAGATTTTTACACTAAATCAGGAATAGTCTTTTGTTTTGGTGCAACTCTTACAATAAAGCCTCTAGAGGCAATCTAAACATCACGTTCAGAGCGCAATTGCTAACAAACTTTGTTTCCAATTCTCTCGGTTTCTAGACGTCTTATGGGCCATTTTGATTCTTTTCCATGACCAGCTTGACATTCTGAACAAGTACTTATAGTTAATATTTTACTAGGAAAAATTCAGATTTTTCATCGAAAAAGTGCCAAAGGGGGGAGGGACCCCCCTTTGGAAGATTTGAGGTTTTTTGCAAAAAGTCCAACCACGCAAATCTTGACGTATGACACACGTTTCTGGGGTAGAATTTTAAACTGAATCAAGAAATGTCTTTTGTTTTGGTACAAATCTTACAATAAAGCCTTTAGAGGCAATTAGAACATCACGTTCAGGGAGCAATTGCTAACAAACTTTGTTTCTAATTCTTTCACCTTCTAGACGTCTCACGGGCCATTTCCACAACCAGCTTGACATTCTGAACAAGTACGTATAGTTAAGATTTCACTATAAAAAATTCAGATTTTTCATAAAAAAGTGCCAAAGGGGGGACCATTGGAAGATTTGAAGTTTTTTGCGAAAAATCCAACCACGCAAATCTTGACGTATGACACACTTTTCTGGGGTAGAATTTTACACTAAATCAGGAAATGTCTTTTGTTTTGGTGCAACTCTTACAATAAAGCCTCCAGAGGCAATTTAAACATCACGTTCAGGGCGCAATTGCTAACAAACTTTGTTTCCAATTCTCTCGCTTTCTAGACGTCTCACGGGCCATTCTGATGCTTTTCCATGACCAGCTTGACATTCTGAACAAGTACGTATAGTTAAGATTTCAATATAAAAAATTCAGATTTTTCATCAAAAAAGTGCCAAAGGGGGGACCATTGGAAGATTTGAAGTTTTTGCGAAAAATCCAATCTCGCAAATCTTGACGTATGACACACTTTTCTGGGGTAGAATTTTACACTGAATCAGTAAATGTCTTTTGTTTTGGTGCAACTCTTACAATAAAGCCTCCAGAGGCAATTTAAACATCACGTTCAGGGCACAATTGCTAACAAACTTTGTTTCCAATTCTTTAGCTTTCTACACGTCTCACGGGCCATTCAGATGCTTTTCCATGACCAGCTTGACATTCTGAACAATCACGTATATTTAAGATTTCAGTATAAAAAATTCAGATTTTTTATAGAAAAAGAGCCAAAGGGGGAACCGTTGGAAGATATAAAGTTTTATGCGAAAAATCCAATTACGCAAATCTTGACGTTTTACACACTTTTCTGGGGTACAATTTTGCACTGAATCAGGAAATATCTATCGTTTTGGAGCAACTCTTACAATAAAACGGCTAGAGGCAATTTAAACATCACGTTCAGGGAGCAATCGCTAACAAACTTTGTTTCCAATTCTTTAGCTTTCTAGACGTCTCACGGGCCATTCTGATGCTTTTCCATGACCAGCTTCACGTTTTGAACAATAAGGTTTATTTAAGATTTCACTATAAAAAATTCAGATTTTTTAATCAAAAAGAGCCAAAGGGGGGACCGTTGGAAGATATAAAGTTTTATGCGAAAAATCCAACCTCACAAATCTGGACGTATGACACACTTTTCTGGGGTAGAATTTTACAATGATTCGATAAATGTCGTTTGTTAATGTGCAAACCTTACAATAAAGCGTCCAGAGGCAATTTAAAAATCACGTTCAGGGCGCAATTGCTAACAATCTTTGTTCTAATTCTCTCGCTTTCTAGACGTCTCACGTATAATTTTGATGCTTTTCCATTACCAGCTAGACATTCTGAACAAGTTCGTATAGTTAAGATTTTAGTTTAAAAAATTCAGATATTTCATCGAGAGTGCCAAAGGGGGGACCATTGGAAGATTTGAAGATTTTTGCGAAAAATCTAAGTACGCAAATCTTGATGTATGACACACTTTTCTGGGATAGAAATTTGCACTGAATCGTTAAATGTCTTTTGTTTGGTGCAACTCTTACAATAAAGCCTCCAGAGGCAATTTACCATCTCGTTCAGGGCGCAATCGCTAACAAACTTTGTTTCCAATACATTAGCTTTCAAGACGTCTCACGGGCCATTCTAATGCTTTTCCATGACCAGCTGGACATTCTGAACAATCAGGTATATTTAAGATTTCAATATAAAAAATTCAGTTTTTCATCGAAAAAGTGCCAAAGGGGGGACCGTTGGAAGATTTGAAGTTTTTTGCGAAAAATCCAATTACGCAAATCTTGACGTATGACACACTTTTCTGGGGTTCAATTTTACACTGAATCATTAAATGTATTTCGTTTTGATGCAAATTTTACAATAAAGCCTCCAGAGGCAATTTAAACATCACGTTCAGGGCGCAATTGCTAATAAACTTTGTTTCCAATTCTCTGGTTTTCTAGACGTCTCACGTGTAATATTGATGCATTTCCATTACCAGCTAGACATTCTGAACAAGGACGTATAGTTAAGATTTTAGTTTTAAAAAAATCAGCTTTTTCATCAAATAAGTGCCAAAGGGGCGACCATTGGCAGATTTGAAGTTTTTTGCAAAAAATCTAACTACGCAAATCTTGACGTATGACACACTTTTTTGGGGTAGAATTTTACACTGAATCAGGAAATGTCTTTTGTTTTGGTGCAAATCTTACAATAAAGCCTCTAGAGGCAATTAGAACATCACGTTCAGGGCGCAATTGCTAACAAACTTTGTTTCTAATTCTTTCATTTTCTAGACGTCTCACGGGCCATTCTGATGCTTTTCCACAACCAGCTGGACATTCTGAAGAAGTAGGTATAATTAAAATTTCACTATAAAAAATTCTGATTTTTCATAAAAAAAGTGCCAAAGGGGGGACCACTGGAAGATTTGAAGTTTTTTGCGAAAAATCCAAGCACGCAAATCTTGACGTATGACACACTTTTCTGGGGTAGAATTTTACACTAAATCAGGAAATGTCTTTTGTTTTGGTGCAACTCTTACAATAAAGCCCCCAGAGGCAATTTAAACATCACGTTCAGGGCGCAATTGCTAACAAACTTTGTTTCCAATTATCTCGATTTCTATACTTCTCATGGGCCATTCTGGTGCTTTTCTATGACCAGCTTGACATTCTGAACAAATTTGTATAGTTAAGATTTCACTATAAAAATTCAGTTTTTTCACAAAAAAGTGCCAAAGGGGGGACCGTTGGAAGATATGAAGTTTTATGCGAAAAATCAAACCTTGCAAATCAGGACGTATGACACACTTTTGTGGGGCAGAATTTCACAATGAATCGTTAAATGTCGTTTGTTTATGTGCAACTCTTACAATAAAGCGTCCAGAGGGAATTTAAACATCACGTTCAGGGCGCAATAGCTAACAAACTTTGTTTCTAATTCTCTCACTTTCTAGACGTCTCACGGGCCATTCTGATGCTTTTCCATGACCAGCTGGACATTCTAAACAAGTACGTATAGTTAAAATTTCACTATAAAAAATTCAGCTTTTTCATCAAAAAGTGCCAAAGGGGGGACCATAATCTATTCACGAAATTCTTGAAGTATGACACACTTTTCTGGGGTAGAATTTTACACTAAATCAGGAATAGTCTTTTGTTTTGGTGCAACTCTTACAATAAAGCCTCTAGAGGCAATCTAAACATCACGTTCAGAGCGCAATTGCTAAGAAACTTTGTTTCCAATTCTCTCGGTTTCTAGACGTCTTATGGGCCATTTTGATTCTTTTCCATGACCAGCTTGACATTCTGAACAAGTACTTATAGTTAATATTTCACTAGGAAAAATTCAGATTTTTCATCGAAAAAGTGCCAAAGGGGGGAGGGACCCCCCTTTGGAAGATTTGAGGTTTTTTGCAAAAAATCCAACCACGCAAATCTTGACGTATGACACACGTTTCTGGGGTAGAATTTTACACTGAATCAAGAAATGTCTTTTGTTTTGGTGCAAATCTTACAATAAAGCCTCTAGAGGCAATTAGAACATCACGTTCAGGGAGCAATTGCTAACAAACTTTGTTTCTAATTCTTTCACCTTCTAGACGTCTCACGGGCCATTTCCACAACCAGCTGGACATTCTGAAGAAGTACGTATAGTTAAAATTTCACTATAAAAAATTCTGATTTTTCATAAAAAAAAGTGCCAAAGGGGGGACCATTGGAAGATTTGAAGTTTTTTGCGAAAAATCCAAGCACGCAAATCTTGACGTATGACACACTTTTCTGGGGTAGAATTTTACACTAAATCAGGAAATGTCTTTTGTTTTGGTGCAACTCTTACAATAAAGCCCCCAGAGGCAATTTAAACATCACGTTCAGGGCGCAATTGCTAACAATCTTTGTTTCTAATTCTCTCACTTTCTAGACGTCTCACGTATAATTTTGATGCTTTTCCATTACCAGCTAGACATTCTGAACAAGTACGTATAGTTAAGATTTCAGTTTAAAAAATTCAGATTTTTCATCAAAAGAGTGCCAAAGGGATCATTGGAAGATTTGAAGATTTTTGCGCAAAATCCAAGGACGCAAATCTTGACGTATGACACACTTTTCTGGGGTAGAATTTTACACTAAATCAGGAAATGTCTTTTGTTTTGGTGCAACTCTTACAATAAAGCCTCTAGAGGCAATCTAAACATCACGTTCAGGGTGCAATCGCTAATAAATTTTGTTTCCAATTCTTTAGCTTTCTAGACGTCTCACGGGCCATTCTAATGCTTTTCCATGACCAGCTGGACATTCTGAATAATCAGGTATTCACTATAAAAAATTCAGATTTTTAATCGAGAAAGTGCCAAAAGGGAGACCATTGGAAGATTTGAAGTTTTTTGCGAAAAATCCAATTAAGAAAATCTTGACGTATGACACATTTTTCTGGGGTATAATTTTACACTGAATCATTAAATGTCTTTCGTTTTGGTGCAACTCTTACAATAAAGCCTCCAGAGGCAATTTAAACATCACGTTCAGGGCACAATCGCTAACAAACTTTGTTTCCAATTCTTTAGCTTTCTACACGTCTCACGGGCCATTCAGATGCTTTTCCATGACCAGCTTGACATTCTGAACAATCACGTATATTTAAGATTTCAGTATAAAAAATTCAGATTTTTTATAGAAAAAGAGCCAAAGGGGGAACCGTTGGAAGATATAAAGTTTTATGCGAAAAATCCAATTACGCAAATCTTGACGTATTACACACTTTTCTGGGGTAGAATTTTGCACTGAATCAGGAAATATCTATCGTTTTGGAGCAACTCTTACAATAAAACGGCTAGAGGCAATTTAAACATCACGTTCAGGGAGCAATCGCTAACAAACTTTGTTTCCAATTCTTTAGCTTTCTAGACGTCTCACGGGCCATTCTGATGCTTTTCCATGACCAGCTTGACATTCTGAACAATCACGTATATTTAAGATTTCAGTATAAAAAATTCAGATTTTTTATAGAAAAAGAGCCAAAGGGGGAACCGTTGGAAGATATAAAGTTTTATGCGAAAAATCCAATTACGCAAATCTTGACGTATTACACACTTTTCTGGGGTTCAATTTTACACTGAATCATTAAATGTATTTCGTTTTGATGCAAATTTTACAATAAAGCCTCCAGAGGCAATTTAAACATCACGTTCAGGGCGCAATTGCTAATTAACTTTGTTTCCAATTCTCTGGTTTTCTAGACGTCTCACGTGTAATATTGATTTTCTAACAAACTTTGTTTCTAATTCTCTCGTTTTCTAGACGCCTCATGGGCAATTCTGATGCTTTTCCATGACCAGCTGGACATTCTAAACAAGCACGTATAGTTAAGATTTCACTAAAAAAAATTCAGATTTTTCATCGAAAAAGTGCCAAAGGGGGGACCATTGGAAGATTTGACGTTTTTTGGGAAAAATCAAACTACGCAAATGGTGACGTATTACACACTTTTCTGGGGTAGAATTATACACTGAATCAGGAAATGTCTTTCGTTTTGGTGCAACTCTCACAATAAAGCCTTCAGAGGCAATTTAATTATTACAATCAGGGCGAATTTGCAAAAAACTTTGTTTCCATTTCTCTCAATTTCTAGACATCTCACGGGCTACTCTGATGTTTTTCCATGACCAGCTGGACATTCTAAACAAGTACGTATCACTAGAAAAAATTCAGATTTTTCATCGAAAAAGTGCCAAAGGGGGGCCATTAGAAGAATTGAAGTTTTTTGCTATAAATCCAACCACGAAAATCTTCACATATTACACACTTTTCTGGGGTAGAATTATACACTGAATCAGGAAATGTCTTTCGTTTTGGTGTAACTCTTACAATAAAGCCTCCAGAGGCAATTTAAATATTAAAATCAGGGTGAAATTGCTAACAAACTTTGTTTAAAATTCTCTCGCTTTCTAGACGTCTCACGGGCCATTCTGATGCTTTTCCATGACCAGCTGGACATTCTAAACAAGCACGTATAGTAAAGATTTCACTAGAAAAAATTCAGATTTTTCATCGAAAAAGTGCCAAAGGGGGGACCATTAGAAGAATTGAAGTCTTTTGCTATAAATCCAACCACGATAATCTTCACATATTACACACTTTTCTGGGGTAGTATTATACACTGAATCAGGAAATGTCTTTCGTTTTGGTGTAACTCTTACAATAAAGCCTCCAGAGGTAATTTAAATATTAAAATCAGGGTGAAATTGCTAACAAACTTTGTTTAAAATTCTCTCGCTTTCTAGACGTCTCACGGGCCATTCTGATGCTTTTCCATAACCAGCTGGACATTCTAAACAAGCACGTATAGTAAAGATTTCACTAGAAAAAATTCAGATTTTTAATCGAAAAAGTGCCAAAGGGGGGACCATTGGAAGATTTGACGTTTTTTGGGAAAAATCAAACTACGCAAATCTTGACGTATGACACACTTTTCTGGGGTAAAATTATACACTGAATCAGGAACTGTCTTTTTTTTTTGGTGCAACTCTTACAATAAATTCTCCAGAGGGAATTTAAACATCACAATCAGGGCGCAGTTTCTAACAAACTTTGTTTCTAATTCTCTCGTTTTCTAGACGCCTCATGGGCAATTCTGATGCTTTTCCATGACCAGCTGGACATTCTAAACAAGCACGTATAGTTAAGATTTCACTAGAAAAAAATCAGATTTTTCATCGAAAAAGTGCCAAAGGGGGGACCATTGGAAGATTTGACGTTTTTTGGGAAAAATCCAACTACGCAAATCTTGACGTATGACACACTTTTCTGGGGTAGAATTATACACTGAATCAGGAAATGTCTTTTTTTTGGTGCAACTCTTACAATAAAATCTCCAGAGGGAATTTAAACATCACAATCAGGGCGCAGTTTCTAACAAACTTTGTTTCTAATTCTCTCGTTTTCTAGACGCCTCATGGGCAATTCTGATGCTTTTCCATGACCAGCTGGACATTCTAAACAAGTACGTATAGTTAAGATTTCACTAGAAAAAATTCAGATTTTTCATCGAAAAAGTGCCAAAGGGGGGACCATTGGAAGATTTGAAGTTTTTTGAGAAAAATCCAACCACGCAAATCTTGACGTATGACACACTTTTCTGGGGTAGAATTATACACTGAATCAGGAAATGTCTTTCGTTTTGGTGCAACTCTTACAATAAAGCCTCCAGAGGCAATTTAAACATCACAATCAGGGTGCAATTGCTAACAAACTTTGTTTCCAATTCTCTCGCTTTCTAGACGTCTCACGGGCTATTCTGATGCTTTTCCATGACCAGCTGGACATTCTAAACAAGTACGTATAGTTAAGATTTCACTAGAAAAAATTCAGATTTTTCATCGAAAAAGTGCCAAAGGGGGGACCATTGGAAGATTTGAAGTTTTTTGAGAAAAATCCAACCACGCAAATCTTGACGTATGACACACTTTTCTGGGGTAGAATTATACACTGAATCAGGAAATGTCTTTCGTTTTGGTGCAACTCTTACAATAAAGCCTCCAGATGCAATTTAAACATCACAATCAGGGTGCAATTGCTAACAAACTTTGTTTCCAATTCTCTCGTTTCTAGACGTCTCACGGGCCATTCTGATGCTTTTCCATGACCAGCTGGACATTCTAAACAAGTACGTATAGTTAAGATTTTACTAGAAAAAATTCAGATTTTTCATCGAAAAAGTGCCAAAGGGGGGACCATTGGAAGATTTGAAGTTTTTTGAGAAAAATCCAACCACGCAAATCTTGACGTATGACACACTTTTCTGGGGTAGAATTATACACTGAATCAGGAAATGTCTTTCGTTTTGGTGCAACTCTTACAATAAAGCCTCCAGAGGCAATTTAAACATCACAATCAGGGTGCAATTTCTAACAAACTTTGTTTCCAATTCTCTCGCTTTCTAGACGTCTCACGGGCCATTCTGATGCTTTTCCATGACCAGCTGGACATTCTAAACAAGTACGTATAGTTAAGATTTCACTAGAAAAAATTCAGATTTTTCATCGAAAAAGTGCCAAAGGGGGGACCATTGGAAGATTTGAAGTTTTTTGAGAAAAATCCAACCACGAAAATCTTGACGTATGACACACTTTTCTGGGGTAGAATTATACACTGAATCAGGAAATGTCTTTCGTTTTGGTGCAACTCTTACAATAAAGCCTCCAGAGGGAAATAAACCATCACAATCAGGCCGCAATCTCTAACAAACTTTGTTTCTCATTCTCTCGTTTTCTAGACGTCCCAACGGCCACTCTGATGCTTTTCAATGACCAGCTGGACATTCTAAACAAGTACGTATAGTTAAGATTTCACTAGAAAAAATTCAGATTTTTCATCGAAAAAGTGCCAAAGGGGGGACCATTAGAAGAATTGAAGTTTTTTGAGAAAAATCCAACCACGCAAATCTTGACGTATTACACACTTTTCTGGGGTAGAATTATACACTGAATCAGGAAATGTCTTTCGTTTTGGTGCAACTCTTACAATAAAGCCTCCAGAGGCAATTTAAACATCACAATCAGGGTGCAATTGCTAACAAACTTTGTTTCAAATTCTCTCGCTTTCTAGACGTCTCACGGGCCATTCTGATGCTTTTCCATGACCAGCTGGACATTCTAAACAAGTACGTATAGTTAAGATTTCACTAGAAAAAATTCAGATTTTTCATCGAAAAAGTGCCAAAGGGGGGACCATTGGAAGATTTGAAGTTTTTTGAGAAAAATCCAACCACGCAAATCTTGACGTATGACACACTTTTCTGGGGTAGAATTATACACTGAATCAGGAAATGTCTTTCGTTTTGGTGCAACTCTCACAATAAAGCCTCCAGAGGCAATTTAAACATCACAATCAGGGCGCAATTTCTAACAAACTTTGTTACTCATTCTCTCGTTTTCTAGACGTCTCACGGGCCATTCTGATGCTTTTCCATGACCAGCTGGACATTCTAAACATGAACGTATAGTTAAGACTTTACTAGAAATAATTCAGATTTTTCATCGAAAAAGTGCCAAAGGGGGGACCATTAGAAGAATTGAAGTTTTTTGCTATAAATCCAACCACGAAAATCTTCACATATTACACACTTTTCTGGGGTAGAATTATACACTGAATCAGGAAATGTCTTTCGTTTTGGTGCAACTCTCACAATAAAGCCTCCAGAGGCAATTTAATATTAAAATCAGGGTGAAATTGCTAACAAATTTTGTTTAAAATTCTCTCGATTTCTAGACGTCTCACGGGCCATTCTGATGCTTTTCCATAAACAGCTGGACATTCTAAACAAGCACGTATAGTAAAGATTTCACAAGAAAAAATTCAGATTTTTCATCGAAAAAGTGCCAAAGGGGGGACCATTAAAAGATTTGAAGTTTTTTTAGAAAAATCCAACCACGCAAATCTTGACGTAAGACACACTTTTCTGGGATAGAATTATACAATGAATCAGGACATGTCTTTCGTTTTGGTGAAACTCTCACAATAAAGCCTTCAGAGGCAATTTAATTATTACAATCAGGGCGAATTTGCAAAAAACTTTGTTTCCATTTCTCTCGATTTCTAGACATCTCACGGGCTACTCTG
Organism: Stictocephala bisonia; assembly: GCA_035578905.1. Lineage (NCBI taxonomy): Eukaryota > Metazoa > Arthropoda > Insecta > Hemiptera > Membracidae > Stictocephala > Stictocephala bisonia. The sequence goes on along the minus strand of JAQJVL010001232.1, from coordinate 9,439 downwards.
ATGGTTTTCCATGACCAGCTGGACATTCTAAACAAGTACGTATCACTAGAAAAAATTCAGATTTTTCATCGAAAAAGTGCCAAAGGGGGGACCATTAGAAGAATTGAAGTCTTTTGCTATAAATCCAACCACGATAATCTTCACATATTACACACTTTTCTGGGGTAGTATTATACACTGAATCAGGAAATGTCTTTCGTTTTGGTGTAACTCTTACAATAAAGCCTCCAGAGGTAATTTAAATATTAAAATCAGGGTGAAATTGCTAACAAACTTTGTTTAAAATTCTCTCGCTTTCTAGACGTCTCACGGGCCATTCTGATGCTTTTCCATAACCAGCTGGACATTCTAAACAAGCACGTATAGTAAAGATTTCACTAGAAAAAATTCAGATTTTTAATCGAAAAAGTGCCAAAGGGGGGACCATAGGAAGATTTGACGTTTTTTGGGAAAAATTCAACTACGCAAATCTTGACATATGACACACTTTTCTGGGGTAAAATTATACACTGAATCAGGAACTGTCTTTTTTTTTTGGTGCAACTCTTACAATAAATTCTCCAGAGGGAATTTAAACATCACAATCAGGGCGCAGTTTCTAACAAACTTTGTTTCTAATTCTCTCGTTTTCTAGACGCCTCATGGGCAATTCTGATGCTTTTCCATGACCAGCTGGACATTCTAAACAAGCACGTATAGTAAAGATTTCACTAGAAAAAATTCAGATTTTTCATCGAAAAAGTGCCAAAGGGGGGACCATTGGAAGATTTGACGTTTTTTGGGAAAAATCCAACTACGCAAATCTTGACGTATGACACACTTTTCTGGGGTAAAATTATACACTGAATCAGGAAATGTCTTTTTTTTGGTGCAACTCTTACAATAAATTCTCCAGAGGGAATTTAAACATCACAATCAGGGCGCAGTTTCTAACAAACTTTGTTTCTAATTCTCTCGTTTTCTAGACGCCTCATGGGCAATTCTGATGCTTTTCCATGACCAGCTGGACATTCTAAACAAGCACGTATAGTTAAGATTTCACTAGAAAAAATTCAGATTTTTCATCGAAAAAGTGCCAAAGGGGGGACCATTAGAAGATTTGAAGTTTTTGCGAAAAATCCAACCACGCAAATCTTCACTTATTACACACTTTTCTGGGGTAGAATTATACACTGAATCAGGAAATGTCTTTCGTTTTGGTGCAACTCTTACAATAAAGCCTCCAGAGGCAATTTAAATAAATCCCCCCCCCCCCCCCCCCCCCCCCCCCCCCCCCCCCCCCCCCCCCCCCCCCCCCCCCCCCCCCCCCCCCCCCCCCCCCCCCCCCCCCCCCCCCCCCCCCCCCCCCCCCCCCCCCCCCCCCCCCCCCCCCCCCCCCCCCCCCCCCCCCCCCCCCCCCCCCCCCCCCCCCCTTTTTTTTTTTTTTTTTTTTTTTTTTTTTTTTTTTTTTTTTTTTTTTTTTTTTTTTTTTTTTTTTTTTTTTTTTTTTTTTTTTTTTTTTTTTTTTTTTTTTTTTTTTTTTTTTTTTTTTTTTTTTTTTTTTTTTTTTTTTTTTTTTTTTTTTTTTTTTTTTTTTTTTTTTTTTTTTTTTTTTTTTTTTTTTTTTTTTTTTTTTTTTTTTTTTTTTTTTTTTTTTTTTTTTTGGGAAAAACCAAAAACCCGCAAATCTTACGAATGGCACTCTTTTCTGGGGTTTTTGAAATTTTAAACTGAATAGGGGGAAAAATTTTCGTTTTGGTGCAACCCCAAATTAAAACTCCAGTGGCAATTTTTTAAAAATCCAATCAGGGGGACAATTGCTAACAAATTTGTTTTCCCCAAATTCCACTCGCTTTCTAGACGTCTCCCGGGCCATTCTGATGCTTTTCCATGACCAGCTGAACATTCTAAACAAGTACTATAGTTACGATTTACTAGAAAAAATTCAGATTTTTCATCGAAAAAGTGCCAAAGGGGGGACCATTGGAATATTTAAAGTTTTTTAAGAAAAATTCAATCACGCAAATCTTGACGTAAGACACACTTTTCTGGGGTAGAATTATACACTGAATTAGGAAACGTCTTTCGTTTTGGTGCAACACTTACTATTAAGCCTCCAGAGGCAATTTAAACATCACAATCTGGGCGCAATTTCTATCAAACTTTGTTTAATTCTCTCGCTTTCTAGACGTCTCACGGGCCATCCTGATTCTTTTCCATGACTAGCTTGACCTTCTGAACAAGTGTATATAGTTAAGATTTCACTAGAAAAAAGTTCAGATTTTTCATCGAAAAAGTGCCAAAGGGGGGGACCATTGGAAGATTTGAAGTTTTTTGAGAAAAATCCAACCACGCAAATCTTGACGTATGACACACTTTTCTGGGGTATAATTATACACTGAATCAGGAAATTTCTTTTTTTTTATTGTGCAACTCTCACAATAAAGCCTCCAGAGGGAATTTTAATCATCACATCAGGGCGAATTTGCTAATAACTTTGTTTCCAATTCTATTACGTTCTACACATCTCACGGGCTATTTTGATGCTTTTTCATGACCAGCTGGACATTCTAAACAAGTACGTATAGTTAAGATTTCACTAGAAAAAATCAGATTTCTCATCGAAAAAGTGCCAAAGGGGGGACCATTGGAAGATTTGAAGTTTATTGAGAAAAATCCAACCACGCAAATCTTGACGTAAGACACACTTTACTGGGGTAGAATTATACACTGAATCAGGAAATGTCTTTTTTTTAGGTGCAACTCACAAATAATGCTCCAGAGGGAATTTAAACATCACAATCAGGGCGCAATCGCTAATAAACTTTGTTTCCGATTCACTCGCTTTCTAGACGTCTCACGGGCCATTCTGATGCTTTTCCATGACCAGCTGGACATTCTAAACAAGTACGTATAGTTAATATTTACTAGAAAAAATTCAGATTTTTCATCGAAAAAGTGCCAAAGGGGGGGACCATTGGAAGATTTGAAATTTTTGAGAAAAATCCAACCACGCATCTTGACGTATGACACACTTTTCTGGGGTAGAATTATACACAGAATCAGAAAATGTCTTTTGTTTTGGTGCAACTTTTACAATAAATTCACCAGAGGAAATTTAAACATCACAATCTGGGTGCAATTGCTAACAAACTTTGTTTCCAATTCTCTCGCTTTCTAGACGTCTCACGGGCCATTCTGATGCTTTTCCATGACCAGCTGGACATTCTAAACAAGTACGTATAGTTAATATTTTACTAGAAAAAATTCAGATTTTTCATCGAAAAACTGCCAAAGGGGGGACCATTGGAAGATTCGAAATTTTTTGAGAAAAATCCAACCACGCAAATCTTGACGTAAGACACACTTTTCTGGGGTAGAATTATACACTGAATCAGGAAACGTCTTTCGTTTTGGTGCAACTCTTACTATTAATTCTCCAGAGGCAATTTAAACATCACAATCTGAGCGCAATTTCTTACAAACTTTGTTTAATTCTCTCGCTTTCTAGACATCTCACGGGCTATTCTGATGCTATTCCATGACCAGATGGACATTCTAAACAAGTACGTATAGTTAATATTTCACTAGAAAAAATTCAGATTTTTCATCGAAAAAGTGCCAAAGGGGCGACCATTGGAAGATTTGAAGTTTTTTTGAGAAAAATCCAACCACGCAAATCTTGACGTAAGACACACTTTACTGGGGTAGAATTATACACTGAATCAGGAAATGTCTTTCGTTTAGGTGCAACTCTCACAATAATGCCTCCAGAGGGAATTTAAACATTACAATCAGGGCGCAATTGCTAACAATCTTTGTTTCCAATTCTCTCGCTTTCTAGACGTCTCACGGGCCATCCTGATTCTTTTCCATGACTAGCTTGACATTCTGAACAAGTACATATAGTTAAGATTTCACTAGAAAAAATTTAGATTTCTCATCGAAAAAGTGCTAAAGGGGGGACCATTGGAAAATTTGAAGTTTTTTGAGAAAAATCCAACCACGCAAATCTTGACGTAAGACACACTTTACTGGGGTAGAATTATACACTGAATCAGGAAATGTCTTTCGTTTAGGTGCAACTCACAAAATAATGCCTCCAGAGGGAATTTAAACATCACAATCAGGGCGCAATCGCTAATAAACTTTGTTTCCGATTCACTCGCTTTCTAGACGTCTCACGGGCCATTCTGATGCTTTTCCATGACCAGCTGGACATTCTAAACAAGTACGTATAGTTAATATTTTACTAGAAAAAATTCAGATTTTTCATCGAAAAAGTGCCAAAGGGGGGACCATTGGAAGATTTGAAATTTTTGAGAAAAATCCAACCACGCAAATCTTGACGTATGACACACTTTTCTGGGGTAGAATTATACACTGAATCAGAAAATGTCTTTTGTTTTGGTGCAACTTTTACAATAAATTCACCAGAGGCAATTTAAACATCACAATCTGGGTGCAATTGCTAACAAACTTTGTTTCTAATTATCTCGCTTTTCTAGACGTCTCACGGGCCATTCTGATGCTTTTCCATGACCAGCTGGACATTCTAAACAAGTACGTATAGTTAAGATTTCACTAGAAATAATTCAGATATTTCATCGAAAAAGTGCCAAAGGGGGCCCATTGGAAGATTTGAAGTTTTTTGAGAAAAATCCAACCACGCAAATCTTGACGTATGACACACTTTTCTGGGGTAGAATTATACACTGAATCAGGAAATGTCTTTCGTTTAGGTGCAACTCACACAATAATGCCTCCAGAGGGAATTTAAACATCACAATCAGGGCGCAATCGCTAACAAACTTTGTTTCCGATTCTCTCGCTTTCTAGACGTCTCACGGGCCATTCTGATGCTTTTCCATGACCAGCTGGACATTCTGAACAAGTACGTATAGTTAAGTTTTCACTAGAAAAAATTCAGATTTTTCATCTAAAAAGTGCCAAAGGGGGGACCATTGGAAGATTTGAAGTTTTTTGAGAAAAATTCAACCACGCAAATCTTGACGTAAGACACACTTTTCTGGGGTAGAATTATACACTGAATTAGGAAACGTCTTTCGTTTTGGTGCAACACTTACTATTAAGCCTCCAGAGGCAATTTAAACATCACAATCTGGGCGCAATTTCTATCAAACTTTGTTTAATTCTCTCGCTTTCTAGACGTCTCACGGGCCATCCTGATTCTTTTCCATGACTAGCTTGACCTTCTGAACAAGTACGTATAGTTAAGATTTTACTAGAAAAATTCAGATTTTTCATCGAAAAAGTGCAAAAGGGGGGACCATTGGAATATTTGAAGTTTTTTGAGAAAAATCCAACCACGCAAATCTTGACGTATGACACACTTTTCTGGGGTATATTTATACACTGAATCAGGAAATGTCTTTTGTTTTGGTGCAACTCTCACAATAAAGCCTCCAGAGGGAATTTAATCATCACAATCAGGGCGAATTTGCTAATAACTTTGTTTCCAATTCTTTTGCTTTCTAGACATCTCACGAGCTATTTTGATGCTTTTTCATGACCAGCTGGCCATTCTAAACAAGTACGTATAGTTAAGATTTCACTAGAAAAAATTCAGATTTCTCATCGAAAAAGTGCCAAAGGGGGGACCATTGGAAGATTTGAAGTTTATTGAGAAAAATCCAACCACGCAAATCTTGACGTAAGACACACTTTACTGGGGTAGAATTATACACTGAATCAGGAAATGTCTTTTGTTTTGGTGCAACTCACAAAATAATGCCTCCAGAGGGAATTTAAACATCACAATCAGGGCGCAATCGCTAATAAACTTTGTTTCCGATTCACTCGCTTTCTAGACGTCTCACGGGCCATTCTGATGCTTTTCCATGACCAGCTGGACATTCTAAACAAGTACGTATAGTTAATATTTTACTAGAAAAAATTCAGATTTTTCATCGAAAAAGTGCCAAAGGGGGGACCATTGGAAGATTTGAAGTTTTTTGAGAAAAATCCAACCACGCAAATCTTGACGTAAGACACACTTTTCTGGGGTAGAATTATACACTGAATCAGGAAATGTCTTTCGTTTAGGTGCAACTCACACAATGATGCCTCCAGAGGGAATTTAAACATCACAATCAGGGCGCAATTGCTAACAAACTTTGTTTCCGATTCTCTCGCTTTCTAGACATCTCACGGGCCATTCTGATGCTTTTCCATGACCAGCTTGACATTCTGAACAAGTACGTATAGTTAAGATTTCACTAGAAAAAATTCAGATTTTTCATCTAAAAAGTGCCAAAGGGTGGACCATTGGAAGATTTGAAGTTTTTTGAGAAAAATCCAACCACGCAAATCTTGACGTAAGACACACTTTTCTGGGGTAGAATTATACACTGAATCAGGAAATGTCTTTCGTTTAGGTGCAACTCTCACAATAATGCCTCCAGAGGGAATTTAAACATTACAATCAGGGCGCAATTGCTAACAATCTTTGTTTCCAATTCTCTCGCTTTCTAGACGTCTCACGGGCCATCCTGATTCTTTTCCATGACTAGCTTGACATTCTGAACAAGTACATATAGTTAAAATTTCACTAGAAAAAATTTAGATGTCTCATCGAAAAAGTGCCAAAGGGGGGACCATTGGAAGATTTGAAGTTTTTTGAGAAAAATCCAACCACGCAAATCTTGACGTAAGACACACTTTACTGGGGTAGAATTATACACTGAATCAGGAAATGTCTTTCGTTTTGGTGCAACTCTTACAATTAAGCCTCCAGAGGCAATTTAAACAACACAATCTGGGCGCAATTTCTAACAAACTTTATTTCCAATTCTCTCGCTTTCTAGACATCTCACGGGCTATTCTGATGCTTTTCCATGACCAGATGGACATTCTAAACAAGTACGTATAGTTAAGATTTCACTAGAAATAATTCAGATTTTTCATCGAAAAAGTGCCAATGGGGGACCATTGGAAGATTTGAAGTTTTTTGAGAAAAATCCAACCACGCAAATCTTGTCGTGTGACACACTTTTCTGGGTAGAATTATACACTGAATCAGGAAATGTCTTTCGTTTTGGTGCAACTCACACAATAATGCCTCCAGAGGGAATTTAAACATCACAATCAGGGCGCAATTGCTAACAAACTTTGTTTCCGATTCACTCGCTTTCTAGACGTCTCACGGGCCATTCTGATGCTTTTCCATGACCAGCTGAACATTCTAAACAAGTACGTATAGTTAAGATTTTACTAGAAAAAATTCAGATTTTTCATCGAAAAAGTGCCAAAGGGGGACCATTGGAATATTTGAAGTTTTTTGAGAAAAATTCAACCACGCAAATCTTGACGTAAGACACACTTTTCTGGGGTAGAATTATACACTGAATTAGGAAACGTCTTTCGTTTTGGTGCAACACTTACTATTAAGCCTCCAGAGGCAATTTAAACATCACAATCTGGGCGCAATTTCTATCAAACTTTGTTTAATTCTCTCGCTTTCTAGACGTCTCACGGGCCATTCTGATGCTTTTCCATGACCAGCTGAACATTCTAAACAAGTACGTATAGTTAAGATTTTACTAGAAAAAATTCAGATTTTTCATCGAAAAAGTGCCAAAGGGGGGACCATTGGAAGATTTGAAGTTTTTTAAGAAAAATTCAACCACGCAAATCTTGACGTAAGACACACTTTTCTGGGGTAGAATTATACACTGAATTAGGAAACGTCTTTCGTTTTGGTGCAACACTTACTATTAAGCCTCCAGAGGCAATTTAAACATCACAATCTGGGCGCAATTTCTATCAAACTTTGTTTAATTCTCTCGCTTTCTAGACGTCTCACGGGCCATCCTGATTCTTTTCCATGACTAGCTTGACCTTCTGAACAAGTGTATATAGTTAAGATTTCACTAGAAAAAATTCAGATTTTTCATCGAAAAAGTGCCAAAGGGGGGACCATTGGAAGATTTGAAGTTTTTTGAGAAAAATCCAACCACGCAAATCTTGACGTATGACACACTTTTCTGGGGTATAATTATACACTGAATCAGGAAATGTCTTTTGTTTTGGTGCAACTCTCACAATAAAGCCTCCAGAGGGAATTTAATCATCACAATCAGGGCGAATTTGCTAATAACTTTGTTTCCAATTCTTTTGCTTTCTAGACATCTCACGAGCTATTTTGATGCTTTTTCATGACCAGCTGGCCATTCTAAACAAGTACGTATAGTTAAGATTTCACTAGAAAAAATTCAGATTTTTTATCGAAAAAGTGCCAAAGGGGGGACCATTGGAAGATTTGAAGTTTTTTGAGAAAAATCCAACCACGCAAATCTTGACGTAAGACACACTTTACTGGGGTAGAATTATACACTGAATCAGGAAATGTCTTTTTTTTAGGTGCAACTCACAAAATAATGCCTCCAGAGGGAATTTAAACATCACAATCAGGGCGCAATCGCTAATAAACTTTGTTTCCGATTCACTCGCTTTCTAGACGTCTCACGGGCCATTCTGATGCTTTTCCATGACCAGCTGGACATTCTAAACAAGTACGTATAGTTAATATTTTACTAGAAAAAAATTCAGATTTTTCATCGAAAAAGTGCCAAAGGGGGGACCATTGGAAGATTTGAAATTTTTGAGAAAAATCCAACCACGCAAATCTTGACGTATGACACCTTTTTCTGGGGTAGAATTATACACAGAATCAGAAAATGTCTTTTGTTTTGGTGCAACTTTTACAATAAATTCACCAGAGGCAATTTAAACATCACAATCTGGGTGCAATTGCTAACAAACTTTGTTTCCAATTCTCTCGCTTTCTAGACGTCTCACGGGCCATTCTGATGCTTTTCCATGACCAGCTGGACATTCTAAACAAGTACGTATAGTTAAGATTTTACTAGAAAAAATTCAGATTTTTCATCGAAAAAGTGCAAAAGGGGGGGACCATTGAAAGATTTGAAGTTTTTTGAGAAAAATCCAACCACGCAAATCTTGACGTAAGACACACTTTTCTGGGGTAGAATTATACACTGAATCAGGAAACGTCTTTCGTTTTGGTGCAACTCTTACTATTAATTCTCCAGAGGCAATTTAAACATCACAATCTGAGCGCAATTTCTTACAAACTTTGTTTAATTCTCTCGCTTTCTAGACATCTAACGGGCTATTCTGATGCTATTCTATGACCAGATGGACATTCTAAACTTGTACGGTATAGTCAAGAATTCACTAGAAAAAATTTAAAATTTTCATCGAAAAAGTGCCAAAGGGAGGACCATTGGAAGAATTGAAGTTTTTTTGAGAAAAATCCAACCACGCAAATCTTGACGTAAGACACACTTTTCTGGGGTAGAATTATACACTGAATCAGGAATTGTCTTTCGTTTTGGTGCAACTCTCACAATATTGCCCTCCAGAGGGAATTTAAACATTACAATCAGGGCGCAATTGCTAACAATCTTTGTTTCCA
>JAQJVL010001231.1:0-227131 GCA_035578905.1 Stictocephala bisonia | reverse complement strand
GCTATACAGGAGCAATAAAATAGAGAACATGAAATTTATTTACTGTATTAAGAATAATCAAAACATATGTTATAGTTAAAACTAAAAAGTAGAGTATAACTGTTGGTGCAACAGCAACAAATATAAAAATGTAAATAAATAAATAAATCTTTATTGTCACAAAACGTTTCCATAATAATAGCGTAGCTATGAAACAGATGACATTGTCAATATAGTACTATTTTACATACATCTACATAACAATCCTATATGGCCAAATCAAGAACTGAATCATCCTGTTCTAGTAATCGGCTGACTGATTTACTATTCTTTTCAAATAGTTTTTTAATTAGCATAATACACGTTTGTACACATACAGTTCAAGTAAACATCACACAACCACATATTTATTACAGTACAAGTACAAAATATACAAATATTTTGGTGATCGATTTCGGTGAACCACACCCACCTTCTTCAGACCAGAGGGATTCAGGAGGTGAGAATGGTTCACCGAAATCAATCGCTATAATATTTGTGAATTTGTACTTGTATTGTAATACATTTGTGCATTTTGTGCTTATATTGTAATAAGTTTGAGATTGTGTGATGTTTACTTGTACTGTATATTCCTTTCAAACTGTCAAAACTTATCACCAATGTTGGTGTTGATGGTGATTTTTGTTTAGTCAGTCATGGTCAAGAGTTAAGTCAGAATTTGGATTTTTGTTTCAGGTCCCATTAAATCATATACAGATGATACTGCAATGACAAAGTCTATTTGCGAGTCTCTAATAGAGAATCAAGAACTCGATAGTAAGGACTTAGCCAAAAAGTAAGATAAAGTAGGTAATAGTTTAATTTTGTTTCTTATGCATCAAATTAAAATTATGGTAGCAGAAAGTATATGTAATACTAAATAGTATTATGATTTTACTTTTTCTTTGTTATTGTTATTTGTTATTACTTCATATATTAGTAAGTTATACATCAATAATTTTTTTCAGTTTCAAAAATAATAAAATGGGTATAGCCAGAGAGCAACTTGGAATTGTTCCAATATTCTGGTGGGCTGTTTTTTGCAGATAATTTTCTAGAACATTTTCAACAGTTCTTTTTTTAATTTTGTTGTTGTTCAAAAAGGTAAAAAACCTGTATGTTGTATTATGTTGTAGTTACAATTTAAATATTTTATATTTTTTTTTAACATTTTTAAACGAAAAGGGTTAGGAGGTACTTAGAAATGACTTTACAGAAAATAATATAATTTATAAATTCCATGATAGCTAAAATATTCCAAATTTAGTTTATTTTATATATGTTATTTTGATAGTATATAACTTGTAGTTTATTATAATAATATATTCATACAAAAAATGTCGTATATATTCTATGTGCATTAAATATTACATTAAGTTTATTTAAAAACAAGCTTTTCAGCCTTGATTCTAATAATATGAAATCTGAAAAAAAACTAAAATCAAAATAACTACTGTACCTCACATCAAGTAAGTAAAAAGTATGTCACTGACTTATGGTGAAATGTAATTTTCCTCTGTTATTCAGCACTCATAATCAGTAAATACTTTATTCAGAAGATTTAGAAAGAGTATACTCAGTAATTTTTTAAACTTATAAAAAATGTTTTCTATGCTTAAATAATCAAGCAGAGTGTTTATACTGCCACTATACAAGGTATTTTCTCAATCAACTTTTAAATTCTGTGTCACAGAATGATTGTTTCTATGTGTTGTCAGGTTGGTATGGTTGTCACCTAGCAGTGAATTTTTTTTTTTTTTTTTTATGGAATGGAACTGAAATTTTGTTTGGGGAATAAAATACACTGAAAAATACAATGAATGACTTTAATTATACTGAATAATCCTTTTACTCCTTTCTGTGAAGCTCGACATTGATGAAGTTGTATAAAAAAGTTGTGCTGATCATAACAACATAACATACAAAAGTCCGGTGCTGTAGTTTTTAGTGTTCAAACACCCCGCCCTGTTTTTTTTTGGAGATTTAAATAGACACCAGCAGAGGTAATGGTCGATTAATGTCAACGGTAGAAGTCTAAACAATTGGGCTGAAACCTTTGAAACAAATTAGGCTAGAAACAATTTTTGTGTTTGATGCAAATGACAGAAGATATAGTGAGGAAGCTTGTGTTGGCTTGTGAACAAGACTTCTTGTTGTGTCTCCCCATTTACAACTCAGGCCTGTTTTGATATCTGCAAGAATTCAGGTTTCCGTTCAATCTTCCCTCGGCCTACATGGAACTTAACAAAGCTGATTGAAAGGCTTTCACATCGCAGTTTGATAATGATATCATGATTATTGCATCCTTCACAGTCATAATAAATAATAAATCGTTTCCACAGTCATTGTTTATCATGTCCACTGTTATGGCCTAAAGGCTTCAGAAAATAATACTTAGTTGTACTAATAATATGAGGATCTGTACAAGGAGTTTAAGTAATTGAACACGCTGTTTGCTAGCTGCATTCTCCCGATGCTGGGAGTAATTAAAACAAGAAGCATAAGTATTACCAATGAATACATATCTATAAGAAGGGAAAAGAGATGGGGAAATAGTCAGACTTTCTGTAGCAGACGAAACGAGCTTAGCACGGCTGCCGATATGCAGTGCTGGTTGAGAATTTCTGCCACGTACGCCTTTCCCAACCTAATACCATTGCCTGCCGTTTCCCTTCTCTCGCATTCTCATAGTGTAATTTTCCCTCTCTCGCTCTCTAGACCGCCACGCTTCCCTCTCTGTCATTCTCTGTCTCACTCTAGGCTGCTGCGCAACAAGCTCAACCTAGCGGTGGCTGTGCCAAGATAGCAAAATTAGAAAATAATTATTTTGACTCTTTGACACTGGCTTTTTGCTTCTAATAGATGTGTATTTATTGGTTTTACTGAAAGCAGCCACCATGCATGGTCCTCTCTCTGGGAACTGTCCACTGATGATCTTCCTTAAGTGACTGTGTGGGGTCGCATCCAAGACTTATGGGCAAACAAAACGCAGGTATGGAGTAGAGCCCACAGGTACCGTTAGGAGTTCCAATTTAGATTTCAAGTTTTAAATAAGGCAGTCACACCTCGCCAGCTGGGAAGGTGATCAGACCGAATCCTATTTTTCCGAATTTTCTCAAACACGATGTTACTTGTTTATTTATTTTTTGTCAACTAAAGTACTATAGTCTTTAATTCCATATTATCAAGTGGTGGTATGAGAGCTGGGCTTAACAATCTTTTCTGATGACTAATATATGAGTTATTATCTTTTCTGTCATAGTTGTTACAATTTTGAAAATGTTAAACTACAAAATAAAAGACCATATGCCATACTACTAAATGCCATATAGGGCCTTTTAAGTGGTTTTTGCTACACATAAGCATGTAACAATGATAGAAGGTATTGTGAATTAACAGTTTTAATTTGAATGTACAGTTCTTTTTTCAGATCTTAGGCTTAAGCAACCTAACAGCGCAAAGGATGATATCAACACTATTTACAAGGTAACCAGACTTTTCACCCGTGCTCTTATTTGGCATCCTCAGAGGTATCGCTGAGACTAGTCCCACCCATAAATATAAAGTGGTATTGATCCATCCTACCACCCATACATGTACAGTGGTATTGACCCACCTATACATATACTGTGATACTGACCCACTCGCTCACCTATAGACGTACAATTGTTCAGTGTCACATCACAACTTGGGTGAAATGTCTAGTTATCTTGTAAATAGTTTAAATAGCACCTTGACGTGGTCGTCATCAGAAAATATAGATTTTAGTTATAGTTATATTATTAAAATATACATTTAATTACAAACTGATATGCACCCCAATACAAAAATATAAAATCTGCATTGCTAACCATTTGTTTCTTTTATTATTTCACTATCATGCTACTATTTACACATTGCCTATCCATTCAGATCCCAGATCAAATTTGGCAATCATAAATGTAGTTCTTCACTAAATAACACATACTGGTATTCCAGTTATCATTCACTAACACTCTAAAACTCAATTAACATATTTTAGAATAAAAGTGAAATATCACCTTGAATCTGTTTAAATATCATTGAAAGGTATTTGCCAAGTATGGGTAAATTGAAAAATTTAATATTCTTTTCAAAAAATAGTTGCAAGTGTTATGCCAAACTCACTGAAATCATTTAAAAAATCATGATTGATGTGTCATATTCAGAATATTTCAAGTATGTATGATATCCAAATGTATAAAGTGTTGTACATTTTGTTTATTCATTTAAAGATATCCCATCAAACAGGATTTATATGGTTTCCTAAATAATTTAATATATATATATATATATATATATATATATATATATATATATTATTATTATTATTTGTGTTATGCCCTTGAAGAGCGCATTTAGACTAAACTTCATGTCCCTTTTCTTGCTGTCTCTTCTTTCCGTGCTGCCCAAACGTCCCTCATTCGTGCACTGTGTTTTTGTTTTCTTTCTTCGGTCCACTTTACACACTCTCTCTCCTTCCTTTTCTCTGTCTTCTTGTTCGCCCAGTATTCCTTCATCCTCTGGCTATGTTCTTGTCGTCTCTGTTCAGTCCATTGTGTTTTTTTGCTGTGCGGTGCCTCTTGTAGTATGTTTTTCTTGATCAGATTCCTCAGAAGTGTTCTATTTTGTGTTGTTTCCTGTGTGATGTTAAGTTGTCCCATATCGCTTTTTACCTCGTTCATCCATTTGTTGTCTTTCCTTGTGCTAACCCAGTCGAAAATCTGTCTTGTTAACCTATGTGGTTCCATTCTGCTAAGGTGTCCGTAGAACTGTAGTCTTCGTTTTCTGATTTTGTCTGTTATTTTCTCTGTGTGTTCGTATAATTCTTTAGCTGGTCTTTTTATCCATACTCCATCTTTTTGTGTGGCCCCAAATATTTTCCTAAGTATCTTCCGTTCAGTCTTCTCTATTTGTTTGATTCCTGTCTGGCCTTGTATTATTGTGGTTTCTGCTGCGTACAGTGCTTCCGGGAGTACCACTGTGTCGTAGTGTCGAAGTTTGGCTTTTTGTGAAATAGCTTTTTTATTGTAGTGGCTCCATGTTAATTTGTAGGCCCTCTCCAGTTTCATTCTTCTCTCTTCATTCGAGACCTTATTCCTTCCTGTTATCTGTAGTGTTTCTCCTAGGTATTTAAAGTTGTTTGTTCTGTGTATTGTTCCGTATTTTGTGTGTAATGTTGGGATCTTAAGGTTGCTCATGAACTGGGTTTTCTCGTAAGAGATCTGTAGTCCAGTCTTGGCTGCAATTTTGTGTAGCTCCTCTATAGCTCTTATTGTGTCACTTTCTTGCACTGTTACGATAGCTAGGTCGTCTGCGAACGCTAAGCACTTTACTCTTACTTTTCCCAACAATACTCCTTTCTGTGTTTTCTCCCATTCCTTCACTATCTTGTCCAATACTATGTTAAACAGCATTGGTGAGATGCCGTCACCCTGTCTGACTCCTGTTCTTATTTCAAAGTGTTCTGAGAGCTCTCCACAAAACTTCACTTTCGATGTCGTGTTTGTTAGTGTCTGTTGAATTAAGGTTAGTGTCTTTCTGTCTACTCTGTATTCTTTTAGGATTTTAAAGAGGGTTTCTCTGTCAATTGAGTCATATGCCTTCTTGAAGTCGACGAAGGTTATGGTTATGTTCTGTTTGTGTTGCAGTATAATCTTAAGGTTCCATATCTGTTCAGCGCACGACCTGTGTTTGCGGAACCCTGCCTGGTATTCACCAATTAGGTGGTCTGTTTGGTTCTCTAATCTGTTTAGTAGTGCTTTGGATAGTATCTTGTACGTGACTGGTAACAGTGAGATGCCTCTATAGTTGTTTGGGTCTGACTTGTCTCCTTTCTTGTGTAGGGGGTGTATCAGTGCTGTGCACCATTCCCTCGGTATCTTTTCTGTTTCCCATATCTGCTTCATGATGTTGTGAATGCTTTTTGAAAGATTTTGATCTTTTAGCTTCCAGAATTCCGCAATGACGCCGTCTTCTCCTGGTGCTCTGTTGTTTTTAAGATTCTTGATGATTTCCCTTACTTCTTCTATCGATGGTGGTTCACTGTCCGGATTCGATTCTGGTTCTTCTATGTCCAATTTTTCTGATGGTGATTCAGTATTTAAAAGTTTCTCAAAGTACTTCGCCAAGATGTTACAGTTGTTCTTGGTGTTGGTCTCCAGTGTCCCGTCTGTCCTCCTAAAGCAGAGGTTAGGTGCCTGGTATTTCATCATGTTTTCCCTGAACGTCCTATAGAAGTTCCTTGTGTTGTTCTTTGTGAAGTCCGCTTCTATCTCGTCTAGTTTCTGTTTGTCGTGATTTCTTTTCTCTTTACGGATAATTTTGCTCGTCTGTTTCTGTGTTTTGAGGAATTCCTGCCAATTTTCTGATGTCCTGTTACTATTGAACTTCTTCCATGAGTTGATCCGTACTTCAATTGCTTCGTCACAAGTGTGGTTCCACCAGCGGTGTTTTCTGGTTCTCGGTGCAACTGCTAGTTTCATGGCCTCTTTGACTTTTCCTGATAACTGTTCCCAGTTCTGGAGGTTTCCTGCCTTAATCTTCTCTAATATTTGATTTTGGTTGCGGATTAGGTACTCCGGGTCTGGTCTGATGATCTTGGTTTTCCGTTGTTTTCTCTTTGGGATTAGGCATATCTTTATCTGTAACAGGTGGTGGTCTGAATCGAAGAAGCCCTTTCGTGTGATTATGTTCTGAACCTCTCTCTGTACCTCTCTTTGTATTATAACGTGGTCAATCTGTATCTCTCTCTTCCCACTTGGGAATTTCCATGTGGTTAATTTACGTGGGGGCTTTTTGAAGTTCGTTGACATGATTTTGAGGTTATGGTTCCTACAGAACTCTATCAGGTGTCTTCCGTTTACATTTGTGTGACGATGTGGTGTGTATTTTCCCGTGATAGGTCTATACTCCTGTTCTTTTCCCAGTTTTGCGTTGAAGTCACCTAGTATAATTTTCGTTCGGTGTGTCGGTATTCTCCTGATTGTCTCCTCCATTACCGTCCAGAAGTCCTCGATGGTTTCTGGGTCCTTCCTGTTGTGGTCATTTGTTGGTGCATGTGCGTTTATAATCGTGTATGCCCTGTTTGTTGACTTAATTGTCAGTGTACTAATTCTTTCGTTGGGTGATGTGAAGTCTATTACTGCATCTGTGACTGTCCTGTGAACTGCAAATCCTGTACCGAAGAGCCTGAGATTCTTCCTCTGTATCGATGGTTTTCCCTTGTATATCCTGTAGTTTTCCGTGTTGAAATGGTCTTCGTCTGTGAATCTTGTCTCTTGTAATGCACAAATCTTAATCTTGAACCTGTCTAGAGTGTCAGTGAGTTGTTTCATCTTGCCTGTCTTGAGTAGTGTATTCACATTGAGAGTCCCAATGTAGTGTTTCTGTTTTGTCTTGAGGGAGTTTGAGAAGCTCCGATTCTTCTCATGATGTCTGCGAGCCTCCGGAATCCGATGCTCATAGTTATCCCTGTCTATTGACTGGGGTCCGGGGTAGTGAGGCTTTTCTCGTTGTACCATCATGATGTTTAGTAGTTGGGTTTTTGGCGTTGCCGCCGAATACAACCTGATTGTCCAGATCAGGAGGTTGACCAGATGTTTCAGTCCAACTGCCGAAAAGCTGTGGCAGTGTCGTTCGCTTTAGTTTCCTCAGTATTCCCTGAGTACTTATCCCTCAAACCACTTTAAAGTGATATATAAGAATACATATATATATGTATTCTTAAAGTGTACATTTTATTTACAGGTTCGTGAAAGAGTATTTCAAAGAACCAAAAAGGGGCTATGGACAAAATGTTATTGAGGTATTTCAAAAACTTAAGAACGAGAAGTTTGAGGATGTCTGGAGACCTGCAAAGCAACAGTTTGGAGGAAGTGGGTCGTATGGGAATGGCGGGGCAATGCGAGTGGCCCCCGTGGCTTTGTACTTTAGGACCAACTACTCCAAGATGATCGACGCAGCAAGGCAAGCGACTCTCATAACTCATAACAACAGACTGGGTGTGAATGGGGCACTTTTACAGGTACAACTACAATAGAATAGTTGTTCTCTAATTACCAAATACTGGGGGACAACCCTGTCACTCACTGCGCTAAAGACACCTCGACCTTAGGTGTTGGCCTGTGACTTTTGACTACAAATTTTAGTAGGTGGTAAACTGTATAATGTAAAATCACAATATTACATTTGTTTACAATAGCTTACTCACATAACTTGTGCGTTCTACCTATTTGTTAGTTTAAACATCTTAGATATCACTTGGCTCCTTTCAAACATTTCATTTAATTTTTTTGTTTAACAACTGAAGGTTAATTAAATAAGCATTAGATTACTATTGAAAGCTTCAAGCCTAGTGAGGCAGAGCCCTACGGTCTGATGTGAATAAACCATAACAACATTCCCTGGTTTAACATTATGAAAGATCTAAGCTCAATAATGTGAAAACCACTATTTACATTCCAACAACTATTAAAATTGTATAAATATCATTATTTACGTTTGAATACAAATACAAATTGCCTTTGATCACATATACATCAGATAGTCATTGTCAAATGTGTGTACAACATTTCTTAAAACTATAAAAAAAGGTTTCTGTCATAAACTAAAAGTTAATTGGAATGTTAAATTTTTAAAAGTCTTGGATTTAATAAAAAGGGATACAAACTAGCCAGTGATATATACTAGTTTTAAATTTTTTGAAAGGAATGGTTCGAGCAGAAGGTGGTAGTTTATTAAAAAATGTATTGCATTGATTTGGAAAGAGTTTGTTGTTTTACTGAGTCTATGCTGCGTAACATCTATCATGGATTTGGAATGGGTGTTGTGGCTAATTATATCTTCTCTGGTGCTGAAATTGTGCAAATTGGATTTTGTGTATAGTAAAATGTGATATATGTAAATAGTGAGAATTTTTAACTTTTTAAAAAGTGGTCAAGAATGTTATAGTAGTCCAACTCTGCACATTGTTCTTATGACTTTCTTTTGCAAAATCAAGATTTCATGTACATGAAGAGAGTTGCCCCATATCAAAAGACTGTAAGCAATGTGTGACTGAAAAAAACTAAAGTAAGTTGTTCTTAAGTAATTATCATTTTAAATATCTCTAATTTTAAAAATTAAATAATTTACCCGCCCTATTTTTTTGCAAATTGTGTCAATGTGAGCTTAATTTGACCCTATTTAATTTGAAACCCTAAGAATTTCACTATTTGACAATCTTTATTTTGGGTAAGACTTAAAGAATCTTTTGAGTTTTCCAGGTTGCAAAGACGCTTATTAGATGAAAACCAATTTACAGCTCTATTCTGAGATTCATCCATTAACCCATCAAGAATCTCCAAGTTTTTATGTGAAGCTACGATGGTCACATCATCGGCATACGTGATTGACTGTGTATCAAGATGTAATGGCAGATAATTTATTGTGACTGTAAAAAAGAATGGTCCAAGGACGGATTCCTGTGGAACTCCTATACTCACGTTCACCACAGATGAAGCTTGCCCTTTAACAGAGACATACTGCTTTCTGTGAGCAAGATAAGAATTGATTATGTCAATTGAATCATTTCTTACTCCATAAAATTGGAGTTTATCAATAAGGATGTTAAAAGGGACGCAATCAAACATCTTACTTAAATCACATAACACAACACCTAAACACACATACTTCGTCTTATCTTCAAAAGCTTTAAGTGACGTATCAACTAGTTTTAAGAGAGTAGTTGAACAAGTAGTTGAACCTTCCCTAAAACCAAACTGAATACTTGAAATAAGGTTGTTCTGATTAAAAAACAAATTCAACTGTTTGTGCATTGCAGATTCAAGAATTTTTGAAAAAATAGGAACTAGGGAAATTGGTCGGTTATCAATAAGGATGTTAAAAGGGACGCAATCAAACACCTTACTTAAATCACATAACACACAACACCTAAACACACATACTTCGTCTTATCTTCAAAAGCTTTAAGTGACGTATCAACTAGTTTTAAGAGAGCAGTTGTTGTAGTTGAACAAGTAGTTGAACCTTCCCTAAAACCAAACTGAATACTTGAAATAAGGTTGTTCTGATTAAAAAACAAATTCAACTGTTTGTGCATTGCAGATTCAAGAATTTTTGAAAAAATAGGAACTAGGGAAATTGGTCGGTAATTTTGAGGTTTTTTTTGTCACCTTTCTTAAAAACTGGGACTATTTTAGAAACTAAGTAAATCTGAAAAGTATCTGTGTAAAAGGCATTGAGTTAGGACAAAAGAAAGCGGTTTACTGATATAGTGGATGGTTTGTTTTACAACAAAATTAGAAATCCAGTAGTGATAACAACTTTTGGAATTTGAAAATTTCGAAACAAGTTCCGTTATTTCCAATTCAGTGACTTTACTCCACTTGAATTCTGTTTGTTGTCTCTGTCGAAGGACTTGGTGGCCGTGAGAAGTAGGGACCACATCAGGGATCTTGTTCCAAATATCTTTGGGCGAATCTACGAAATGTGAATTCAGACTGTCTGGATTAAGGTCAATGTCATGTGTATGTTATGGACAGTTTTCCTGTGATATGATGTTTCAAGCAGATTTGCAACTATTGGAGGAATTTTTAATATAATTGCCACAAGCTTTCTTCTTAGCAGCAATGAATTCTATTTTATAAGGTTTTTTTACTCTTATAAGCATCGAAGGCAGATTGTACTTGCATAGAACCATTCCTGTACAGGTTTTTATAAATGCAATGATAGCTCAACATTTCTTTTGTTAAAGTAGCAAAATCTTCTGTATACCAATTAAACAGGTTTTTCTTTTGTACCTTGCTTTACTTATAAACTAATGGTGAACGATAGTGCCACTAGCTAATACATGTTTTGAAAAAGTTATCAAATAAATCCGAAACACCAATTTTATTCAATTTATAATCATCAATGACAGACCATTTCTCCTCATTAAGGCAGCATTGGATGAACTGTAATATTTGTTGTTCACTTTCAGTTCTTCTTAGCTGTCTATTGTTTATTTTGGATTGAGATGAAAAGTGCTGGTTGGAGTGCACTGTAAATACAAGTGGGTCATGCATGATCTGCAAAATAGCCACCTATGACTTTACTTTTACACAAATCAGTAAAGAAATTTACTTAACAGTTATCAATACAACGATTCCCTCTTGTAGGTTCTCGATTTATGTAAATTAAGTTTAAAGATCTAAGTAGGTTTAGAATCAGTTTCGTGATTCTATCATTGGTGTCGAGAAAATTGATATTAAAATCTCCACAAACGATAAGCTGTTCTGAATCGTTGTCTTAACTTTTTTGTAGCCGACTCAAACAGATGAAAGAATGTGTTAATGTCACCATCAGGCGATCTGTAGATGCTTATGATATTTAGATTACCACAAGGCCTGACAAGTTTTATCCCACAAAGCTCAAATTGAAATTGTAAATAAAAATTGTCTAAGTTGATTAACGTAAACTGTAGTCCAGTGTTAATATAAATACCAACTCCCCCATACTTTTTTGTTTTCCCTACAAACTACATTTGCAGGTATAAAATTAAGGGGCACAAAACAGCTTACTTGATCTTCTTTTAACCAGTGTTCCGAAACACAAATTATGTCAATATTTTATGTGTCACAAAAATGGTCTATTTCTAAAATTTTATTTCGGATACACTGTATGTTAACTTGCAAAATACTCAGAGATTTTGGAGCTGTGGAGGGTGAATTACACCTCTTGTCAGCAAAGCTATGAACACTTAAATTAAAGCTATTGATCTTAGCATCATCGACCTTACTTACAGAACCAGAGATAATGCTACCACAGTTTGAGGTACTGTCAGATTCCTTTTTATTTAAACTAAAAGACTGCTTATCACTACTACTACATATATTAGAAACAATACATTTCACAGGTGAAAGATCTTGAGGACAGTTTTTATTTGAAAGAGGTTGTGAAGCAGCCTCAGCATAGCTTTCGTAAGGAAGAGTTGTAGGACTTGGCATCGGTGCTGGCTGTATCGAGACGGTTGGGATCTTAGTGTCCAAGGAGGATTCTATTTCTTCACATACAGGTATTGGAACAGACTTTCCACAATGATATTAGAAAGAAGTAGCTTCCTGCTAGCACGGAGGTGGAGGCCATGAGCTGTGAAGTACCGGCGTGTTATGCCATTGATGTTCAAGACCTTAGCTCTCTTTTCTTGGGAGCAGAGATTGGAGATGTATCGGTTTGCTCGGGCGATGGTGTCATGGATAGGGCTGCTGGCGGGTAAATCATATCGTGGAGGAAGGGGACAGACAAGAAATCTAGATTTTCTCCCACATTGTTTTAGTACACCCTCCATGTGGTCGAAAATGATGTCCTGTCTACCAGCATCAACATCATTAGTTCCTCCAAGTAGAACATAACAGTGGTCTGGGGGTGGATCAGAGGTGGGAGCGATTGGTAGCAGTACTGCGTTAGGCTTACAAATCTCTGTCACTATAGTGGTTTCAGTGATGTCTCGTCTTACGTTCTCGGCCATGTGACGAACATGACTTTTACCAATTATCGAGATGCTGTGGAACTTGTTTTTGTTTTTTCATTGAATCAGGAAATTTTTTACGTTTACTATTCTTTGTTTCTTTGATATTTCGTGGTTTTGAACTAAATGGTTTCTTGTAGATAACAGTTTTAAAATTATCTCCAGGTGGTTCGTCTTCTGTAAGAGGTTGAAAACTGTTGAACAGTGCAATTGAGGAAGATTTGGCAGTAATAGCCTAAAACTCAGAGTCTTAAATATTTAGTTTAAAATTTGTATTTTTAAATTCTAAGATTTTAATTAACTCAATCATGTTCTTAGCTTCCTCTGCCAATATAGTACATTTTTTCACATGAACCTTTATTACTTTAATCACTTCCTCCAGGCTTTTAATTTTCAACAACGCTGACTGAAGCTCCTGTTGTAGTGCATTATTTGTTCATTGTGATCTACTTTGTCCGTGCTAACAGCTACAGTATCAACATCATCTGTCTGAGTTGCTGTGTGCTGTGGCCAACATACTGAAGCTGCTCTAGAGGTTTTTGCAGTAAACACTTCATTAGTGTATTGAAGTAGTTGTTTATCAGACTCGATGGAGTGGTCCAAAATAACCTTAATATCTGCTTTTAGCTTGGTAACTTCAGCTTTTAAATACTCTTCGATTCATTTAAATCTGTCTCCATGTTATTCTTGTGGCTGAAAAAAAAAGTACTTTGAGGGCTTCCTGTGTCCCTCAGGGTGAAACTATTGAGAAATGAAGCCCATATTAGACAACTATAAACAGAAGTAAATCTTTTTACACCCCAACCGTTTAAATTGGTAAAGAAATAAGGAAGAAGTTGTGTAAAAAAAAAAAAAAAAAAACAGGCTCACATGCTATACCGGGTGTCCAAAAAAGTACTGGATCGGTTAAATATTTTTGAACATTTTTAAGATACAGCTAAAACAATTGGTACCAAGTTACTGGACATAAAAATTATTTTAACATATATTTCAGTGACCTTCTACCTTCTTAGGGAAATGGACCGCTAGGAGTCGGAAAGAAATCTAAAAGTAAGCATAGGTTGATATGCTCATCAAATTAAAGGTCTTTATTATTAAAGTACAATGCTGCAAATCTGACCTCAAAAAGACAACCGTGTTGGAAATGGTAGCCGTTCAAAGATGTTTTGAATTTACAATCAAGCACTGGAAATGCAATCAAGTTAACAGTAGTTTAAATAGTTATTTACATGCAAAACTAGAGCAATTGATGGTTGCTGCAAGACATTAGAATGGCATGATTAGGGATGACAAGGCAACAATTCAAGCAGTAGGAGACTTTACTTACAGAAATATTTTCACAACAAATGCTTAACATTTTTGCCCTCTGTTGTTTGACAATAACCCAATCGATGATAAAAGGCCACTTATGTTACATTACTCACGTCACGTTACAAACAATGACTTTCTTTCATAATCCTATTCCTCAAATCTTCCAAATTTTGAGGTTTTCCTTAATACACCCTATCTTTAAGATAACCCTAGAAAAAGAAGTCCAAGGGGATTAAGTTTGAGGAACGAGTGGGCCGTTCAATCACACTTCTCCTTCCGATCCATCTTTGAGGGAACACAAACTAGTGGAGGGTGCTCCGTCTTGTTGAAACCAGATTTCATCCAAGTTTTCACCAATGATATTTTGAAGTGCTGGTATTGATTGCAGAGCATGTTAAGATAAGAAACTCTGTCTAAATTCCCATCAATAAAAAATATCCTCATAATTCACCCCGTATGATGCCGGCCCAGATTTTCAACTAACTATTGTGGGTGTTGCATGTGACCTTCTGCCATCCAGTGTGGATTACTATCATCCCAGGAACGGCAGTTGTGTTTGTTGACTTTGTCATTTAATATAAATGTAACCTCGTCCGAAAATATAATGTTATATAGAAGGATTTGGTTTGTATCTAACTTGCGCATCCTAGCTAGATACAAAACTCAAGATCACAAAACTTTTTTTTTTTTTTTTTTAATGTTTTGTTTTTTTTTGGTTTTTTTGTTGTTTTTTTTGTTTTTTTGTCTTTGTTTAGTTCTTAATGCAAGTTAATTTGTATGGCTTGAAGCAACTTTTATGTAAAATGCTGTACACAGAGCTTTAGGACATATAATGATATTCTAATGTATGAACCAATCTGAGTATTCCATGAGGGTACCCAATTGAATTGAAAGACTCAACTTCCACATTTGAATCCTCATCTGTTGGACTTGATGGACGAACACTTCTAGGAAGATCAGAGACAGTTCCATTAGTTACAAAACGGTGTACTATTCTGTAACTGTTGATTTCGATATTGGGTTTCAGTTAGGAAATGAATCATTGAATTGGTGTTCGACTTCACTATGAGATCGTGTTAAGTCTCCCCAACCATGCATCATCAATAAGGTAACTCTTTTTCTTTCACTAAGTGCCACAACAAAGAAAGGCAAAACTAAGTTTTCAACTCAAAACGATTGAAGTGAAAAACTGATATGGCCTACTTTACTGATGAGTGGAATGTTACTAATGATAAAGACCCAAAGCAAGAATTTTTCCTGTCTGCGGGAATACCCACTAACAATCACAAATAACTCATTTTTAGGCCTATCTTGGTTCATTAATTTTCCTTTTTTGTTTTATTTTCGCCCCTCTCAGGAATATGAAACTTATTATTCTACAACAGTAAATTGTAAACTGTTTCTGGTTATTAAAGTTCAAATTAAACAGCTTGTCAGTTTATTTTTTACAGTGCTTGATTGTAAATTCAAGCCAACTTTGAACGGCTACCATTTCTAACTCGGTCATCCGTTTTAGGTTGGGTTTTCGTCATTGTACTCTACTTACATTTCAACTTATATTTACATTTAAGATTTTTTTTCCGACTCTAGCGGACCGTCCAACTAAAGAAGGTAGCGGGACTCCGAATTATGTATTAAAATAGGTTTTTATGTCCAGTAACTTGGTACTAATTATTTTAGCTCTGTATCAAAAATGTTCAAAAATATTTAACTGATCTAGGATTTTTTGGACACCCAGTATATAAGGATATATGCTTGAGCTATTGTCTTACATCATGTTACAGTCTTCTACCTCAGACAGTGTTAATGAATGGTTTGGACTTTGTCAATGACAGCACTTGTAATTTTTGAACAGGGTTGCAATTTGGAAAAGTATCATTAATTAACATTGTACAGCTTAACTATAATAATGTCATCTGATCTCCTTAGCCTTGCATTATAAAAAAAATGTACAACTATTCACTTTGCTCTTATCTCAAGAACATAAGTATTACACTATCCAATTTGGAATGCCACATTTTCTTAGTGCTGGCAAGTTCCCGCCAAAACCTCACCAACACCCAACAGTTTCCTGCTAACGCATTCCAGCTTAACCTTGCCTGCAAATATCTTCCTGTCCACATTTGTTGTATTCACCACCAAACCTTTCCGTCAAACAATGGGAATGTATTTGTGTAGTCAATAGTGCATGTAATGGCCACTTTATGGCAATCCTTAAGAGTAGTTTACATAAACCTTTTGATATTACACATTCAGATTAATTACAGATTTACAATTTTTAATGTAAAATAAAACAAGTAGCAAAACAATAATAATATTTAAAAACATCATTACCAAGAAGTGAAAATTGATTTCATTAAATTGGCTCACACCTTTCATCTTTAAGTTTAGTTGTTAGTGGATGCAAGCAACACTCTGGTTTGGACTGTATTTAACACATACACCCCATCTGTTTCAGTGTATTGCTGTGTACCTGAGCTTGCACCTACAGCCATCCAATCCGTTAGATGTTGTTGAGTTTTCTAAATTGTTGAAAGAGAAGATTGGTAAAATCGAGGAAGCTGATAACATGTAAGGAACATAGCTATATAATATTATCAACTGGTATATCTTAGTTCAGTATCTAATGCAAAGAATTATTGGCTGTTAGATACCGAAAATATATACAATCTGAAACAAATACAAATGAAAAAATCCAAATAGTGTTAGATTTCTTAAATTGCTTCATATAAGTTATAAATTCTGACTGTTATATACAGTTTTTGTTGTTAGGTCTGTCCACCATAAGTATCAGACCTGATGACTCAATAGCTGATTGATATAAACTGCGAGTTCATATATGATATACAAGTGTTAATCTCAAGTAATTCTTTATTATTATCGCTGATTAAGTTAATTTTGTCATCAACATACTTGACCGGAGAGCAGAGGGCTTCAAAATAAAGGTTTGAATTAAAGAGAATAAATAAGACAGGGCTTAATAGGCTTAACAACGTTGAGGTAATGATTTTCCATCTCCATAAAGCCATTAGAACTAGTGTTAACGCACAGAGAAGAAAGAAACATAGGTTGTGTTCAATAGTGCGCTGAATGTGTGTCAAGTAGTTATTCTTAGAACTTAGGCTGAAGCGTGTCATAAGTATAGAATCTATATTTTCTGGTGACAACCGCGTCAAGGTGCTATGTACATTGTTTACAAAGTAACCAGATGTTTCGTCCATACTTTGATGTGGCATCCTCAGTGATACCTTTGAGACTCAGAGATACCACCGAAGATACCACATCACAGTATGGGCGAAATATCTGGTTACTTTGTAAATAATGTACATAGAACCTTGACGCGGTTGTCACTGGAAAATATAGATTCTAGTTATTTCTTCAATTTGCCATACAGATGGCAGAGCCAAACCTTGTCAGTTCCTTCATTTATGCCCCCCAAATCCTATAGGATAAACATAGTAATTATTGCTACAGATGCATAAAGATGTAAATTAGTTAAAATTTATATAACCTTCACTGAGGCATCCGCTGCAGACATAAGAAAGTGACCTCTTTATCTTTTTTTCTCTCACTAGGGTTCACTGTAGTTAATGACATTTTGTCAAGGTTTTTAAGTTACCTTTTGAAGCATGTGTACTTATATTTGCTGAAGTTAAAGGCTTAAAAAAAAAAAAAAAAAAAAAAAAAAAAAATCAGCCTTCTTTCTGTCTTGTTCATTACATTCTGTTGTTCATTACATTTCAACTTGATCAAAGGGCAGTTATGGTTAGTTAACCAGGTATGAAAATATATTGCACTTTTCTTAATGTATTATTTAACTCTAATGATTGAATAATCTAGATTGAATGACTTTCACTATATTTCATTCTGTTGGCTTTTGTGAAATAGGCCTGAAGGCCTTTACTTCAGATTTTCATCCTTATTTACTTAGAAGGCAAACGTCAAATAATTTTAAGGGGAAAATTTCTTGTATTTAGATATATTATCAATATCATATTTTGATAATTATCATATTAGTGGTTTTCATGTTGTATCCCTTCCAGAATTTAAGTTTTTCTAACCCATTGGCCTACCTAGCTCGAGGCGCCATATATTTAGAAAACGTTTTACACACTGAATGTTGAAAATATAGCTGTAAATATTGAGCCTATAAACGTAATGGTCATTTAATTTTGCTATAAAAAGTTCAAATATGATTGAGAGGATACAGATTTTATTTAAAAGAAATACTAAAAATTAACACAAATAACATGTTAATGCATTGTTATCTTACTTTGTAATTACTGTTCTTTTTATTACTTTTGTTTCTTACTCTATTAATGGTAATGTTGGACATACATTTTTCTTAGGATAAATAAATACAATAACAATATTTATACTTTACTAAATTTAAATTTTACTATGAACTTACTCAAAATTAACACAGTTAACATGGTAAACTACAAATCCATTTTTGTTATTGTTACAGTAGAGCGCCGATTATCTGAACTAATTGGGGACAAGGGGTGTTCGGATAACTGAATATTCGGATAATCGAACATGAAAAGGCAAAATTTTTAAATTATATATGTAACGAAATTCTTAGTAGTTAAAAGGCTAAAAAATTATCAAACTAAAATTATTCATGTAATTCTATTATGAAATCAATCAGAATGCATGGATATAACTTTTAAAGAACAATTTATTATACAAGATACAGTACAATGCATACTTTTTATTTAGAGAAAAGGTCCAAAATTTGTTTTTGCTTTAGTCCTGACACTCTTTTTTTTCCTGCTAAATCTCGTAAGCGTTTCAAATTGAGCAGTTGGAGAGCATCACTTTCATCTTGTCTTTCCAACCACTTCATTGCCGTCTCCAAGCAGTGGAAAGCCTCCTCATGTAATGGTCCTTTATTTTCTTCAACGTGATCTTCGTCGTCATCAGGCTCCTCGTTGTCATCCTCATTAAGCCTTTGAAAACTGGCAATTATTTCATCATCTGTTTGAACCTCATATCCAGGGTCATCCTCGTCACATTCTAGCCATTCATGAATGTTTTCCTGGTCACATTCCTCAAAACCAGGTGACTGGTTTATAAGCTCAGCTACCTCCGAAACAAACTGGCTGTTTGGAACCTCTTGAGTAGAAGATGGATTTTCCTCCAATTGTTCATTGGCCTCGTCTGCTTTATAAAGCTTACCCCAAGCTCTTCTCAGAGTGGTTTCTTTGACAATAGTCCAGGCTTCTGCTGCCATGTACACAGCATCCTTCAGATTAATGTCTTTGTAGAGTTGGAAGATAGGTTTGTTTTCTTCTTGGCCAATAAGAACCATACGCAATAATGCCTTACGGTAGAAACGTTTGAACGACTCTATAACTCCCTGGTCCATTGGTTGGAGTATGGATGTAACGTTGGGAGGCAAAAAAATTACCTTAAATTTTCCATTTTCTCTTTCAAGAGAAAGAGTTGAGGGATAACGTAGCATTGTCAATCAATAAAAGCACATTTCCTTGGTTTCCAGTTTCACGCTGATGTTTTTTTACCTCTGGGATGAATACCTTTTCATACCATTCAACAAAAATATCAGAAGACATCCATGAATTGGTTTGATTTTTGTAAGTGACAGGCAAAGTCTTTATTCCCTTGAAACAACGTGGATTTTTGGACTCCCCTATAATAAGCAATGGAAGCTTATGGCTTCCCGTTATATTTGCGCACACCATTGCAGTTATGCGGGATTTGCTAGCTTTGAATCCAGGTGCTGACATTTCAATTTTAGAAACTAGAGATTTCGTCGGCATCTTTTTCCAATAAAGGCCAGTTTTATCGGCGTTATACACATTGTCAGGGTTAAAAGCCTCTTTTTCTATCAAATTTTTAAATGAAATTTTAAAACTTTCAGCTGCTGCAACATCAGCAGACAATTTTTCCCCTTGAATATCTATTTCTCGTATTCCATGGCGGGATTTAAAACGCTTAAGCCACCCAGTAGAAGCTTTAAAATCAGCATCACCACCGAGCTTATTGTTCATTTCAAGCGCTTTTTCGCATATAAAAGGGCCACTTATAGGCTGTCCTTGACCACGTACCTGCATGAACCATGTATAAACTGCTGTGTCCAAATCTTGGTTTTTGGCAGTTTTCATTGTTTTTCTGTTCAGCTTCCATCAACACTGTCAAGCACACACGCAAATTTCAAGATAGAATCGCTCTTCTTTTTTATTTCTGAAATTGTTGCTTTACCAACACCGTATTCTTGAGCTAAACTTGCTCCACTAGAACCACTTTTCAATCGCTTTATTATAGTAAGTTTATCCGACATACTTAGAACAACGCGTTTCCTTTTTGAAGACATTGCAACAGAACTGTCTCGAACCAAACGTCACAACAAACAGCACTACGATCCGTTCCCGGCAAAGGCTCACAAGCCACTGACTAGTGACTATACTACGTGCGCCGAGTCACGTAGGCCGTAGGCGGCAGACGTATTTAAGCGCTGCATACAGTGAACGACACTGGCGCAGCGGGAGTTTCAGATGGCGCGCGAATTTGAATTACGTACTTGAGAATCACGTTCAAAATATGAATTACAGTACATACATATTAGGGCGTTCGGATAACCGACGGTTCGGATGACCGACGTTCGGATAATCGGCTCTCTACTGTATTTCTAACATTATTTTCTCAGTGGTAGTTATATGAGATATATAAAACCAATATATGGAAAATGTTACTTTTATTTAAAAAAATTAACAACAAATTTACATAACTAACATTATATTTTTTTCTCTTAATGTCACAAACAAAAATAAAAGTAGGACATCACCAATAAAAACCCACAAAGTTTCATGATAATATGTGCACTAGAACTAAATTAATGAATTTAAAGTAAAAGACTAAATTTTAGGGCAAATTAATATGATTTCCTACGCTGTTCAGTGCCTGAAGAAACTGGTAAGTTAATGAGTTAAAAATATTTCCATCTAATCAGGTTTAGAACAAGGAAGATCTCGAACCATTACTGATGTACAGCTGTATAAATAATGGCTTTTGAAGGGATATGCAATGGCAAATTATTGATGAAAATTGTAAAAAGAAAAGTTTCTAAAACTGATTCTTGTGGAATACCGTATCTGTTGTTACTAAAAGTGCTGAAGACTCATGACTAATTAAAGTGCATATAATTTACAATTTGTTAAGTAGAATCTCATTACTTATATTTTTTTATCTGAAATGCAATAATGCACACGTTTTTCTACAAGAATTTTATGTTTTACACAATCAAATGCTTTTCTCAGATCTCAAGAGTATAAAAAAGAAAAACAGAGTCTCCTTTTTTAGAGTAGAGCATTGGTGACCAAATCAAGAATTCTAGATGAAGTTTATCATAAGATTAAAAGGTTAGGTTTAAGGGCACTAAGCCAGGAATTTGTATTTTGGAGAGATAGGACATTAGCAAACTTACCTTAGAATACTAACACCATAGTAGTAGTAACATACATAAAAGAAACACAAATTTGTGTGATTTTGTGTTTCTTTTGTGTATGTTACTACTAGTATGGTGTTAGTGAACTTGTCTTCTAAGGCAAGTTTGCTGATGTCTTATAAGATTAAAAATTATAATACGTCATTTATTCAGAAACTTTGTAAAAATTGTCACCAGTGAAATCGGGCGATAGCTTGTCAAAGATCTATAATATCTCCTTTATTGAAGGGCAAATTAGGAAGGTATCTATCAATTAAGCACTGAGTTGCTAAAAAAGCTAGCAGTTCATAAATTAATATTGCACATGTGTAGAGTTGGAACGTAATATGTAGAAATGCTTAGTAAAAATGACTGCCTTTCTTCACAGGGATGAGTTGGAGGAAGCCCCCTTACCGTACACTACCCAGTTGGAGGCGATGGACCAGTTGTTGCGAGACGATCATGTCTTGGACGAGGAAGTTCAGAATGTCCTTGGCAACAGTGTGGCTGCCTTATACTCAGTGCCAACTGCTATATTCTGCTTCCTTCGATCCCAAAAACCTATCCACAGTATTGAGGTAACGTAACAACTTAGGCGATGAAGCAATTTTTATATCTTCTGTTGTGACTATTAAAATTATGAAGGCTTAAGTGTGTTAGTGACAAAAATGTAGACTGAAGCATATTAACCCTAACTCTGGCAGCAAAAATTCCTTTACTGATAGGCCATTTTTATGCATTATTTATTTATTTAAAGAATACAAAAATTAACAACAGTGTGGCCCCGCCAAGTTTCGTAGAACTTGTCGACGGGGTCCAATTATTACGTAAATAATTTTCCTTTTTCTTACATTATAATCAAATTTAGTGGTGATTCAGGACAGGCACCTAAATATTAAATATTTCAGGTAATTGCTATACAGTGTAAATACTCAATTTTTCCAACTAATTTTATTAAATATAAAATTCAATTTTTCTAACTAATTTTATTAAATATAAATGCTTAAGTTAGACTAACATGTAAAAGGCAAAAATTTGGCAAATATTCATTAATTTAATACAACATTGAAAAATAAAAATAAAAAAAAAAACGTCAGTAACAAACAACAATAAACAAGTAATTAACAGCATTAAATACTAATAATAAACAAAAATAACAGTAACATAAAAAGCTAACAACAATTAATTAATACACTACCACTTTCAACAGCAGTTTTCCATACTATGTTGACCACTCTTACATTCTAAATGGGAGGGGATCAACCTCAAACAAATTTGATCTTTTGTAAACATAACCCTAAATGTAAACATAACCTATCTACCATGCAAGGGGAAAAAATAATATATATATATGTTCAGTTAAGTTAAACTTGCTGTTTTTGAAGGCAATTTTACTTAAATAGTGATTTCCAATGAAAGAGAAGTAAGAGGACGACGTCTGTCTGCAGTACACAACTCCTATCGAAAGTAGCATAAATTATGTTGAGTTCTTTATCTCTCATATAAAAGTCTGTACATCAGTGAAACAGTTGAAAGTTGTGTGGTGTCATCAAATAGTACAGCGTGCAAAAGTTGTTAAACAAAAGTTATTTAACAAAAGTTATTTGTTAAGTAAAAGTGTTAGTTCGACTGGTGCAGTGAAGTAGTTTTGTATGTCGGTGACTGATATTAAAACATATTTTCAAAAAAATGTAAATATAATATTTATAGGGATGTATTATACATAATTTTGCTCAGAAATGTCAAGAGACAGTTTATTAAATAAAATGTGGTATGATATGTTAAATTTAAAACAAATGTTCATGAAACGATTAAACATTTTCTTTTTATAAAAACATTCATTTTTTGCAATACATAATTCATCTCACTGTTATAAAATTTGGGGAAGTAATGTATTTTTTCCCCAGGGAAGGCTTTAAACTTGGTTTTATTTGCAGCCGACTCTAGGACTCCACCCCACTGGACTTTAAAAGTTTGAATGGTAATCTAATGCTGTTATTTTACTTCATTTAATCATCAGCTGTCAGACAAAAACAAGTAAAATGAACAATAGACAATATTCTTTATTTGACATATTCTTTGAGAATAGTTCAGTGTGTCAATCATTTGTAGAAAATTATTAAATAGTAGTATAATTGACAAGCTCTTGTTCAGTGTAGAGAGGTCACTCTTGCAGCCAGATTGAAGTTGCTTCTTGAGACATGATTCGGGTAGTTCTTTGAGGTGGGCTGGTAGTTGGTTGAAAAGTAGTGCTCCCCTTTATGAAAGGCTGCATTTGTAAAGTGTTAGGTGGTGTGGTGGCAGAGTAAAATCTGAGGCGTGCGTGTATTTCGGTGGTGTACGTCTCCATGTCGGGTTTGATTGGTACAGATGGCATGCATGATGGCTTCTCGAGTATTAAGTGCAGGGACTGTCAAGATCTTGAGATCTTTGTATGCATCACGATAGCTTTCAAGGTAGTTTAGTCCTGCTAGGCATCTTACTGCTTTTTTTTTGAGATTTAAGAACTCTTTGCAGGTTTGTAGTGGATGTTCCACCCCAAGTCACGATTCCATATTGGATTTGGGATTCAAAGAGTGCATAGTAGGCTATCTTTGCAGTTTCCAGATTGCTTGTATGTTTTATTCTTCTTATTACATACATGCTTGAAGACAGTTTTTTGTAAAGTAGGTCTATGTGTGCTTTCTAGTTTAGTCTTGAGTCTATTGTAATGCCTAGGTATTTAGTTTGGTCTTGAGCTTCAATTCCAGGGATTGGCAGTGGTACTTCCTTGTTTTTGGTTGTGAAGATCAGCTGTACAGTTTTTTCGTTTTTTTATACAGTATTGTTTTGTTTGGTTGAATGCAGTGTTGGTTGTTCTTTCCAGGGTTTGTATAGTTGTATTAGTTGTAGTGAGGACTGTGTCATCTGCATACATTGTCGATGTACAGCACTCTCCTAGTTCATCTGGAAGATCGTTTGTTAGAAGAAGGAACAATACCGTTCCTAACACCGATCCTTGCTTATTATGTCAGACATGCTTATTATGTTCCTAACACCTCTTGTGATGCTTATTATGTCAGAAGCTGTTTTGTGTCGCTTGTTATTTTCTTCATGTGCAATTTCAACAATTTGTTTTCTGTCACTCAGATAACTATGGAACCATTGTCCTGCTATTCTACTTATCCTTTGGGACTTCATTTTGTTAAGGAGTTGGTCGTGATTAAGGCAATCAAATGCCTTGCTGAGTTGGTCACTTATGTACTCCGTTAACTGTATTTGGGCAGTAGTTGTTGATCGCCCCTTCAGAAATCCATGCTGTTCGCTGATCATTAGATTGTTTTGTTTTAGATAAGATAACAACCTATCTAAGACAATCTTTTCATACATTTTTGAGAAGGTCATTATTAGGGATATTAGTCTGTAGTTTTTTATATCACTAGTTGCTCCATTTTTGTGTTTTGGATATACCTTGGCTGTTTTTAGTAGAGTGGGATATACTCCTTGCTGAAGTGATTTGTTTATTAAGGCAGTTAAAGGTTTGATAAGTTCGTCTTTGCAGGTTTTTACAAGCTTAGCTGAGATTTCATATACACCTGATGATGTTTTGGGTTTCAGTGAGTCTATTGGTTTTTTAACGTCTGTTTCTGTTGCTGGTCTAAGATGTAGGCTGCTGTTTGTCCTATTTGGTGTATGCTGATTATTGTGTGGCACGTTGTTTTTGTCGTTTGTTTTTAGCATCCTCTCTGCAACTGTAGCAAAGAAGGAGTTGAAGTTGCTACAGCTTTGGGGTCTTGCAGTACTTCCTTTTCTATAATGATTTGCCATTTATTGAAATTGTGTTTGTTTTCTTTTCTTTCGCTATTTATTATTTGCCATAGTGCTTTTTATTTATAGTCAGCCTTTAGGATATTATCTGATGTTTGTTGTTTTCTTAGTGTTTTAAGTTTTATGTCATATTCTTTCTTCTTTAAGTCAGTATCAGCTTTGTCTTCAGGTTTTCCTGTACAAAGTTCTCTGTTTAGGGCTTCTAAATATCTATCTTTTAAAATAGTGCATTCGTAATCCAGCAGATCTTTTTCCTTCGTTGAGTGGTTTTTACACTTTTTACTGGGCAGCTGTCGTTTAGGACCGTTTGTATGTTGAGGTGGAATTTTACATATGCTTGATTTGCGTCTTTGGTATTATAGACAGTATCCCAGTTATACATTTTAAGTGTATTCTTTGTGAGAGTCATTGTTTTCTTGTTAAAGATGCGTTAAAAAGGGTTACTTAAAGAACACTTTAAATAACCCTTTTAGGACGAGCGGGTGGTTATCTGCCAGCCCATAATTTGCTTAGTGCACATAGTGTTTATAACACTATTGTGTAGTTTATTGCATGTTTTGTTTATTTTATTTTGAAAATGGGTTGTTGTATATAGTGTATACTTTTTGTGAGATTTTTTGTACATATTTTTGTTCAATCTTACTATTATATAAAAATTGAATGGTGTCTGTGTGTGTTGCACATGTAAAAACTTCTGAACCCATTCATTTGAAATTTTGCATGGACATTCTTAGGGTTTCTGGTCAACACATAGGCCTATCTTTGCTTTGAAATTCCATCGGGAAACCACCCCAGATGTTCTAAGAAGTATCAATGCAACCCCTATGGCAATACTAATTTGACAATTAGTTGTTTATAATAGTTTCATTAATCAGCTATTGGAATAAATAAACAACTTACATAGTTCTGAATTAAATACCGGACCAAACCTAACCACAACCACGGTAACTAGAAAAGACAGTATGTATCAGGACAGTATGTATCACAGTAGACTGTGACGTCACATGGGCGAAATCACATGGATAATTCGATAAAATACTGGTAACTAAATCTACAATTGCATGGAATTATTCAGCTAAATAGTAGGCAAGTTATTTAACACTTATCAGCTGGAATTGTAAACTACGGGAATTTGAATAGTATTTTTGTGTTCGTTGTTGACATTTCGCCTATGTGACGTCATAGGAGATGTGATTGATGACGTCTTCTTTACTACCGTGACCACAACACACTTTTGCATTATACAGATGCCTGTAGGTGCGTGTTTTGTATTACTGCAATAAGCACAATATAAATCAACGTAAACCCCGTACGAAGTACGGGTACTGTGGGCTAGTAATACATATTACAATGGATATGGACAAAGTGATCCAAAAAATATCTTATATGATAAGTAAAACGACTTTCATAGTTTGACTTGTATTTTAGCCCATTTCGTGTAAATTGTGATTTTGTAGCATTGTTACATTTTTTATTAAAAATCTTTTTTTCAACCGGTTCTAATAAAATTATGCATTTGAATAGTCAAGAATGTGATGAATGAAATAATGTTAGTTGCTATCAGATGTTTACATAAACTTTGTTGTTGTAGTAGTCAACTGATTTAAGACTATCACAAATTACTTTATTATTATCAGCTGTTACATGAGTGTTACACATTGTACTGGGATATTGCATTGTACATTCTGTCACATAAACTATCTTTTCTTTGTTATTTTACATCCAATTAAAAAAATGTTATATCATTGAATTTGTAATTTAATTTCCTAAAAAATTTTAACCTGTGTAATTTTTGATTATTCGTTTATGAGTTATTTAGAATTTAAAATTTTAAATGGGCGCCATTTTGAAAACTTTGATACAGGAAAACTCATAATTTTTTCTCAAAATTGATGTTTATGTTATGAAGGACCATACACAATTTCAGCTTAATGCACCTTTTTGTTTTTGAGATACAAATTTAAAAGTAAAAAAAAAACAAAAAAAAAAAAAAAAACAAAATAGCATCTGCAAGAATAACCGAGGTGTTATGTTATGAACACTTTAAATATGATATTTGTGATCGTAAATAAACCAGAAACAATAACTAAGAAAGCTTATCAGAGAGTTCAAAGACACCCTGTATAAACTTTGCACAATGTTATATGGCTATGTTAACTATTTTTCCTTGCCATTACCTTGGGGGGACAGCCCACAGAGGAAGCCATACAAATCTTAAATGTAAGCATGAGACGTGATATGTCATTTTAAAGAGTCCAGTTAGTAGAGTGGAATGCCGCAGTCCTTATCTCAAAAGGTTGATCCAATCAGAATTTATGGGGTGTATTAGGTACACATTATGTGCTGCCATTTCTGACTGGATCGTCGTATTGAAATGCAGATTGCGTCGTTCATCACCACTAACTGACTTCTTTTAAATGAGGTGTCTTTTGACCCATTCATACATTTAAGATTTGTATGACTTCCTCTTTGGCCGTCCCACCACGGTAGGCATGTCATGCTCCTTGGTCAATAGCAAGGAAAAATAGTTTACATATTCATACAGTAATGCAAAGTTTATATATTTTTTCATTTCCTTTTTTTCCCGCCATCTCTGGCTCTTAAGCTTCAAAATGAATCTAATCGTGCTATCTAATCTTTTTCCTAGATCAAGAAATTTTGTGGGAACCGTTTTATTTACAGAATTAAATGTATAAATAAAGTAATTATTTGTATGACGATGGTCAGTCTGTTCAATTTCACAACTGTAACTGTGTTATTTATTTATTTATAATATAAGTTACTTATTAAATAAATGTTATAATTCAGGAGAAGGATTAACATTGACTGATGTGTTTCAGACCGATTGTCCGTTCAGAAGAACAATTCAGTATGCAATATCACTTGGAGGAGACACTGATACGATTGCAAGTATGGCCGGAGCAATAGCTGGCGCTTTCTATGGCCTGGATAAAATCAGCAACAGCTTGCAACAACATTGTGAATTTGTCAACGAGAGTATTGCTATGGCTGATAAAATTGTTGAACTGACAGTGGCCACTTAAATTAAATAAATGTGATAAAATAGTGTATTTATAATTTAATTTGAAATTTATTGAAAATTATGTAATTTAATTTGACATCAAAAGCAAGGCTTAATTTTTTAATTCCAACACAAAACTGTTTTTAAATGAATAATTCATCTGTTCTTAAAATATAATTAAAAACAAATATTTTATTTATTTCCAGTTTATATATTTATAAATTATTTCATACATGTGCTTATTAGACTACTGTTAAAATAATATATTATTGTTTTTAGTTTGTTTAAAATCCTATTTTTAGATATTTGTATTAACTAATTGAAACATTTCTCACATTAGATGTTAAACATTTAAGGAGTACAATGATACAATGAATTTATTGAACCAATCAACAATATCAAATTATTACAGGTTACGTCAGTACTACAGCTAAGAATTTCAGGCTACATGCCAGTAATATACAAGCTCAGTATATACAATGGTCACTACTTCTAAGCCATGCACAAACAGAAAAGTCAAACCATGCGGCAAAACTACTTTCATAAAACAGCATTTCAAGCAAGTACATGCACAAGTTAAGCAGAAGCGACTTACATTAATAAACCAATAGTTCAATAAATTCATCAATCTTGTACATCAAATTTTGTACTAGCCAAGATAGGATGGTGTTTTTAAAACTTCTTTTCCAGGTTTCTTACTTCACTAGGTAAGTAATTAAAAAAAACGTATTCCTGAAACAGGAGAAGACTTGTCTCTTTTATCTGTCCTTGACCTGGGTATTACAAGTTTTTTTACTGAACCTAGTATTATGATTATGTACTGAACTAGTTACAATAAAATAATCCAGATTGTCCTTAATCCTAAGAACACATTGAAATATATAAAAATTGACTACAGTAAGAACTTTTTGCTCCTTAAATAGTGGTCTACACTGATCTCTATACTGAGCATGGCATACAATCCTAATAGCCTTTTTTTGCAGTAGCAAGATTTTATGGACCTTGGGTGAGTGACCCCAGTGAATCAATCCATAGGACACATAGGATTGGAAAAAGGCAAAGAAGGCCAATCTCAAGGTATGTTGAGGCAGTTGTTCTCTTAGGCGCCTAAGAAGGTATAG
The DNA here is from genome assembly GCA_035578905.1 of Stictocephala bisonia. Taxonomy (NCBI): domain Eukaryota; kingdom Metazoa; phylum Arthropoda; class Insecta; order Hemiptera; family Membracidae; genus Stictocephala; species Stictocephala bisonia. The sequence goes on along the minus strand of JAQJVL010001231.1, from coordinate 197,879 downwards.
GACCCAGCAAAGTTTGGAGCATAGTTGGTTAATATGGTTCAGCCAACTAAGACACGGGTCAAGTATAATACCAAGGAGTTTTACAGATTCTTGGGTAGGGAGAGCAAGGGGTTTACAAAGGCTAAATGTTATGTTCTGAGTTTTTTCATTATTAAGTGCTAACCTATTATTATCAATAAACCATTAGGAGGCTACATCATAAAGTACATTTACAGCCATCTCAGCCTGCTCATGACTATTCTTACAAGATATAAGGGATGTGTCGTTGGCATAAAGCAATCATTTGCCATCCAGTTGCCAATAGAGGTCATTTATGGTCACTAAAAAGAGCACGTGTCCCAAAATGATGCCCTGAGGGACTCCATGCCTTACAGCGATCGGACTTGACATGCTACTGTTCCAACTTACTATCTGATGACGGTCACTAAGGTAAGACTTGACCAATCTCAAAGCACTACTCTCCCAGCCATACTTTTCTAGCTTGAGGAGCAGGATTTCGTGTAAAACGCATTCAAACGCCATAAAATCCATAAAATAAAATGAATGTCGACATTTTTGACTCAAAAGCGTCAATTATTAATTGCACTATAAAATCTACAGCTAAAATTATAAACTTGGTCTTTCTGTAGCCAAACTGCCCAGGTACTAGAAGGATGTGTGCTTCAAGATGGTCGTACAGTTGTGCAAACATCAGGGCCTCAAAAATCTTCGAGAATACAGGGATCAACAATATTGGTCTGTAGCTAGCTACATTATCTTTTTTCCCCTTCTTATACACTGGCACTGTTCGAGACAGTTTAAGAGCATTTGGGAAGCAGCCTGCCAGAAAACACACATTTATCAAATGAGCCAATAAAGGAGCCAGTACCCCTATCATATGTTTCAAAAGATTAGGGGTCATCCCATAAGCATCCTTACTATTTGACGGCTTAAAACTCATTACTACATCCTGTACAGAAACACACTTCCATTCAAAAGAAGGTGTACCATTTGGTATGTTTGACAATAAGATTGGTACGCCCACATTTTGAGTCACATTTGGAATGCCCGATATGATACAGTCAACTGAGCTTACAAAATAGCGATTAAAATCTTCAGGTGACGCAAAAGTAGGATCCACAGTACTGGATTTGGGTTGAAGCCTATTTTGGTTTATTAGGTTCCAGGCCGCCTTACAGGGATTGGGAGCCCCTAATATATGAGAGACATTAGCATTGATCTTGGCTATTTTAATTTTTTTACGATATTCATAGTTTTAGTACTGTAATATATGGCGGCCAATGATATTAAACTTACTTACTCTTACTTACTCCCAGGGCCATCTATATCGCAGGTGATATTTAGCCGCACCAACAAAGCCTCTCCAGATTGACCTGTCCTCTGCATTCTCTTCCATGGCTCCAACTCGCTGTATATCTAGCCTAACCTGGTCTCACCATCTTTGTTTTGGCCTCCCACGAGGTCGCCTACCCTCAGGGTTATTTTTGCTAACTTTCTTTAGTTGGGACTCTTCTCTCCTTCTCAACACATGCCCAGCCCACCTTAGTCTTCTACTTTTGACCTCACTCACAATGTCTGCGTCGTTATACAGGTCTCTAATCTCCCTGTTATGTTTCCTTCTCCACTCCCCTTGGTCATATGTGGGCCCATATATCTTTCTCAAGACTTTGTTTTCGAAGACAATTAGTTTTTTCTTCTTTCTTATTTAGTATCCACGTTTCAGATCCATAGAGCAAAACTGGAATGACTATTGATTTGTACAACCTAATTTTTGTTTTGTGTGACAATGACTTGGAAGATATTAATCTATTGCATGCATAAATGCATCTGTTGGCTGAATTTATTCTTTGCTGTATCTCAATTTCTTCTGCGTTTTTATTTGAAATTGTGACTCCGAGGTATTTGAATTCCGGTACTTGTTCGAATTCATGACCATCAACTCGTAGGGGGTCTTGGGTGTAATTTTGGTCTCTTGTAAAGTGCATGAATTTGGTTTTTGGATCGTTTGTCTTCAGCCCTATTTTTTCTGCTTCTGTTATGAAGACCTTGGTCAGCGTAGTTAGATCCTCTAGCTTTTCTGCCATTATAGCTACGTCATCTGCAAATGCTAGAATGTTCAGTTTTCCTCCGACTTTAACACCCAGGTTCATTTCTTTTGTCTTCTGAAGGGCCTCCTCTAGAGCCATGTTGAATAATATTGGGGAAAGGCCATCCCCCTGTCTCACTCCTGAGTTTACTTTGAAGGTTTCGCTGTTTTGTCCATTTATTCTCACGGAGCATCTTGACTCGGTAACACTCATTTTAGACAGGTTTATCAGTTTTCTGGGGACCCCAAATTTTTCTAACTGTACCCATAATCTTTCTCTTGTTATAAAGCTTGTTATAAATCCCAATAATGTGACACCGTCAATGAGTGCCAGAGATTTTACGGTATGATGTATGATTATTTCTCACTCCTTTATACACTTCAAATCATTTCTTTTTAAATATTAGTTTTTGTCATTGGTCGTATAGTTAAGTTGCTGGTTTCAATTGTGCTATTATTAAAGAAATTAGTTTTTTATGTGCTACATTAATTTTGTACTACTTTTTCTAATTTATTATTTTTCTTATTCAATTATTAATGGCATTTAAAATTTTTTAAATATTTTTGCCTAAAATTAATAAAATTGTTTATAATAAAAGCTAGATATTTTCATGGGTAGGCTTCCACGGTTTTTACTAATGTTGCCTATAGAGGCAAATAGACTACTCAAGCCAATGCATTTACTGCATGCATGTGCTGCTATCTAATGGTCTTTAGTTTCAACTAAGCTCTTGGACGACTGTTTGGCGTATTATTAGTTCAGCTATTTAGTCACTTCAACTCGTGTGCTGGAGAGAGGAAGACAGAGAGGGGGTGAAGAGAGATAGAAATAGGGATACATATGGTTGAAGATCCTACAAAACCTCCAAAATTGGCTTAGATAGATTTTGATAAAAATATTTTCAATACATGCCTCGTGCTATTTATGGGGAAAACTTTTTACCCTTGTTACATGCTACATGTGTGGCCTACCTCACCCTGCAGCCAGAAATATCTGTTAATTATGGTTAATTTTTAGAGTTTTCATAAAGTATTTAATATCCGTAAATATTAAAATTTACTAGTATTGTGCTTTAAATAATAAAAACAAGATTTCTGTACGTGTGGTGATCCTTAATATTCAATAGCACTCTCGTCTACATATTTTGCTACAATTTGCTTTTTCTTCAAATCCTAGTCCATGAGTCGTCAAAATTATGTCCTGCAATTTACGCTTTTTACAAACCTTCTTAAAAAATAGCGGATTATGATAATTGGAACAAGCTTCACCGACCCACATGCCCCTCCACATACAATGGTACTAACCCACCCGCCCACCAATACACGTACAATGGTACTGATCCATCCACCCACCCATACACGTACAGTGATATTGACCCACCCGCCCACCCATACACGTACAGTGGTACTGACCCACCCGCCCACCCATACACGTACAGTGGTACTGACCTATCCACCCACCCATACACGTACAGTGGTACTGACCTATCCACCCACCCATACACGTACAGTGGTACTGACCCATCCACCCACCCATACACGTACAGTGGTACTAATAAGCTAAAAAATAGTCTTATATTTTGAATATCAAGTAATATCAAAGTATCAATTTTTAGGCTGAACATTTTTTCATGCATTCAACATTACTCACATGTCAAGAAAATCAGTTACACGTAGGTAATGTTACAATTGTTAAAATAAATTCTAATGTGGTTGTAAACCACTTAATAAACTGTTAGAAATAACTTAATTCAACTATAAAAATAATTTAACCAAAATCATCGTATAAAAGTTTGATTAATAATAAGATTGGCTCTAGACTAAAATATTTAGCTAATATAATATTTTTGTTACATAATTAAACTCCTTATTATCTAGAATATGAAGACCTGCAGTATCAGAGGTTTGATAAAAACAACTAAATCGAGCGCAGATATCCAATAAAGTCCTGGATTTGTAATATACTTACAACACCTGACACCTTTAAATCATAATCTTTGGGGAACTTCTTCTCTGTCACACTTGACTATGTGTTTTATTGGAACAAAAAGTTATTAAAACCAGTAAGTTAACAGTAAATCAAAAGTAGCCGTCTGCAATGTAAAATTTATGTAAAGGACATATTTGTAGACAGGAATAGGCATTTTTCTACCCACAGGAGCCTGTGATGAACTAAGGTGATTGAGAATTGCTGTAAATATCCACTAGTTGATACTTTTACCAATAAAATTTGTACTCAATAAGATACAAGAGAATATGACTTGTAATGAATGTGATGAATATATATATGAATGAGTGTAGCCTTTGTTACTAACTAGGTTGACTGATACTTAGAAAGGTTAATTTATTATAATTGGGCCGGACAATAAGTGACATTTGTGTTATACTTAGCACATGTAGGAGTTTCAGCAACATAGGGATATCGTTCCACTGTTGAGCTGTGCTACTTCCATGGGCATGACTAACTTAAAATGTTCAACTTCCGCAACTGTGTTTCGTTGAAAAAAAAACTGTAAAAGTTTGCTATTTATTTTTTACTTTATTATTGTAACAATTATTCCTGTTATTGTTAATACTATACGATTTAATATAATCGTTCTAAGCTTGATTTATTAGTGTTAATAAAACTAACCAATGGTCACTCCTGAAAAAATGACTTAGTGGGTGGGGTTTTTTACTGTGCAACCATCCCAGGGATTACCGACTTCTTCTTTGCCATGACAACATTAAATGGAATAACACAGAGGGAAAGAGTAGATTTCTCTCTCACTTCCACCATTCACTACGTCTCTCTCGTACATGTGCATTCAGTTGGTCACTTTCTAAGCAGCATATCTAATAGATCAGTAGTCAGGGCAAAAATATAACCTACAGCCCATCATAGAATATGAACCGTGTGGTACTAGTCTGATTTTCGACTGACTGATAAGTCTGATATTCAGTTCTTTCCCTTCAAAACATGAATCCTTGCCATCAAACAACAGATTCAAGTTCTTAAGTAGTATTACATAGATGGCGACCATTAGGAGAACATCCAGCATCGGTACTAGAAGAGCAGAATCAGTGCCTACAGTCCATAACACATAGCCACTAAGTAGCTTGGTTACAGCACTTCTTAACTAAAGCTTCACTGCAGTTTATCTAACATTATGAATATATTTATAAAAGGAGGTTAAGAGACCTTCAGTAATCAAAATATAAATTAATATAGGTGTCTTATTTTGTTAAAAAAAAAAACTGTACTCTCCAGTTCACATGGGCCACAGACCTTTGCGTGAACTTTATTCAACGAGTAAATTACCAACTGTTAACTCAGTTGAGGATTTGAACTTTGGACCTTGGCCTTTGCAGTCCGAAGCCATAGCAACTGAGCCATCACGTCTGCAAATGAATAGCATATAATACAAATCGTCCAAAAAATCTATATGACACTAAGAATAAAATTCATTAAAACTAACATGAAAATTGTATAAGATGTAGTGTAGATATATTATCTTAGTATACAAAAGAATATATTACAGGATTTATAAATTTTTTAAGCCTTTTTATTGAAAACATTTTTATGAACAAAGTAGGATATTAAATAGTGTACAATACTAGGTAAATAATGGACAGTTGGTTCTTATATATATATTATACAGACAACACAGTTGCGCTAAGTTTGGAAACAAACTGCAATAAATTTCCTGGCAACAGGCCTCAGTGTCGCTTTAACAATATTTATTATTTGTGTTATCAGCAGTACAGATGGCAATGGCTCCATTTTACACTCTCCAAATGAATAATAGAATTGAATCATTCATTGGTAGGTCTGTTCTGATCTGATTTACAGCTTACTGTTCAAATATCATGGCAGAAAGCATTTCTGATAGTAAGTAGTGTCATTTAACAGAGTTATTTAACAATTTTTTTAGCTACATAACCTAGAAAACACAAAACGTTTAGTGTTTACTTTAAATATAGACTACAAAAACAAACAAATGAATTTGCTGTAGACATGTGCCTTTGATGCTAAATTTTTCTTTTCTTTCTATTTTTTTAAACTTCACTCGCCAGTTCACATGGGCTTGCAAGCCTATGCGTAACCTTTATTCAACAAGTGAAGTACCAACCGTTGGCTTAGTGGGGTTTTGAACCTTGGACCTTGTCCTTTGCAGTCTGAAGCCTTAACCTTTGAGCCACCACACCGGCAACAGTTTAATGGCGAACAGTCTAAATAAGCGCTCAGACGACTGTTTGGTGCATTATTCAGTTAGGTTAGCGATAGGTTCGATGCTCGGTCCTCTTAATACCGACATGGCATCTGCTCAATGGCTGCCATCGACGTGGACACTACTAGAGAAGTTTGGGGTGTCCATGTTGGATAGTAGTCAAGGTTCAGATGTTGTGTAGGGAAGAGAACCGAGTGTCAGTCTTGTCAGCTAGCTGAAAATCAGTCCAACACTACGCGGTTCGGATTTCACGTAAAGCTGTAGGTCCCATAGTTGCCCTGGCTCAAAAGTTACTTCATACTATCTTTAAGTGTATCAAATAAACTTAAAAAAAACAAATACAATATTTTATGATATTGGCAAGTTAATTAGTCAATGTCATGGGTTAGAAATTTTCTCTACGTGCAACCAAATTTGTTCCATCCAAACTACGTGACCGATGACGGGTTAATTGTAATATTTTGATTACTAGTTCTCAATCTCTAATTAATAATTTGTTAAGATTATAGTAAAATAAAAATATAATTATGACGTGTCCATGAGTAATTTAATTTCTACAAGTGCAAACAATACAATTCTGCAGAGATTATATTTTTCAATCAAGCTTATGATAATTGGTAGAAAATCATTTTTCTTATACAAATAGAATGTACATTTATGTTATAATGTTACTTTGTACATTCCAATGAGCAAAGTTACAAATACTATTTGATATGAATGCAAAAATATTTTGGTATTTTAAAAACTCAACATAAAATCTTATTTCGTATAAGAGAACAATTATTATATAGCCGTGTAGATTTAACATAAGATTGGTCTATCCAGCAGAAATTAAGAGCTATTTCCTGTATTGGTGGTTTGATCGAATGAAGTTTCTTCACTGGATTGTAGCTCATCAATTCAACAATGTTTTACTAGATTTGGTCTAGTATTAAATATTGATACTCTAAACACTAGTCTTAATTATTTCAAGTATAATTAACTTTCTGAATAATTTAAACCTATAAACTACTAAACTGCTGAATATACAGGGCATTATTTGAATTTATTACAAATATATTATGGTATCATTGAAGATCACACCAAGTTATAATTGTTATAGAGGAGTTTAAAAACATTCGTAATAAGATAATAAAAGCAAACGTGTAAAGATAAGCTTGCTATGTAACGATAAATTCTGCCTTTTCAGACTCCCCCTTAACCCATGTATTTACTTGTAACGGGCTTACTTGTAACAAGGGCTTACTTGTAACGGTAATACTAAATCTCCCAACAAAAATGGCGTAATGCTTTCACCAGATTTAGTAGTCACTATCCCCCCTCCAATTCTGTTCATCCATTTTCATGCATATTTTCATTTATGATAAAGTCATTGTTTGGATTTTGTTCCGTTTGTTTTGTAATGGGAGGAGAATATATTACTAACTTTAAAATCTGTTTGAAAAAAAATTGGTTTTTTGGGGGAAAAACGATAAAATTTTGTAAATGAATTTAAACAAATTTTTGAGGTTTAATAGTTACGTAACGCTTCCAAAAACCCCCTCCTCCTTTCAGGCGTTACATAATTTAGGATAGCCTCAAAGAGGCTATTAAATAAAAATTGTTTTCAATTTTGAAAAATTTTAAATAATATAATTTAATTGATAACAAACGAAAGAAATGCCAGCTCACTTCATCACTGTCTTATTTAGCTTAACCTCCACCCCTCTTTATCCCTCTAGCTAATCGAGATTTATTAATGCTGAACCCACTAAATGAGCTCTCCAATGAACAATTTAGCTTAGATACATTCTTGATTTCTTCACCGCTGACCAAGTGTACAAATATACCACCATGCATAATTAGGTCAAATACTACAAATTATCAATGACATTATAATGATAAATTCTCAGGATTTGGCAGCAGTTAGATACTGGGTAAGTTACTTCCATAACAATTCTTAAGGGAGTGGACTGCTTTTGTACTAAGACAAATGGTTTCATTTTTCTTTTGAAGAGTTGCTAAAATTGCCTAAGAATAGCTGGCAATGTGTTAAACATTCTAGGGAAGCAGTCCTTGCTCAGTCAACCACACCTACAATTATGTATAGGATTAGTAACAAGGTATTAACTAAACTATCAAAACAAAGACTCCCTAAATACAAATCTCGTTCCTAATCAATTTTTCTTACTATACAATTCTAATATTGCATTTTATAATAATTAATTTTTCTATGAATTTTTACTTATTGAAGTTATACTTCTTTGCGCCCGTTAGACACTTTGGGATGGGATGTTGGTCGAGAAACCGCGTCACGCTGAAAAGTAAGAACAAATTTTTAAGAACTATCGATTAATCGATTGTTAATCGAATAAATTTAATCGAAGAAATTACTGATAATGATAATATAGGTGTATAATATAATAATGAAGTCACGTATAATATATTGAAGATAAATATATTGAATAATATTGAAAAATGTCTTATATTTCATTTATATATCCTGTCTGTTTGTGTGCGTGAGTGGGTGTATGAGAATGGCCAAAGAAGTATAACTTCCACCGTGTGGTCCGACGCACACCCAATTTTTTCTATGAATTTTTACTTATTATATTTGTCTAATGCAATTAGAAAAATTAATTTGTTTTTACCTACTGCCTAGATATATAACTAGCCGACAGTCCTTGCTTCGCTACGGGTTTATTCTCTGCGCTTGCTCACCCTTACCCTGTGGTTCTCTCTAAACTATCACGTCACTATAATAGCCCAACCTGCTGCCATTCTTGTATACAATAAAGTTGTACGGTCTAGAAAACTATATAAGTCTTTAGGGAAATTTCAACACGGTTATCTCCAATGTCGTAAATTTCCCAAATAAATTTTACACGTAATTGTATAGAGAAAAAAACATATAACTAAGTGTAAATAATTTTAAACTTAATGCATCAATAGGATAAATGTCAAACAAACAAAAAGAACACGTTTATTTTTTTGCAAAACAGCTGTTATTAATTTTATAAAATCAACCCAATGTTATCCTTATGGGGCAATCTTTTAGGGGTGATTTCTACCCCTTAGAAGTATTTTATCAAGATGAAAATATTTTTGTTTTCCTATTTAGCCTACAGCAAACATACCAAATTTCAGCTCTGTAGGATTACGGGATGATGAGTGAGTGAGGGCTTTCTCTTTTATATATACTTTCAAAAAGTGGTTGCTATGGAAACTATATTTTAGAAACAAATTCATTGTAGATATCTCATGAATGTAACAAAACGCATAAATGTAAATTTATTTTTAGTTTATTTTTAGACCTAAATTCGTTGTTATATTTTTAAATTTAGAAATAAGTGTTTTCAAAAATGGTTCCAAAGCCCAACGCTGTTGGAAAGCAATTATTTCTTGATGGATTTCCTTACTACTAGGTAAGCATTGTTAAAGGTCGGTGGTACTCTAAGTGTTCAAAGGTTGAGGAATGTTTTAAGTCACTTGCCAGAGCGAGAAAACAGGCTATGAGAAGAGCACTCAACAATTTTTGGAACACACAAACATTTTGAATTACTTGCTACAAGTCCCGTTGGTTTCTTAATGGTACTTTAAAGGTGTCTCCAAGTATTTTTACACAGATTTTTACTATTTTGGGAACAGTGCAGAAAGGGGTACCACTCTCAGGTGATGTCTTTGAAAGACGTACCTCCTCGATACCCAATTACATTATGGAATCAATACAATGAACGCTCAGTGGTTTGCAGAGTAGAAACAATTTTAATGAAGGGTGGCACAATAGATTTAATTTGGTAGTTCGAAATCCATCGTTGACATATATACACTCCTCAACGAACTTCAAAAAGAGTGAGCTAAAGCAAAACTTTAATAAGTGAGTTAGCTTTCGGACGTAAGGTTAAAGTTAAACAAAAGAAGTGGAAGGCTTATATGTATTGTATCCAAATATGAAATTTACCTTACCATTACTTTGGATTAATTGTATATTATAAATAAAGATATTTATTAGAAATTTTATTTTATAAGACATTTTAAATTATAAATATTTTTTTAGCAAAACTTGTAATAGAAAATAACAGTGTTAGTAAAAATGCATTAGTAATTTTGATAGGTAACAAATCTAGGTGACTAATATTTAGTATTTTGTCCACTTAAAGAGGCCATTTAATCTGAGTTAGATTTATAGGTTCAAAAAATACAAATAGATAAGTAAATATCAGTTAGTTTTAAAGACTTACATTTTTAATATTATATTTGCAAGGATATACTTTGAATTTTTTTATTTTTTGTCTTTGATATGAGAATTTATAAAAAATAATTATATTGCTTGTTACAGTGAATGAAGTTGTGATTTTTTAAAGATAAAAGTAATTTTTCACAGTTCACGATGCATTCTATGATTTTTTTCACCAGTTTTTGTTATACCCTATTGTTGTCGAAAGCTTATGTGCCCTAAATGAAACTCATTTTCATACCAACCTTGCTGTTAAGTAGGAGTTCAAAATTTGTATCCTAAACTAATTCTAGCCACCAACTACAATGACAAAAAAGTTTGAAGATGATTCTTGTTGAAACATTACATTGGAAATTTACATATTTTAATAACATTTTAACTTAATATTGGTACTTTAAAAGTGGTTTTGTTTTGGGTCGAGATATGATGTAGAAATGTGAAAGCATTGTCCAAATTAAAATAAATTTATTCATAACTCATTAACTGGGCTCAGAGCCATGGAGGCTATTGGGCTGTGTTTTAAAAAAAAGGATGGCTGGTTTACTAAGGAACTCCTATTCAAATACGGTGGTATTGCCCACCCACCCTCCCATAAACATATGGTGGTATGGCCCACCCACCCTCCCATACACATACGGTGGTATGGCCCACCCACCCTCCCTTACACATACAGAGGTATTGCCCACCCACTCTTCCATACATATACGATGGTATTGCCCACCCACTCTTCCATACATATACGGTGGTATTGCCCACCCACCTGCCCCTACATGTATAGTGGTATTGACCCTCCCACCCGCCCCTACACGTACAGTGGTACGTACTACTAATAAACTTCTTAAACAAATCAGCGAAGTGCAACAACAATTGCAGCATAAAACAAGTGGGTCAGTGGGTGCTTAAAAAAGATCTTGAGTACAAAATATGTTTAACAAAATTTGAATAGCACGAATAGGCAATTCAAACCCTTGTAAATTTTACAGTCGGCACTAGTGGCACAATGCTGTAACCCAGATACTTGGTGACAAAGTGTTGAGGAGATTGTAGGCGATAGGTTCTATGCTCGGTCCTGTGAATAATACCAATATGGCGTCTGCTCAATGGTTGCCATCGACATGATCACTACTATAGAAGTCTGGGGTTGGGGTGTCCATGTTGGAGGGTTGTGAAGGTTCAGATGTTGAGTTGGAAGGGAACTGAGTATCAAGCTCGTCTGTTAGCTGAACATCAGACCAACACTACGTGGTTTGTATTCCACGTAAAGCTGTAGTGTCCCTTAATTGTCCTGGCTATTGGGCTATTATTAAATATCTCTTCTGAAGGAAGAGTCGACCTTAGTTAGGAACAATGACTACACTCGTTCATTTACACTCATTTGCCACTCATATTCGCCTATATCTTCACGATCGGTGTCTTACTAAAGAATAATGAATAAAGAGTCACATATATACTCCTCAGTGCTATGATATGCCTTCATTACAAGGAAGCTTCACTAAGTTTATTGGGTATTATTTCTGACATTTAGTAAAACAGTATTAATTCAAACCAACAAATTAAAATATATGAAATTTAAAGCATGAGTTATTTTCTCATTATGATTTCAATTGTTTTATATTATTTATGTAAAACGCCAACCTTTTAATGACGTTCTAGTCAATTTCTACCGGAATCACAGGCTGTATTTGAGTAATGAGTTAAGAAGTGCCAAGCGTAATTATTATAGAAACAAGTTACGAGAATCCAGTGACAATCCAAAACTGTTTTGGGGGGTTATCAACGATCTGATTGGAATACGTTGTAAAAAAGACGCTTTCCCAATAAAAAAATTTCGACCAGGCATCGCTGATTATAACGATTTAGTATTTAAAGAAGTGGCAGAGGAATTCAATACTTTCTTTTCAACCGTAGGACAAAACCTTGCAAGCACGATACACGTTACAGGACCTTTACTAGTTACTGACTCAGACTATAGACTTGACTCAGAGCTCACCTTACACACTGTTACTGAACACGACATAAAACGACACATAAATGCACTACGAGGTGGCTCTGCTCCTGGCTATGATGGTGTTCCTGCTTCAATATTAAAAAAAACATCGAATTATTAAGTCAACCACTTTTACACCTGGTCAATCTCAGTATATCCACCGGAATCTTTCCAGATATTTTCAAAATTGCTAAAGTTCTTCCCTTATATAAAGATAAAATTCATTCAGATAAAAACAACTTCCGTCCGATCTCTTTACTCAGTGTTTTCTCTAAAATACTAGAGAGAATAGTCAAAGAACAGCTTGTTAAATACCTGCAAATAAACCAGATTCTAACAGAGTGTCAGTATGGGTTTAGGGAGAACATAAAAATTTCAGATATACTTTTTGATGTAAACAAACAATTGCACGACTCTATTTCCAAAGACGAGCGAATTATGCTTATCTTTTTAGATCTGAAAAAAGCTTTCGACAGCATAGATAGAAATTTACTACTACCAAAGTTGGAGCAAATAGGAGTGCGTGGTATAGCACTTGATTGGTTTTCTAGCTATTTAACAGAAAGACGACAATTAGTTGCTTTGGGTGGGGTCAATAGTAATTTACTTCCAATAGATTATGGTGTAGTACAAGGTAGCACTCTTGGACCAATATTGTTCTTAATATATATCAATAATATCACAAGATTAAATTTAAATAGTAAATTGTTTCTTTTTGCCGACGACGCCTTGGCGCTCGTAAAGGGTCGGGACTGGGCAGAGGTGCGCTCATTTGCTTTAAGAGATCTCATGTCCTTAAAAACGTGGTTTGATCAGAATCTCCTTTGCTTGAACGTCAGTAAAACAAAATACTTACAAAATATTACAAAAGAGTACAAAATACAATACTCGTTAAGGAGTAATACCGATTATACCTTAGATAATTTAGTGATTCATTCTTGTGGAGACTACAATAGCCGGGTATGCGGCTGCGAGGCTATTGAGGGTGTGACGTATTATAAGTATTTGGGGGTAATTTTTGATAGACGATTAAATTGGGCTCAACACATAGACTGTTTGAAAAAGAAATTACGTAAATACGTATTTGCGTTCAAGCGGATTCGAGATATTCTCTGTGAAAAAGAAATCAAGTTAGCGTACTTTGCCTACGTTCAGTCCTTGTTGTCTTTTGGAATAATTTCATGGGGGGGAGCTTTTAAAAGTAATTTACAGCCTCTTAACATCATTCAAAAATCTATATTAAAAGTGGGATTTAACAAAGGTTTTAGATATCCAACTGACGCTCTGTTTTTTGAAACTGGTATTTTAAGTGTACGTCATCTATACATAAAAGCCCTTTTAATTCATATATTTAAAAAACATAACATAATCTTTTCTAGAATTTCCCACTCGCACAATACAAGATATTCACGTAATGTTGGAATTTCAGCTGTTCCCTTAGCTAAAACCTATCTATCAACAAATCCATTCTATACATGTCATACATTGTTTAGAAATCTGTCCAACTATCGTCAAAATGTGGGCCTGGTATTGTTCTCTTCTCCATCATTAGCTTCTCTAAAGACAAATGCTAACCAGTGGTTGTCTCTTATCAGTACACAAGAGGCAGAGGCTCTTATCACTGCCGAATACAGACATGGCCACAACCTGAACATCCTTTACCACGCAACTACGGACTGATTCTATACTACTACTATAGTTTTTCAGCCACAGCGTTCTCTCTGCCTCCCTCCTTGACTCATGTAGGCATATATTAACTTTTTTTTTCCTTCTTTCTTTTTTTTCTCTCTTGTGCTTGTGCTGTAATAAAGCATTTTTGAATATAGCAGAGTTACTTAACATTGCCAAATTTTCAAAACAAATAGTTAAAAAAGAAAATGAGATGGTATACAGAACTAGTTAAAAAAATACATAAACAACATTCTTTTACAATTTTAAATACACTGGATAAATTAGTGAAAATATTATTCTACTGATAAGCAACTCAAGCCTACGCACAGGCAGCATTGCCTATGTAGGCTTATTTCCATACACTTTTTTTTCTACTAAATTTAAACTAGCAATACTCTAACAATTTCAGCAATACAGCAAAACCCACGCATAACGGTCCTAGTTTCCACCTTTTTTCTTTTCTTTAACAGTATTAGTAGACCAGTTGTAAATCTAAATTCTAAAGTTAATCTTTAAGGAGTTGTGTGTTTTAGTTGTATTGGTATTTCACATGTTAAATGGTTAATTTAAGAGTATTTTTTTTCCTATGTATACAGTTCAATTTTTGTAACATTGTACATTTGCATAAAAGGAAATAAAGTTATTTTGAATTTTTTGAATTTTGAATTTTGAATTTTATGATTTCCTCAGAAGTCTTTCGAGAACTTTTATTTTGCTACATCAAAAGCAAAAATATCTCATTACTTTATATTATTATGCATCAATAACATGTATTTTTTATCATTTCATATATATTATTTAATGCTAAGGTACTCAGTTTGTCTATTAAAAGTATAAAATTCAATTAGTCAGAACTCTAAAGGCAATCAACATGTAAAATCATTATATAAGTATAGACATAATTACCAATATTTATACTAAATGCAGTGATGGCTAATATTTTATATTGTTTAGATTTCAGTTCAGTTACATTTCATTTAGATTTTTGCCAGGTGTAATTTGTATTTTTTTAGCTAAGATTATAAATTGACTTTATAAGATTAGATTTATAAAGTCAAGTAATCTTTATAAATATTACTTGAGTTTATTTAAGTAAGATTTATAAAGTCAAGATTATTAGATTTATAATCTTATATAACTCTAATTTTATAAGATTATAAATTAGATTATAAATGTAGGTTAGGTATGACCTCTAAAAGAGTGTTAATAAACAAAATTGACAACCGTTAATGTAAGAAAAGTTATTTACTACTTTTGAAATTTACAAGTTATGTTCTCTTCTAAGGTATACAATGGTTTACACCCCCCCCCCCCAAATATTTGTGGCTAACCGCTAGCTCTTGCCAACGCGAGATATTCTCCAGGCACTCGAGGAATTTCACTGGTGTTTCACGCATATATTTATTCTATGCGGTTTTATGAATCCACTAAATTAGTTATGTTTCATGCTGGCATCAAGCCAATCAAAATTATCATTGCAGGAAAGTTCATTTGCTACATTGCAGCCATTGAATAAAAATTTTGTGGTAAATTATTGTATATGGCTGGACATTATACCTTGCATTATCAGAAAAGCTAAACATTCTAATATTAAGTACATATTAAATTCAAACTCTCCATATTGTAAGTAATTTTTTCTCTCTGCCAACCTATATTCTGTTTATTTATTATAGGCTCAGAGATTCTGTGTACCCAAGTTTGAAGGTTGTTTACTAAAAAAGTAGGAGGCTTGGAACAATCCAATCTCACCATTGTTTTTCTCATTTAACTTTACTATATGGTATACGGATTTTTAAATTTTATTATAATTAAAAAAAAATTGTATCTGTTGGAACAAAAAAGTAATGGAATTTTAATTAGCTTTTACTGTGCATCAATTTTACACTTTAATTATTTTAAAAAAACCACTTAAATGTATAGCATGTATGTTTTAATACCTGGTCGACAGGAATGTTTTCTATATATTAAAAAATTTAGAAATTTAATAAAAAAAATCTTATTTATCAATTTCCTGAAACATTGTTTTTTAGGCAACTAGAGGTCATACAATTAATTACTTCACAATGTAAACCTTATGAAATGTATAGTTATAATAAATATGCATAAGTAAACGCAGTTATTTTATTGATTTAAATTCATTAATTTACAGTTATTTTAAATTTGTTTAAATTAAAATGTTGTTTATGAAAATTGAAAGCAACTATTTTTCTTGAACATTTAAAGTTCTGTAATTTAAAAAAATTACATAACATATTCCTGTCAACCAGGTATTAACATATAAATGAGATACATTAACAGGTTTTTGAGTAATTAAAGACTAAAGCTGATGCACTTCATTAACCTAGTATTAGTAGTGTGTGAGGATTTGGTTAGAGCTACTTCTAAGATTTGTTGGTTAGCTAAAATATGGTTGGTTTCTGTTCGTTGGGTGTTCTCACTAATAAAAAATATTTTAATTGAAAACATATTAGTTAATAAACTGCTTATTTATTTATACATGTTTCTACCCGGCACCCGTTTTTTTAATAATGCAGAAAATAATTATTATGAGTCGTGTTAAAATTGTACCAACAAACAAAATTATAACGCAAATGTATGTCATAGTAAACATAACAATTAAAAAACTGTTCTTTACTTAAGTTTAAACGTTATTTCTAAATATACAATACCACATGACATTTCATGCAGAAGTAAAATGCTTAAAGTTGGATAGAAACTAATATTTTAATAATTGTTGAAAAATAATTTACTTAATTAAATCAATTAACCAATGTTATATGAAAACCAGATTGGAAAGTCAATTGATGTTTTGTATATTCTTTTCAAAACTATTCATCTAGTAGATTTCTTCTGAAACCACGTTAGTAATCATACTTGGGGTTTATTCATACTCAACAATGCTTTCCGATACAGTTCAATATCGACAATGGTTGGCAACTACAACACAACAATGAATATTACATACACTTACGTCAGATTACATTGCACATGTCCCCTAAGGTCCTCTCTGGCTTAACATTAAGTTTGAAAGGCTTTACAAGTATGTAATTGTGCTAAGAAATATAAATTTATTTAATTATTACCATTTTAACCTAAGAAATTTAAATTTATATACACACAAACTAACTAAAAAGGCAAGTAGATGGGAAGTTTTAATAATAAGAAATATAATTTATAATGATTGATTTTAAAACACCATTCTATAGTGCAGGGACCAGTGGAAAATCTCCATATAAATAAACTATTGAATAACAATATTAAGATTGATTTAATAAATACTATAATAAGTGCAGACCCCATGTTAAAAATAAGCCTCATGTAGAGCTAGTTCGATCAGGAGCTGGTAGATCATACTGAGCGTCTTTTCCTTCATGTCAGTGTGTGTAAGAGAGAGATTGCATGGACTCTCTGGGTGTGAGATAGTCTTTGTCACACCGTCTTTCACTATCTCTCTCGTACTACCTTTATTCAATACCTCTGTCCCTCTCACACTGCCTTTACTCACTATCTCTGTCTCTCTCTCACACTGCCATTACTCACTATCTCTGTCTCTCTCACACTGCCTTTACTCACTATCTCTGTCTCTCTCACACTAACCTTTACTCACTATCTCTTCTCTCTCACACTGCCTTTACTCACTATCCCTGTCTCTCACACACTGCCATTCCTCACTACCTCTGTCTCTTTCACACTGCCTTTTCTCACTATCTCTATCTCTCTCACAATGCCTTTCCTCACTACCTCTGTCTCTCTCACACTGAATTTCCTCACTATCTCTGTCCCTCTCACACTGCCTTTACTCACTATCTCTGTCTCTCTCACATTGCCTTTACTCACTATCCTTGTCTCTCACACACTGCCTTTCCTCACTACCTCTGTCTCTCTCACACTGCCTTTCCTCACTATCCATGTCTCTCACACACTGCCTTTCCTCACTACCTCTGTCTCTCTCACACTGCCTTTCCTCACTATCTCTGTCTCTCTTATACTGCCTTTACTCACTATCTCTGTCTCTCTCACATTGCCTTTACTCACTATCCTTGTCTCTCACACACTGCCTTTCCTCACTACCTCTGTCTCTCTCACACTGCCTTTCCTCACTATCTCTGTCCCTCTTACACTGGCTTTCCTCATTATCTCTGTCTCTCTCATACTGACTTTACTCACTATCTCTGTTTCTCTCACACTGCCTTTCCTCACTATCTCTGTCTCTCTCACACTGCCTTTCCTTACTATCTCTGTCTCTCTCACACTGCCTTTCTTCACTATCTCTGTCTCTCTCACACTGCCTTTAATCACTATCCATGTCTCTCTCACACTGCCTTTACTCACTACCTCTGTCTCTCTCACACTGCCTTTACTCACTATCCATGTCTCTCTCACGCTGCCTTTAATCACTATCTCTCTTACACTGCCTTTACTCACTATCCATGTCTCTCTCACGCTGCCTTTAATGAGTTA
The DNA here is from genome assembly GCA_035578905.1 of Stictocephala bisonia. Lineage (NCBI taxonomy): Eukaryota > Metazoa > Arthropoda > Insecta > Hemiptera > Membracidae > Stictocephala > Stictocephala bisonia. The sequence goes on along the minus strand of JAQJVL010001231.1, from coordinate 179,247 downwards.
AGTGTAAGAGAGGACCTAATGGTCCTAACTTTGCCTCAGAAAATAAAACGTTTTTCATTTCATTCATTTCATTTCATTTAATCACTATCTCTGTCTCTCTCGCACTGCTTTTCCTCAGAGCAGAGAAGCAGAGCACTCTCTCGTGACTAATTAAATCTAAAGAAGACAGGTTGACTTTTCACCATCACGTCAGTTCTTCTTATAGAAATTTGTATTTTTTTTTACTGGATTAGTTATTTAATTTGTATTGTATTAGCTATCTGAAGGTCCTGCAATTACAAGTGGACTAACCTCAGAACTCAACTAACCTGAAATAATATACTGTATGTGAAATAAGGACAATTTAAAACATAGCCTACAGTAAACTCCCATAATCTTCTCATTATTTAATATGCTCAGATTTACTGTGCATTTTTGTATAAACTATGTACTATGAGCTAAGGGTACTACAAGACATGATCTGAAAATTAATTAAATGACAATGTGAACTTTCTGTATCTCATCACACTGTTGTACTGCTCCGTCTGACAATGTAAAGTAACTCTATGTTTGACACACTTTGCATACAAGATGGACCAGTATGATCATGGACCTTTACAAAAATTAATTTGATCATTACAAATCACCATTCAGGCCTTTTAATAGTTCTGAACAGAATTTCACGCCTTTACTTGCCACTTGATTACACAGTACGTTAGAAGGTGCTATTTTATTATATTCTCATATTGATCGTATTGTAATCTTCAAGAGATGGTTTTTAGGGTTTGTTAGTGCTTATGAAAGATAGGTAACCAAGATAACCGATGGGTATAAAGACCTCTTGACGAAACCTACGTGAGTGGCGTATGTCTAAACAATCCCCCACCCCCCAAAAGGATAAATGAGTATTGAATGAATCTATGAACTTCATGACGTGGGTAAATCAGTTGCTATATTTGTATCATATTTTGAATTATATTAATATCTTAATAAGTTTCATTGTAAATAAAATAAAAGAATGTTATTGAAAATGTATGTATCTTAATAATTTATATTGATTAATTTATTTGTCGTTTGGCTAAGTTAACCTGCACAGAGAACTTGTCCTAGCTTCAGAAAATAATTTTTGAACGTTTATTTAATTTATAGCTATACATATAAATGAATACTTAAATATTTATAAAAAACTAGCTGAACCCGGCGGACGTTGTCTCGCCTTTCATTTTTCATTGACATACCAAAATAAAGCAATAAAAAGAATTATAGAAAAAAACCATTATTTAAGTTAAGTGCCATATTCATTCCATTGATTGCACACATCATCCTAATGTCAACATACAACGGTAACTAAGCAAAGTGGTGAGTTTGCAGGACTTCCCAGATGTTAAATGGAAATTTCATTCTAATGTATAGGGGAAAATATACATATCTTACATGATATAAAAGATTCTAATTTTTCTTTTTTTTTCTTTTTCCGATTTTCTAGTCTAAGTATAAAGTCATATAAAATAGTATGCATAAGAATACTATTTCTCCTACGACCTAACACACGACTATATCCCGAAATCAAGTTTATTCATAAAACGTAAACTGCAAAACAAATAATTATTTTTTATTTTCACGTTTCACCACATGTTTTAATTACTGAGGAAAAAAGGTTAACAACAAATACAGATCACCTGATCAAGTAAAAGTAGTGTGTGCTACACTCTCAAGGTGAAATGTAGAACTACAATTAATCAAAACATATACAGTACTGTTGTTGTGAGAACTTCAATGTGCTTATGGCATGTGAAACTACATTAAACCACACAGTCATATTTTTTGTAAACAATTCAGATTCTCCATTTGAATAACATGGGATCTTTATGGAGCCCGTGGGGCGGGACCCTGTGGACGGATCTGCATCAACCTTCACAGAAACCATCTCAGGAGTATACAGGACAACATCCTAAAGTTTCATGGCGATCGGTTGGATGGTTTGGCAGCGCATAAACTTCAAACATATATATATATATATACAAACATCCTCTTTTATAAATATAGATTATTAATATATTATAGTCTAGTATTTTTGCACCATTTGTTTCAGTTATATTTAACAATGATGACACCAAAGTTATTTTTATTCATGTCCATTATCTTACAAGCTATGGACTGAAAAACATTTGAATTAAGTAGTACGAAATATTTGTGCTATTAATGCTCATAAGCAAGTTATTAACTTATTTTTATCGAACTCACTTTCACAGTAATATAATATTTACATGGCACGGAACAACATATTACCATCGCAGAAAAAAACTGTTTATTAATACGGTTTTTATAATAGGTACAATGTAACGAGTTGAGTGATGATTGAAAATATATTTATTTATTTATCGTTTTCGTTTTCTTCTCTCCCCAGCTTCAACCAGTCAACTCTTACGGCCTCCCTGGGCTTGTATCCCACCCCAAATACACTTCTGGATACTGTCACAATTTCCGGTTATGCTTATGGGTAGTCAATAGAGAGGCTATGAATATAAATTGGCCTTCTCTCAAACATAACCATCTAGAACTGATATTCTGTATACACTCCCCTGAATGTAGAACAGCAACATCGGATACTTTTATACTAACATATACAATAAACAAGTTGTATGTACAATATTTTATCAGGCTTCAATTTACAAAATCAGAGTACTGTTCTTACACATATTGAATAAAAATAACTGTTATTATTTATTGTAAATTAAAAGTGATGGATCTGTAAAGCGTTTGAAAAGTTATGAAACTCTACATTTAAAAAAATCAATGCTGATAAAATCTGTAAATTTTGACCACTTGTAACCCATATTTTCTTGTAGGCCCTTGCTTGGCATCTCCAGTCAATGTCAGTCAGGATTAAGGTGGTGCAATCGGTTTTCAGTGAGTTAATTGTGTAGTCAAAATTAGTTAATGTACCTTCCCTTGAGACAGGAAAAATATATAAAAAGATGTTTGTACCACTAAATTAGAACTTGTGGTCTTATGATGTAGTGAATATTAGCTGATTTTAAATCAGAATTAAGACATAACCGTTCGAAGTACAAATTTAATTTTTTACAACTCTTTTTGACACATAACTGAGGGATTAAGATGTTTTTTGTTTTAAAAAATGTACAAATATTTATAACTTTGAAGGTAAAAATGGTATTTTTTTCACCTATAAAAATAAGGCTGATCGATCAAAAATTATTTTTGCAAATTTTTTTATTAAACTTGTTAGTGTCCATGTAAGTAATAAATATGTCACAGGAAAAAATTTCTTTATGGAGATATGGCTTCCCAAAGTAACTAATCTGACCTTTTTGGTGCCAATTCACTCATTAACAAACAATGTGATATCATTTATTAACATTTTGAGAATATAGAGAACAAAAGGTAATAATCAACTTAGTATATAGTAAATCTAAAAAAAAATAATCTTCGTGTTACCAATTATTTTTCTATAAATGATATTTGTTCAAATTTTGAGTTGAAATTTATTGTCATATTTGGCTAAAAAGATAGATTAATAATATATATAAAATTCATTGCTAGAGTTTACTACAATTGTGGGAGTTATGCTATCTGTCGAATTTGCGGGGCGGAGCAGGCGGGTGCTATGAGAGGGAGAGAGGGGAGGGGAATACATTACTATTTCGTTAGTGAGTCAGGATCTTTACTACTCTTAGCGGCAGTTGCGATAAAATCTAGAACAACATTTCTTAGAGCACTAAACTGGGCGCCCGGACAAACACCCTTAAGCAGATAGGACAGTTCATCACTACAGCAACATGTGAACGCCTGTGAATCGGCCTAGCCCCTACGTCACACCAGCAGTGAGTGGGTGGAGCTTCACTCTCAACTCTCCCTGAGTTTTCAAAACATACTGTCTCAATGAGAGTGGTAGACTTGTATTTTAACATTTTTATTAAGAAAATAACGTTTATATTATATCACAATAATGTTGAAATATAACTTTAATTTCATAATTATTTATAAAAAGGGATTAGTTTCTTTACTGTCGGCGCAGAAATTATGTGCACCTGAGTTTGAAGGGTGTTTTATAAGGAACTAAGAGACCTACGAAAAATCACACCAATAATTTCCTTGTTTAATTGTACGTTTTGACATATGCGTTTTTGAATGTTATTACAAGTTTTAATAATTTTTATCCTAGCTGGAATAAAAAAATATCGGAATTTGAACTAGTTTTCACTTTACATTACATTTTTACCGTAATTACTAAAAAACCCGTCAATGCATCGCCTTTCTATTTGAATACCTGGATGATAGGGATGTTTTCTACGCGTTTTATAAATTTTGAAATTTTCTCTATTTGAGATAAAAAAGTTCTTATTAATTCCCTGAAACATTATTTTTTGCCTTCTAGAAGTCATAAAATTAATTACTCAGTCTTGTTGTAATCCTTTTAACATGTATAGTTGCGATCGATTTAAATCAATTTAAAATAACCTTAAATTGATACATTTCAATTGATTTAAATCAGTATAAAACCACTGTATTTATTTACACATACGCAAGTAATGTATCGTAACTGTACATATAATAAGGATTACAACAAGACCAAGTAATTAATTTTACGACTTCTAGAAGCCAAGAAAAGAAGGTTTCAGGGAATTGATAAGAACCTTTTTTTCTTGAAAAGTAAACATTCTAAAATGTATAAAACTCTAGAAAATATTCTTATCATCCAGGTATTAAAATATAAATGCGATACATTTACGGGTTTATAAGTAATAACGGTGTAAATTTGAAGTACAGTAAACACTAGTTCAAATTCCTGTACTTTATTGTTCCAACTAAGATAAAAATTATTAAATTTTGTAACAACCTTTAAAAAGGTATTTTTTATAACGTACAATTAAATGACGAAAACAATAGTGAGATTAGATTTTTCGCAAACCTCTTAGTTTCTTAGAAAACAACCTTCAAACTCGGGTACACATAATTTCTGCGCCGAAAGTAGTGAATCGTTTTATCGATTCTAAAATGATCAATCCTTTTTGATGGAAACTTAACATTTGATAATTTAATATAAATCAAAGTTAATTTCATTATTTTTTTCTTAAAAACTATTAATTTCGTAAATTATATTACAAAAACTATTAATTTGATAACATTGATGATAATACGTGCTATTTTATTATGGCACAATTGAATTGATTCATTTATAAGTAAAATTCAACCTGATTAATGAGCTAAAATATTTAATTTATGATCAAATTTAATTATAGAATTTTAAAAATTATGTCCAATTAGAATTCTCTTGAAAAAACAAATAATTATAAGTACATAGAATAAAATATGCTTTATTATTTTAAAGATACAAGCTGTATACAAATAGTATTCTTATGCATGCTATTTTATATGACTTTATACTTAGACTAGAAAATTATATATTGCATCACAAACACAATTACATAGTTTAAAATATTTACTAGGCACCTAAATCAACAAATAAATCTTTCAAAATAATTTTAGACCTCAGAAGGTAGAGCCTGTGTTGAGGCTCCTTTAACTAATGTTTTAATCTTCAGAGCGCAAGAAAGTATATTTAATATGTAATAAATTCCACCAACAAAAATAAAACATTGTTAGCATGAGTTAAGAAAATTGTTAATATTACTTTTGAATGCTCTTTTAAATATAATAAAAATAATACTTACATTAATTTGGCGAAAGTATTATAAAAACGGATCTTATTTGTACAAAATCATCACTAAGGGTCAACGGTTTATGGGAACACAATTTTGTCGGAAATCATGTTCCTCGAGTTAACAATAGAAGTAAATATGTTTACCGCACGTGACAAAATTGTGTTTACACAGGTCGTCCCTTTGTCAGTGTTGACCTGTGTTCATCAGCTGTTGACTTGTAGAACTGGTGTTGACACAGTTCCAAGTGATTAATTAAACTGGAGCTGGCTTACAACAATGATTTTAACACCAGGACTCTCAAGAACTCTCAATAACTGCAGTACTATCAAGAGCTCTCAATAACTGCAGTACTCTTCTAGAACTCTCAATAACTGCAGTACTCTCAAGAACTCTCAATAACTGCAGTACTCTCAAGAACTCTCAATAACTGCAGTACTATCAAGAGCTCTCAATAACTGCAGTACTCTTCTAGAACTCTCAATAACTGCAGTACTATCAAGAACTCTCAATAACTGCAGTACTCTCAAGAACTCTCAATAACTGCAGTACTCTCAAGAACTCTCAATAATTGCAGTACTCTCAAGAACTCTCAATAACTGCAGTACTCTCAAGAACTCTCAATAACTGCAGTACTACCAAGAACTCTCAATAACTGCAGTACTTTCAAGAACTCTCAAGAACTGCAGTACTCTCAAGAACTCTCAATAACTGCAGTACTTTCAAGAACTCTCAATAACTGCAGTACTCTCAAGAACTCTCAATAACTGCAGTACTCTCAAGAACTCTCAATAATTGCAGTACTCTCAAGAACTCTCAATAACTGCAGTACTTTCAAGAACTCTCAAGAACTGCAGTACTATCAAAAACTCTCAATAACTGCAGTACTATCAAGAACTCTCAATAACTGCAGTACTCTCAAGAACTCTCAATAACTGCAATACTCTCAAGAACAGTAATACTCTCAAGAACTGTAATATTTTTAAGAACTTTCAAGAACTGCAATATTGTCAAGAACTGCAAAATTCTTGAGAACTGTATTGTAGGTTTGACGAAATTGTAATGAAACAAGACTTATTTTTTACAGTGACTTGTATAAAGTTGTAACTTTATACAAAACTTGTGTAAATTTAGTGTTCAATTCGCCATTGTTACTTTCCAGTCAATTAGTGAAAAAAGTAAGGAGGCTGTAACATTAATAATTAAAATAAAGTAATTAAATTGCGCTTTATAACCACAATCCCTTCTATATTCTTACAAATTCTTTTATCCATTTAATTACAAGGTTTTATAATGTATACTTATTACAGTTTAAGAGACCCGACTACTAATGTTTATTTACATTACAAATAGTGGTTGTGTATAGTGTTATTTTGTGATCAGTCCAAGTTGAACATAAAGTCAGAGCTTGTACACTAGTCCCGTCTAACAACAAGAGGGAGAGCCTGGGGTAGATACAACTTACTACCCTTTCAACTCGGTGGGTAAGCCTTCCTGGTTTACGGCTTTCTAATAAATTAAAATTTCATTATTGTATCTTATGGATGTATAAATTTCCTTTATAAGCAGATTATTTAATTAGAATTCATCCAATGTTTTTTGATAAAAACATTTCCTCAATTTGCAATAACTGTTTGTGGGCTAGCTTATGTTTGTCACACATTTATTGAAAACTATTTTAGCAAGATGATTGGTGAAGCAAAACAACAATGGATATCTAGATATCTTAATGAGAGTTCAATTTATTTCATGGAATAATACTAATTTACTCAATAACTGGTTTTAAAATAATAAGTGTTAATGATCTAAATATATACATTAATAATAGCTAAACCATAAAAAAACACTGCCTAACACCTACCATCACGTTCAATAACGTCACCTTTTATATTTCAATACAAATTGGAAATGTCAAATTAATACAAATTACAATACAATACATTACAAATTAATGAAACCAGTCCATTATATTATTGTTATTATGGGCAAGAAAGTGACCTGTTGCAAGGCCACTTGTACGACTGTGGAAATTATCGACTTTGTAGATACAACATGATGAGGCAGATGATTATTTACGACTTTGAATCAACAAACAACAATCTGGGACCTAACCGCCTTTTATAAGGACATAGGTATTAACTGTACTGAGTCCTAAGATTTTGTCAGAAACGAGTATGACAAAAGCTGAATGTCCTTCTATAAGGACAATTACTTCAGAACCATTTCAGTCCTGAAAATTAAAAATTGTAATAATAAGGTTTTGATGTTAAATACCCTCTAAATATGTAACCAAAACGAAGGGAAAAATAGAGAAAAAAATATTATCCACGTTTTAAACTAATATTGAGATGTCCTTATAAAAGTACATCCGGTCATTAAGAGGGTACAATAAGTAAACACACATTTCAATAAACAAAGTTATTTTACTCAAAAAACACAAATAAAGAAAATACTTTATAGTAAAATAGCTTATATTATGTAAGTTTTAACATCTGCAAGTTACTGTGTATGAAATTTCTTGAAGCAATTTCGGTTCCCCATAAGGCACAGATACACTTTGCACCGTATGCAGGATACAGAAGTCTTTTTAGTACATTTAGTGCCACGGCATCTTTTTTGTATTCCAGTTGACACATCAAGTAGGTGCACAGCTCCTTGTTTTCTTCTTTCAACAGAAGGTAGTCCCACCATCCGTCCGTCTCCACCACCTCCAATGCCCTCTGTTTGCTCTTCCTCCTCATCCTCTTCTAATATCTCTTCCTGTGTATCGTTTGCTTCAATTAGTCTTCGTCCATATTCAATTTTGAATGTTATCAGTTGAGGTACGTCTTTTGCTCTAGCATTCAATTTTTGTTTGACATGTCTCATCTGCAACCAAGCGTTACTTACACCCAGGTCAAAAAAATGCAAAATGCACCGAAGTACGTGCTTCTTAGTCGTGCAAAATGCACTTCTTAGTACGTGCTTTGGAAGGGCAGTACGAGATCATGCGGTTGGCCAAATCTACGCCTCCCATATTTTTGTTGTACGACTGGATAACTTTCGGTTGAGAAACATTGACAAAGCGTTTTTCTACCTTTGACCACCTCTTAACATCAGTCATTGGATCTTTACTTTCTTGTGTTGATAACATTACCACTGGCTTATTATCAAGCCATTTGGTTAGAGCAATGACACCATCTTCACGGACTGAAACACAGGTTGATCCTCTTTCTCCTTTTTTAAAAGTCTTATCTTTTATGAGGTCATTATTTTTAGGAATGCGATTCTGCATTATAGTTCCTGAGCACCTAAAGCTCCTTTTACTCAGCTCGTGTGCTAGCTTCACTGAAGTGAACCATCTGTCATGATATAATATGTGTCCAGGAACTAACGATTTTGTCAAGTGTAATACAGAACTTGCTGATAACAAAACCTTGGTTCATCTCATCTGGGAACGTATTTTGGCCTTGATATACAGTGAAATCACAAACCTTTTACCTTCACTGTAAAAAAACCTACATTCCCAAGCACATGTGGGGTTAGGGTTTGCTAAGACAAACACCTTTAATCCCACTGGATTAGGTTTATCTGGCATATATTGTTTCATGTTACATCTACCACTAAAAGGGATCATCATTTCGTCCACACAAATTGATTTCTGGGTTGTTTCATACATCCTGCTAAGATTTTGTCTAGAACAGGCCTTACTTTCCAGAGTCTGTCACTTCTTCTCATTTCATCAGATACCTCATTATCAAACACCACTTTAAGGAGCCTCTTATAAAAAAATATCTATCTCTTGTCATAGCATCAGCTATCAAAGGCACCCTATATTCTTTTTCCCAATACATCCGCATTATCGGATACTGAAGTGCAGACATAACAAAAGTTATGCCAAGCCATTCCTTCATTTCTTTCACAGACAAACGTAGATCTGACTAAATTGAAGCCGAATGTACTTTTAGAAGGTACTGCATGAAATACCAGTTCATGATATTGAGACCAAAGTGCCTTATATAAGTACATATAATTTAACAATATATTTAACATACAATAATTGTGTTAATTTATCAATAAACACATGCAAATGTAACTGTAACATGTCTAGACAACATTTCAATTGATTAATGAATGAAGATCTTTAACTTTCAATACTTACAACGAGAATTACTTTCACTTGACCGGCTCCTGTCTGACGCCATCTTGATATGACAGAGAGATCAACCATGCAGAGTGCTCTGGCGGTGACATGAAGAACTACCTAATCAACTATAACTACCACCTGATTGGTGCTGCAATCTGGTCGGCGCCATAACAACTACTTAGCCATAGATGGTTTGTTTATTTAGAGCGGCTTATAGAAGGACATTCGGCTTACGTTGTGATTGGCTAAGAGTTTTTGCCAGGACTCAGTGGTAATGTTCTTATATAAGTACATTGGGTTTCAGCTTAGAAAAGTAAAAAAAAATCAGCGGTCTCAGGAGGTTTAATATAAGCAACTAATGATTATGGGCACTCCTTTTTCTGTAGTGTCGTAAGTTGCCTCTTAAAAACTGGGCTATTAATAACAGACGACAATAGTTAGTAACAATACTATACAGTTCATACATACGCACGAACGCACGCATGCACATACGCACGCACGCACGCACACGCGCACACACAATAGTCGTTCCAACCAATAGAGGATCACTTGGTAGTGCACAGGTAATTTAAAACCTTTTATTATTAAATTAAGGCTATTCAGTGGCCATTCGCTAATCACGAATATTGGATGGACGCACTCACGCATGCACGCGCGCGCGCGCGCACACACACACACACACACACACACACGCACACACGCACACACACAGACACCCATATAATAATTCATATTCACAAGCTGAGTCGGCGTCTCATATCTGAATAATAATAATAATAATAGAAATTTTTCAATGAAGTGACAAGATTCGCGTATTTTGGAAAGTCGTTATTAAATTGTTACTCTTAAATATCAGACCATAATTGTAAACAATAAACATAGAGTTGGCAGCTCTAACCATTCGTTAACGTACTCCATGACAACAATTGACGTTGTGAATAAACAATACTTGTAATTACAACGGCTTACCTGATTGGCTGTGACGTCATGAGGTGATGGATTACTCGGCGGAAACCGTTTGTCTGCTCCAGTGACTGTCTGTAACAGAATATAATAGATTGTAGGTTTGATAAAAAAAACTAGGATTTGTGACAGTGAGTTAAATACTGATTAATACAATATTTATTATTCGTAAGACGCCGATCGTAGATGTACAGTATATGGGCGAATATGAGGGGTGAATGAGTGTAGATGAACAAGTGTAGTTATTGTTACTAAGGTTGGCTGTTCTTCATAAAGAGATTTTTATTAATAACCCAATAGCCAGGGGAACTAAGGGACCTACAGCTTTACGTGGAATCCGAACCACGTAGTGTTGGTATGATTTTCAGCTAACTGACAAGTCTGACACTCAGTTCTCTTCCCTACACAACATCTGAACCTTGACTACCATTCAACATTCCAGATGTCTCTAGTATTGTCTGCGTCGATGGCAACCACTACATTAGTTATGGATGAACAGTAAAACATAGTCTTAATTGTATATTTTAATTTAACAATAAATAACGCAATGTTAGCAATATAATATATATTTAACTATTAATAGGTGAAAAAGAGTGACTTATTTGAGCATGGATCACCCACCCGGCCATACACGTACAGTTATCAAATCAAATCGTTTATTTATAGTTGACAATATAAATTGCATTACAAACGTCAATATCTGGGGTACAGTAAATGTTAACATTAAAACTAAATTAACTTGTCTTTGTAAATTATATGTAAACTAATTCATGAGTTCAGATATCTACCCAATGAGTAGTAACTTTTATCCACGAGGGAACCTTTTAATATAGTTCTAAATTTTTTTTCTTTGGTTTCTAATTTTATTTAGTCTGGTAATTTATTGTTCAGTTTAGCACTTATATTTTGAGGATGTGAAGTGGCAAGATCTATTCTGTGTGGGGCTTGTCTATGCTGAAGTCGTTGCCTTCAGATATATAATAGTTGTGTATATCTGCACCAGTTACTGCATTTTTAATTTAAATTTATAAAATACCAACAGTTCATAAATACAGTATCTATTGAGGGTAATGTTTAGATCTCATTTGCTAACTGAATACCCTTTGAAAGTTAGCTTGGGTTGTAGAGCCACATAATAATATGCCGTATCTCAGCCTAGATTCTATAAGGCGTGTATTGACCCACCCATCCATACACGCACTGTGGTATTGATTCACCCATACACGTATAAATTGACCACCCACCCGCCCTTACACGCACAGAGTAGTTAGTATTGACACACCCATCCATACACATTCGGTGGTATTGACTCACCCATCCGCACATACACGTACATTGGTATTGAACCTCCCACCAGTCCATACATGTACGGTGGTATTGACCCACCTACCCATCCATACACATACAGTGATATTGTTTAGGGCACAATTAGCACTCTACGTTAATAAGTATGCGAATGAGTCGAGTCAAACGTACGTGTATGGTTGATGGGAGGATCAATACCATTGTATGCCCATCCACCCTTACACGTACAACGGTATTGCACCCAGATACGTGTATTGGTGGAACAATATTAACATACGTGTATGTGTGAGCGGGTGATTCAATACTACTGAACCATACGGTTGGTCGGTTGTTTATTGATCGTATTTCACACTAGTAAGATTTTTTTAAAGCAAATATGATAACAGTAGGCAAATACCTTCCGTTGATTCTACTGCACATACAATGAATACTCTTATGGTAAAACCAAAAATAATTAACGTTACGACAAAGTATTGCCTTGCAGACACTTTTATTCAATAATAACCCCGGTAAATATGGAAATTAACCTTAGGTTAGGTTAAATACATAGTATTTCGGTGTGTAAATTTTAGTGACCGCCTTGATGAAAATGTGTTGTCTTTCTTACAAGGCGTAAATCCTCTTCCAGATATATGGTAATTTTATGGATTTTGATTTTTGAATTTTTACTGAAAAACGTTATTCACGTGAAAAATTACCTTCATATTTCGAAATATTAGTTAACTAAATATTAACTTAATCTAACATAAACTAATCATTCGTTGAATAATTATTACTTTTCGTAGGAAGAAATAGCCATAATATTTCTGTTAAAGAGAAAAAGTACATCAGATGTAATGCACATAGATTTTGGTTAAACTGATTTTTTGTTCAATTTTATGTCAAAACTCGGTATTTTGGGTGAAAATTGATATGTATTCGTGTTCTTGGAGTTAAAATTGACGAGTTAAAAAATCAGTGTACTAAAAAAAAAACAAGTCTATAATTGTTAATAAAATGTTTTTATTTGGAAACAATTAACTTTAAATAGTGTGTTTAACTGCCCTAGTTCAGTGTACATTGTCTGTTTGATATTTCCTGTAACTACACTGGCGTATATGAACGTAAACGGTCATAATAAAAACAGGAAACAACTCTACAAGTACACCGGAAATGGCATTCAATCAAATGTACAGTCATTCTGCAAACATAGTTTTATGTGTTAATGACAGTGGATATTTATTGTATTTAGGTAACTAACAGATTTCCTTTTGTTTTTAAATTAAGAGTCTTATACAATACAAGTAATAAAAAAGATATCTGTCAAATAAAACATGTTAAATCAATGTTTTAATAGCCATTTATCACTACACGATAAATTTCGATTCATAAATAGGCCTACAAGTATAGGATTGTGTAATTCTGGCTACTAACTGTTCTTTTGTTTACACGCTATAAATAACTAAATTACACACTTTGAGATATTGAAACACATAAATTACTAGTTAGACACTTGAAATTAATCACTGTTATTAACAACAATTAAAGTCACTTATCACACAAGTCTGTGTTCATAAAATATCGATCGGTGTACTGTTACCGTCACTACTGGGACATCGTAAGCTCAGACATTCACTTCCTATTATTGTATTTATACAATAGTAAAGCGGTAACAAGTGGCTTCACTAAAAATGAGGTGATTCCCGCAACACACGACTGTAGCTAAAACACAGATTGCGCCGTGTACGTAGTTTATGTATGCGGATGACACGGCAATCGCAAAAGTTAATGTTCTAGCCATGCCACTGTTAATGGCGTAGTTTTATATGGAGCTGCTGATTTGTTACACAAAAGATGATTTTGTAGTTCTCGTGTTATTACCTTTAAGAGGTCTGATTATATTGAAAGTATTCGGACTGTGTCATTGATGTGGTTAGTGAAGAGTTATTAGAAGAAGCGCGTGACATTGTGAGGCGGATTTAAGCAAGGATTATAACCTAAATTTATAACGTAATTTAACGTTATGCTTCTCGACCACTAGGAGCGCTTGCGTTTTCCTGAAGAGTAAGCTTCTCAACTTTTTTAGACTGTGGTTTAGGCATGAAACAGTGTTGTTGGAAATTAGACAAAATTAGACGTGAATTACAGGTAGTAAGCAACTAGAATTTCCTGTAATCATAATTTTATTTTTCTGTTGACTAAGAAAGATTAAAGGGGCTATGACATTTGTGTCCAACATTCTTGGTATTTTCCTACGCTATGCATGCAAATAAATTATAAATATAAAATAATTGTATTACTTATTATAAAAACATATACTTACGATAGTCAGTGGTTAAGCTACTGTTTTCATTGAATGAATTACAGTTTTTGGTTTCAAAATAAATAAATAAAAAAAAAAATAATAAAAAAATAATAATAACAGTTATATGTTGGTTACGCGACAAGTTTTGATGGTTTCCAGATTGAAATACTGCTTCCATTTGACAAACTTTTGAATACGCAAAGTTGACGCTGACTTTCTCAATGAAGTGCAAATTGTTCATTTGATTTGTAGCACGAGATTCACACAGTCGGTAAAACAAGATGTTGTGTTATAAAGAGTCTTTTCATGTAAAATGGCGGATCGCAATGAATGAAATGAAAGTTCATGTTAAACAGTCGACTTTAACAAAACTATTAATAAATGTTAGTAACAAAATTATGTATTCTAAAATTCATCGTATATATTATTTATTAGTATGTATTCTCAGTTAATATAAGGCTCAATTCATTTCGATTATTTTCTATTATATGACCGCAAAGTTCGAATAATTTCCCAAAGAAGTTGCGTGACTAGGTTTCTAACCTAACCTCACATTTAGTAAATGTATGTTAGTGTGCCTTTTTATTGTATTTCTGTATTTTGTGTAAAAAAACTAAAACCTTTAATTTTATGGACAATTTAATCATTTTAGGCCGGAAATATTACTTTGACATCATTCTGTTTCTATAGAAAAGTGTTCCAGCTTTGCGGTCATATAATACAAAGACCTTCATTTCCCCACCTTTTACATTTTGAAAAAAAAGAAAAGAAACAAGAACTAAAACAAATTCTAGAGAAATATTATTAATCTTAAAGTAATTAATTAGCAAGTTTCCGTAAAGTTTAGAGGTAGTTAAAAGAAGGACAGCTTCAGTTTCTGATCTCAAACATACGGTACATTAAGTCGTACCACAGTTTATTATACTGTATATACAGTCGCGAACCCTACTCTTGAGAAAAATAATCCGTGCATGGGTGGGCGGGTGGGTCAGTACCACTATACGTGCATGGGTGGGAGGGTGGGTCAGTACCACTATACGTGCATGGGTGGGCGGGTGGGTCAGTACCACTATACGTGCATGGGTGGGCGGGTGGGTCAGTACCACTATACGTGCATGGGTGGGCGGGTGGGTCAGTACCACTATACGTGCATGGGTGGGCGGGTGGGTCAGTACCACTATACGTTCATGGGTGGGCGGGTGGGTCAGTACCACTATACGTGCATGGGTGGGCGGGTGGGTCAGTACCACTATACGTTCATGGGTGGGCGGGTGGGTCAGTACCACTATACGTGCATGGGTGGGCGGGTGGGTCAGTACCACTATACGTCCATGGATGGGCGGGTGGGTCAGTACCACTATACGTGCATGGGTGGGCGGGTGGGTCAGTACCACTATACGTCCATGGGTGGGCGGGTGGGTCAGTACCACTATACGTGCATGGGTGGGCGGGTGGGTCAGTACCACTATACGTGCATGGGTGGGCGGGTGGGTCAGTACCACTATACGTGCATGGGTGGGAGGGTGAGTCAGTACCACTGTACGTGCAAGGGTGGGCGGGTGAGTCAGTAACACTTTACGTGCATGGGTGGGCGGGTGGGTCAGTACCACTGTACGTGCATGGGTGGGCGGGTGGGTCAGTACCACTATACGTGCATGGGTGGGCGGGTGGGTCAGTACCACTATACGTGCATGGGTGGGCGGGTGGGTCAGTACCACTATACGTTCATGGGTGGGCGGGTGGGTCAGTACCACTATACGTGCATGGGTGGGCGGGTGGGTCAGTACCACTATACGTTCATGGGTGGGCGGGTGGGTCAGTACCACTATACGTGCATGGGTGGGCGGGTGGGTCAGTACCACTATACGTTCATGGATGGGCGGGTGGGTCAGTACAACTATACGTGCATGAGTGGGCGGGTGGGTCCGTACAGCTATACGTGCATTTGCTGGGCGGGTGGGTCAGTACAACTATACGTGCATGGGTGGGCGGGTGGGTCCGTACAGCTATACGTGCATTTGCTGGGCGGGTGGGTCAGTACCACTATACGTGCATGGGTGGGCGGGTGGGTCAGTACCACTATACGTGCATGGGTGGGCGGGTGGGTCAGTACCACTATACGTGCATGGTTGGGCGGGTGGGTCAGTACCACTATACGTGCATGGGTGGGCGGGTGGGTCAGTACCACTATACGTGCATGGGTGGGCGGGTGGGTCAGTACCACTATACGTGCATGGGTGGGCGGGTGGGTCAGTACCACTATACGTGCATGGTTGGGCGGGTGGGTCAGTACCACTATACGTGCATGGGTGGGCGGGTGGGTCAGTACCACTATACGTTCATGGGTGGGCGGGTGGGTCAGTACCACTATACGTGCATGGTTGGGCGGGTGGGTCAGTACCACTATACGTTCATGGGTGGGCGGGTGGGTCAGTACCACTATACGTGCATGGGTGGGCGGGTGGGTCAGTACCACTATACGTTCATGGGTGGGCGGGTGGGTCAGTACCACTATACGTGCATGGGTGGGCGGGTGGGTCAGTACCACTATACGTCCATGGGTGGGCGGGTGGGTCAGTACCACTATACGTGCATGGGTGGGTGGGTGGGTCAGTACCACTATACGTGCATGGGTGGGCGGGTGGGTCAGTACCACTATAAATGCATGGGTGGGCGGGTGGGTCAGTACCACTATACGTTCATGGGTGGGCGGGTGGGTCAGTACCACTATACGTTCATGGGTGGGCGGGTGGGTCAGTACCACTATACGTTCATGGGTGAATATGTTTAATAACTTTACACTTCATTTTGGTAAACGCTCTCTGCTAGATAACATGGTAGCATGTTTGTGTGTATTTATTGTTATGAGTGATTGTTTAAATTAAAGCCTTAGGTTAATTAATTTTAATACTGACGTTTGCGATACAATATTTTTATATTGTTCATGCAATAAAGGATTTATTATTATTATTATTAGTTCACTTACGGTACAATATAATTAATGAGTGTAAATATTCAGATCAAATCGTTCATTTGCTTACCACGCCAGCTAGCTGTCTGCACAACCACCGCTAGGATCGCTAGCACCACTTGGTTAGCAAGTAAAATGGCTGAGTTTCGCTACTGTATGTTAACATTATAGTGTGGTTGTGCGATAAACACTTGAAATTACTTGTTTTTATAGTTAAATATTAGTTAGGGTTAAATCGTATTTATTCGAATAAAGCGACAGCGGATATTTATAGATGTATTATAGGCTTGAATATGTTATACCGAAGAAATAATAATTTTCCTTTCATCGTCAGTAGAAGTAATCTGGACCGGGAAACTTTTCTAATCATATTTAAAAATATAAATAAAGTATCTTTCACCGCATTTAATCAAATAACCAGTAAAACAGTTTCATCTTCAAAGAGTCCTATTAGATCTACTTTTAATTACTTGTCAACAAAACTCCAAGTCTCAATGTCGGTCTTCTAAGGAATATTGGCTGACATCTTTCTACCAACATTAATCGCTACTTTATAAAAAATTACGAATCATAGTGTAGATAACTGATAAATTTTTATTGAATTACAATAAAAAAAAAACATTATAAGTAAAAATACTTGATACGTTATTTTATCCGACTTACATAACTTGAAATAAAATGGACCAAGGTATAAATTATGTAAATCAGTACTTATGCGTTTCTGAAAATTACTTTGACTGACTGAGTACATTTTTATGTAATATATATAAAATTACATACACATTACTATCATGTGTATCCGTATACACATGGATGGTGTATATATATGTGTGTATACACTGAATTTGGCCACTAATTTAATCCTAATTAAATACATTAATTTACAAAATAACCTGTTTTTGTTGTTACAAATAACGAGTAAGTTTATTTTTATTATTTATCTTTGAATGGAATCTCTGTTTTCTTTTTACTAAAAATTCTAATGATAAGTTTACCATGAACCTTAATTGTTATTAATTAACCGTCCATCACTAAACATATAGACACGCCCTGTTTATGAAACCTATGAACACAGAAAACAAAAGTTACACCATACTTAGGCATATATAAAATTAACTTTTTCATTCATAGTTTATAATAATATAGTCAGTATTTCAATATATTATTTTTAAAGTGCTACGATTGGGCCATCTTTTTTGTTTGTCTGCTCCTTTATTTTAATTTTTATATTGCACTTTCAAATATTTTATAATATTTAGAACGCATTTATGTTTTAAATATTCTTTTACTAAAATTTAACTATTCTTTCTTTTACACTGGAGACAATTTTGGCTGAGTTGGAAAACAACGACAAAGAAATTGAAAGTCTAGTTTACTACGTTCAGCCAACTGATGGTGGGATCAGGAATGTTGTCGGCGAAAAATGTGACGATGAGCATGAAAGATACCTAAATCACACGGAGTAGACGTTGCATCGTATCGAAATCGAAAATTTATTTATCGAATCGAATCAAAATTATTTGATTCGCATCGATGTATCGAATGAAAAAATCGAAAATGTTAAATTCACCAACTTTAATGAAATAGCTTGAACATAAAAAAGTAGTCAACTAATTTAAGTTTTGAATTTACTGTCACATGGATGGTACTGCAGTCCACTCACGGGATTATTGTCTGTGCAATCCTTATAAACATCTTTTTACAATAAACCTTGAGCTCTATGTTATATAAATGGGGGAGGGTTCACTAATGATGCTGAGCCAAGCTTTCTTAATGAGATCTCTGGCATTTGATATCATTTAGCTATGAGGCGATATAATGAGTTAGGTCAAATAGAACGCCGGAAAATAATAACTCGCTATAGAAGGATACCATTACGAAGGTCAAACATTTTTGTTATTCACTTTTATTAAAATAAATCCATTATTTAACTTTAAAAGTCACCTTGAAATATTTATAAAATAATGTGATATTATCAGTAAATAATATAAAGATATGTTTTATATTTTGATTTGTAAAGTTGAAATAGTTAGTTGCACAAACATTTCCCGATCCTATCGATATCTGATTCAACGCGTGCTCGTGTACGTGAGTGTTGGAGACCGTCAGAACAGGAAGTGACGTCATCAATCTCGAGAACAGTTTCTTGTTTCCAGTTTCTCCTTGCAGAGAAACTCTGCTTGATAAAGCAACAAATACATTTTTTTCTTTGTGGAAATTTTATCTAAACGAGTTTAATAAACATTTATGTTTTGCAATTGAAATTAACTTAATAGTAAACAAATTGATAACACACTAGAAGTTACAATATGAAAAATTACGAAATTGTTTTTATTTATAAGTATTTTATTTATAAGGACAATTAGGAATTTAAAATTTGTTCTCAATTTCAACCTGGAGCTTATTTAAATAGGAGTTCATTAAATTGTTGTCTCTCTTCAGTGTTCAACCACAGTATTAATATAAACACACAGTAACGAGAAGCTCAGCCGTTTTACTTGCCAATAAAGCGATGCTAGCGATCCTAGCGGTGGTGTAGCTAACTACTGGCGCGGTACGCCGCAGCTCTGTGATACGACCACTAGGATCGCTAGCGTCAGCCAGTTGGCATTTTTTCCAAGAGCAAGCTTCGTGACTGTGTATTTATATAATACTGTTATTAAACCCTGAGGTTAGGTTCCAGTATTACACCGATTATCCCTTCTGTATGCCCCCTCCCTATTTCTGCATACGTATCCTACCCCAAATATTCCATAATCTGGTCGTTCATGGTAGTTTCTTCCTTCTGTTCCATTGATACTAAATTTAATTGTGTTTGTTTAGTTTAGTATAGATCATATTGAGTGTAGATAACATATGTTTAGCTTACTTAACATACTCGAACAATTCTTGCAACGTCAAAATGCAGAAATAATTACAAATTTAAACATTTAATTGTTGTATTTGATATAAAACAGCCATTACAGTATTTTCGTAATAATAAAGTTAAATTTAGAATCATATGAATTGTATTTTAAAACTAAATTTGTGTATTATAAAATTAAATAATGTGTATGAAATAACCCCCCTGAAATTTATCGTTTACTTTTTTTTTACGTTTAATTTTCTGGCGCTGATGCAGTTGGACTTTACTAAACAAAAACAGTAAATGTATAAGCACTATCTTAATTCTGAGAAATAAAATATTTACATATGACAAAAGACAGGGCTTTCATCTATACTAATTAAACATAAATAACAAAATAACAGTTATTTCTGTGTAAATGTACAATAACAATTTTCCATTCAGTTACAGGAATGTATTTCCTTTTTCCTGATTGCTAATCCAATTTTCCAATCACAATGTGGGATTCAATATAGTTTCTATATTCACCAGAGTGTTTATAAATATTGGAATTTTATTTGTGTTTTATTTTGTTTCTCAACTAACTTTTCAGTGACTAAAATACTGTATAACGGAGCAAAATGTATAAAATACGAGGACTCCCTAGCATATATTATAAATTTATCATTAAGTACCAATAATAAAGTGTAAAAAATACATTGTATAGTGTTTACTTTTTAAATACACACAGTACACTTACGGGACCGTATGACGAGTAAAAAATACAAAATTAGCCTTGTATAAATTAATTATTATTTCCAATTATTAAACAATTACACTTTACAAAACCTAAACTAGATCAGTATTGTTGAGATTGTAAGCGATAGGTTCTTCGCACGGACCTATTAATACCGAAATGGCGTCCGCTAAATGGTTGCCATCAGAGTGAACATTATTAGAGAAGATTGACGAGTCCAATGTTTGGGTGGTAGACAGCGTTTGGATTTTGTATAGAGGAGAGAACTGAGTACATCAGGCTTGCCATTTAGCTGAAAATAAAACAAATACTTCGTGGTTCGGCTTCCACGTAAAGCTGAGGTCCATTAGTTGCCCTGGCTACTGGGCTTTTAATAAATATTACTTTCTGAGCACAAGCAACTCAGTTAGTAATGAGACTATACAAGTCATCAACTCATTGAATCATTCATATTCGCCTTAAAATACCCACAAAATTGTGTCGGCGTCACATATAAGAGAGAAAAAAACTGTGCAGCAACAAATTTTTGAATGCATGTAATGGAATGATTAACTAACAATGAATAACGTGTATTTATAACAACACGTGTTATAAATTATTATTTTTATTTATTTGACTGCTCATGTGTTTTCACACAAAATCTTGTACAGTATTTTTAAAACGTAACCTTCCGTTTCCAGTTGTGACAAACGAAATCAGGTCGCTGTTTAAAGTTTTAATTAGTTTTGAAGTTGTCGACACTGAAAATAGTCAAACAGTAAAATTACTGAAAACCCAGAAAATATGAAATTAAGAACTTTCAGTGGATTGTAAGCCCTCCTTTGAAGTGTATTATCATAATAATCATATTTGATTATTCATTTCTTACTCTTTATAAATGAATAATCTTGGAAGTTGACAGCTTTTTGCAATTAAATAACCTATATCAATATCTCAATAGCAACAATCTACATGTAAATCCAACTAAAACAAGCTGTGTAAACCTTTCACAAAACAATTGGACTGACTTTAGCCCTGTGATATTTATGAATGATATCGAATTACCTTTTGTTTCTGAAGTTAAGTACTTGGGACTGATATTTGATGATTCCTTTTCTTGGAAATCACATGTGAATTCTCTCTGCTCTAAAATATCCTCTCAACTATTTCTTTTGAAGAGGTTTTCCAACTATGATAATTCATTTATTATGAGATTGATATATACATCACTAATAGAATCGAGGCTGAGGTACGGTATCATATTATGGGGCTCAACGGCCCAGGTAAATTTTAAGAGAGTCTTTACTTTACAAAAAAGAGCTATACGTATAGTTGCAAAATTAACTGGAAGAGCATCATGTAGATATTATTTTAAAACCCTCAAAATATTAACATTGCCTTCACTCTACATTTACGAAATGTTGATCTATTATAAGTTTAAACTGACAACGTTCGTAACCGGTGCAACTGTTCATAATTATGAAACAAGGCACAGGAACCAGCATAGGCAATCATCACATAGACTGGAACTTTCGTCAACCCTTCCTCAGAATATAGGCCCAAAACTATACAATAAATTACCAGAACAAATACGTAATGTAGATAAGATAGCCACATTTAAAAATTCCTTACATAATTTTTTGATTGAAAAGGCTTGTTACTCCGTCAAAGAATTTCTCCAGATGTAAATAGAATAGAATTATTGCCATAATATTCCAGATTCATATAGAATTATTTTCAAGGTATTTCAGTTTGATTCATACATAATTATAATAAAACTTAATTTAATTTTCATTACATGTTAAAATATATTTTGTTTGGAACTAATACAATTGTAATTGCTTACTTAATTTTTAGTTATAAGATTGACGTTTGTAATACAATGTAAATTGTCAATGTACAATAAAGAAATTTTGAATTTTGAATTTTGAATTATTATTCTTGATTAATTATGAGTTCTTACATTTACTAGATGATTTGGTTATAACATGAAAATGTAAGTCTTAATTCTAAGGGGTTCAGAGTAAATAACTTTTGTGCTCTATTGTTTTACCTTCCCTGAGTTTTGATGTAGTTATTAAAACCTGTGTTGCATCTTTCATTGAAGTATATATGCTATAAGATAGGTTTAATGACATTTCTCAATCAACTGTTTGAGGAATTTAACATTTTTAAAAAAATGTTTGCCAATTTGATCGCCGTATTGGTTTTATATCTCTTATGAGTCATGTTAATGCGGAAAAGCACTGTGACTTAATGACTGGTTTGAAAAATATAATTTTTACATTGTTTGAAATGGCGTAAAATGGATCCAGGGCTGAATTTGCCGGAAAATATTTATTTGTGGTGAAATAAAAAAATTTGGAATTTTAGTTTAATAGTTCATGATTTTTATGAAAATATACGTGGACAATCAAAATGTAAAATAGTAAATCCATTAGTAAATTTTGCGCTCTTTCAAAAAATGTAAACATTTCAATTTTCTGACCACCGTCAAGTCACAGTGCTGTACTGAATTTAGCATTGCTCTTAAGGGATATACATCTAATATTGCGACCACATCTGCATACTCTTATGCACCCTCTAGTTTTTATTATGCTGTATGTGGATTCAAAATAACTGTATGTGGATTGAAATTAATAAACAAAAAAATAATTTCACCACCCCTCACCACCACTCACCACCCCCCACCAGCCCTCACTCCTCAGGAAAGTTGGTAATAATGTTTTATTTCAGTCTACATCAAACTATCAATTAGTTAAATAAAGATCTGATATAATATGCAATTGTTTAGACTTAAATGATACTTTGGTATATAGAAAAGATGTATTCGAATTTAACATTACGCTCCCAAAAGATTTTACAGTAAAATCAGAGCTTTAGTTTAAGGATGTGAAAATATCACATTCACAAATAAGAGTGTCTTAATGGATCTTATAAAAAAATATATACGAAATTCAGTCCTTAAAAACATAAATATTTGAGTTGGGTGTAGTAGCAGTAAGAACTTGTTTTTTATGATTGTCTTTGTAGATGTAAAATTTTTGGCAATGTTATGACCTTAACGGCATCCAGTACACAGATAAGGTTATAAGCAATAGCATTTCTACGATAAATAATTAGAAATACTCAAACATATACAGCGTTGTACATCGGATATAAATACACATACTCTGAGTGGTTCACTACTACAATAAACATTAAATTTCACAGGCTATAAGAAGTTTTCTCTAAGGTTTAAACATATTTATCACCAGAAGCGAATGAAGTTTAAAAAATGTTATATCAGTCATTAGTAGACACATCTCCTGGATTAAGAATAATTTTTACTAAGCAACTTTACCAAAATAATAACATTGAAAATGAGAGATTTTAAAGAACAAAGTACAAAAGAGTGAACAAGTTAATTAATAAATATACGAGTATTTGTGTTAGAAAAACAAACTTGGGCGAAGCAAACAAGATTTGTAGAACTAATTTTCGGAGTACAATCAACAACCATATCTTCCTCCGGGTAGAGAACATCTCACCAAGTTATGGAAGAAAACTAAATTAACCTGTAGAACTTCTTAAACTTCCCTCCCAATGATGAAATATAAATAGAACACGTCTTATTGTATTGAATGATCCACACTAGATGACTGTATTTGTTTTCCATTAATGACGTATATTATACTATAACGACGTACAGTGACGTGGAGATTGTCATCACAGATCCTTCCTCTAAAGCCACGCCTGATTTGCATATATAACGATTACATTAACAAAACATCTTTTAACAATCAAGAACACTGAAGATGTTCCTATAATTGCGAGCCATTAAATAAATAAGATCTAATAAGACTTGTGTATTGTGATGAAATAGTAATCATAATTGGAATTATAAATATGGAAAATACATAAAAAACATAAATAGGTAGTGTTATAATGTTTTATTTGATCAAATATACAACATTATGGAACTAGTTAACAATTAAGTGTATCTGATTGTTATTTATAATACCTATTTAACATGAATGTAATGTTATTAATACCTAGTTACTTTCTATGTTGGGCTTCTCGTTGGTTTGACAAGAGAGCATTAAGTATGCACAAGACCAGCTTCCCTCTACAACCCCTCAAACAACCCCTCCTCAGGATGGAGTATTTGAACTGTTACTTGAACGGCTAAGTCAATTCATAATATGCTAAGATTTTATTGGTCTGTGGTGTTTTAATTCTTATCACAGTAGAATACGTATATTGTCGTATTGCTATTTATATTGAGTTAAATTTGTTTACAGTAGTAAATAAATTAATAATACTGATATAAACAACAAATAGTTCGATACTGTATTTAAATACCGAGTAAGTACAATTTGTACAGAGTAAGCGAACTTTGGAAAAGGAATAAAACTAAATTAGTTGACCCAAAGTGGAATGGTTTACTTAAAGTATGCCCTTAAAACAATGTAAAAATGTATTGGTATTTTAATATAGTTACCCTATGTTTCTAACGCCTAGATGTGCTAGATTACAGTCTGAACACGTTTACAAAATATAAAATATCTCAAGAGGCCGACAACAACAACAGCCTGAAATGTTTTATTTACTTATTAATAAGAGACCGATAGTAAAAGTGGGTAAGTATGAGGGGCGAATGAGTGTGATGAATGTAGATGAACGAGTGTAGTCATTGTTACTTACTAAAGTTGACTATTCCATAGAAAGAGCAATTTATTAACAGCCCATTAGCTAGGGCAACCAAGGGAAATATTTTAAGTGGAATCCGAACCACTAATAATTAGTCTGATTTTCGGCTAACAACTCACAAGCCTGGTCTAGATATGATAAGTCCTACACAACATCCAGACCTTGACAACCACCGCACAACCCAAATATTGACAACCCAGACCTCTTTAGTAGTATCCACGTCGGTGGCAACCATTGGGCGGACGTTAGGTCGGTATCTCCACAGCACTTTGTTCTCTAGTAGCTGGATTACAACACTGCACTATTAGTGCCGACAAGTATTCTTTTAGTACTCACACAAGGCCGTCACCTTAAATACGTTAGATAAAACGTCGAAAGTCTAAACTAATTTCAGAAACACGATTCTGATAACCTTGATGTGAACGTAACAGAACTGTACTTTAAACTACAGTACAGAAATAAAACTATAACTGAAAATAAATATAAAGTAGTTAGTTTTCTGAGTCACGTTATACCCTTGAGCAATGAACCCTTGATTGTCCTGAGTCAATTATTGGACGGAAACAGGACCCGAGGGTTTGTCTTGACAGAAGTAGCTGTCACACCCGACACATCCCGCGGGAACTTGGCTACCTGTCCTGCATGGCGAACCAACAATCACTTTTCCGAGTCGAGCCCAAGGTCAGTGATTCAGATATTTCAATTTCTTTATTAACACAATAGACCATATTACAGTTTTCTGTGCATGTCAATTAATTCATATATCACACAAACATAAATAATATACATATTCATAACAAATAAATTTAAAATTACAATCATGAAAAATATAACAATATATTTTGTTTTACAGTTTACAGTAATATTACAGTAAACTGAGTATTACTGGTTATTAAAATACGGCGCAATTTCCTAAAGCAGTTCTACTTCGGTAAGGACTCTAAACGGAAAAGGAAAAAGGGACAGGCCACTAAAATATTTCTTTTAAATAAAGTGAAATATGTTATAGTTAACTGAATTTGACTATTAAAAAAACAAATTATAACAATTTATTTGTATACAGAGATACTTATTCAGCAATCGATAAATATTAATATCTACTATTTCTACCGAATATAAAGACAGCAACTAAATAAGCATAGTAAGTTAAAAATAAAATTGTTTTCTATTTTTATTGTGATAATTCAACACAAAGAATAATATAAAGTGAAATTATTTATTTAAGCTGTTATTGGTCGGATATTTCTTAAAATAGCGTGATTTGAAACTGATCCTAAAACACACGATAAGAAATAAACAGGTTTCATTATCAAGTTTCAAGTTACACTTACCGACAGCCCTTTCTTCACCACGGAGTGGTTCTCTACACGTGCTTACCCTTCCCTCTGTGGTTCTCTAAATCACATCAATAGGTCAGCCTGCTGCCGTTCTCCTATAAAACAAACTTTTATAATGTAGAAACCCCACAAGTTTACTTTAGGGGGATAAAAAGTAGTGCAGTCATGTCAGAGTTAGTAGAAATGAACTTAACAAATTCACAATAAAAAACAAATCAGCCAAGCTTTTGTGTTGTGTTTATGGTTTTTGAATTAGCTGTTTAAAATAATTTATTAAATTGAATTAATAAACGTGTTACTCTTATGGAAAAAAGGAGACATTGAGGGGTTGTTCCTACCCCTTACATCAAAAAGGAGACATTGAGGGGTTGTTCCTACCCCTTACATCAAAATCTGTCCAGTGATTCCGGATTTTTTGTGTTGAGTGAGTAAACATTTTAAAAGATTTTTACATTAAGGTTAAATATACTATTTTAAATTATTTGATTATTTTTATTGTATATTATTGCAAAACATGTTATACACACTTTTTTACTATTAAGCAGTACTTTAGTGAAAACATTCGACTTTGATACACAGATTTACCAGTTGGCTAATTATGTTATGTGGTTCGTAAAGCATTTTGTGATTATGGGAACAAAGCAACAGTGATGAGAAATATTAATGATTGTGGAAACCTTGTGTTAATCTGAAATTAATTAGCTAATTACAACCAATTTGAACCTCAGAACAATCTTGTAATACTGTAACAAACAATAGACAAATTTATTCATTATCTGTCATGTTATATGAATGATCAGTCAGTGTTATTGTAGTTCATCTCAAGTATTTCTATCAAAAATCTATGCATAAAATTAACATTTCTTATCAAGATAGCAAACCATTTTCCATACTACTGAAATATGTGCTCGCCAAAAATAAATAAAAATACACGCTCACACATAATAAATTTGATGATAATTTATTACAAGAAGCAAAGTTAACACTGCGAGGTAGCAACAGACACAAAATAAATATTAATAAGATGGTTATGATTATGATTAACAGGTTAATTTTGATTTTGAGATAATTGTTCACTACGTGTGTTAGCAGATAATTGTCCACTACGTGTGTTAGCAGATAATTGTTCACTACGTGTGTTAGCAGATAATTGTTCACTACGTGTGTTAGCAGATAATTGTTCACTACGTGTGTTAGCAGATAATTGTTCACTACTGTGTTAGCAGATAATTGTCCACTACGTGTGTTAGCAGATAATTGTTCACTACGTGTGTTAGCAGATAATTGTTCACTACTATGTTAGCAGATAATTGTTCACTACTGTGTTAGCAGATAATTGTTCACTACGTGTGTTAGCAGATAATTGTCCACTACGTGTGTTAGCAGATAATTGTTCACTACTGTGTTAGCAGATAATTGTTCACTACGTGTGTTAGCAGATAATTGTTCACTACGTGTGTTAGCAGATAATTGTTCACTACGTGTGTTAGCAGATAATTGTCCACTACTGTGTTAGCAGATAATTGTCCACTACGTGTGTTAGCAGATAATTGTTCACTACGTGTGTTAGCAGATAATTGTTCACTACGTGTGTTAGCAGATAATTGTTCACTACGTGTGTTAGCAGATAATTGTTCACTACGTGTGTTAGCAGATAATTGTTCACTACGTGTGTTAGCAGATAATTGTTCACTACGTGTGTTAGCAGATAATTGTTCACTACGTGTGTTAGCAGATAATTGTTCACTACGTGTGTTAGCAGATAATTGTTCACTACGTGTGTTAGCAGATAATTGTTCACTACGTGTGTTAGCAGATAATTGTTCACTACGTGTGTTAGCAGATAATTGTTCACTACGTGTGTTAGCAGATAATTGTTCACTACGTGTGTTAGCAGATAATTGTTCACTACGTGTGTTAGCAGATAATTGTCCACTACGTGTGTTAGCAGATAATTGTTCACTACGTGTGTTAGCAGATAATTGTTCACTACGTGTGTTAGCAGATAAGAAGATAGAAGGCAGTAACCAATTTATTAATGATTGGCAAACCGTCATACATTTCCCAACCGTGACTAGTTTTATTATACCAGTAAACCTACTGGTTGAACAACAGTGTCATCCATCTAGTATGAGGAAGGTAAACTTGGTTTACCTAAATCGATCGCCATAATATTTGTACATTTTGTTCTTATACATCAATAGATTTGTAATGTCTGAAATTCACTTGTTCTAGAGTGGAATGTTGTAGACAGTTTCTCGGACTATACCGCGTAAGTCCATTTTAAGGAGAGAGATATCTAATGTCAATGAGATTACGTATAACACCGTAAATGGTATTTATAAGTATTAGAGCTAATTTAAGGGACATTATTGTGAAATAAAATAATCCGAGGATTAAAAAAAATCTTCCATAATGGACTTTTAATTCTTAGAAATCAAACCAGTTTTGTTACCACCAATAAAATAAAATGGCTTAAAAATTTAAGTACCTATGGAAAATTACTTTTGTAAAACTCTAAATTCACAAAAAATTCAAACAGTGTTAAGAACAATTTCAAATATAAAAGTTAATTTTCCTATTACTTCTCCTTTTTACCTGGGTATCTGTGCAGTAGTTTTATCATTTATAGAACGTGTTACTTTAAGTAGTAACTTTGGTGGTGGTTTTTTAAAAGTTCTTTGTACAGAGCATTTCGTATGTCATGGCCATAAAAATGGTCCCCGCTATGTTTTAGATTTGTTTCTGTACCATGGAACAGGTTTTCTCAAGACATTGAAAATACATAAAAATAATCGTTGTTTGAAAACGGATGCAAACATTTCAAAACTATAAGCAGAACATTGTCGTCTCGAATTCAATACCTAACAGTCTATTTAATAATCAAACTTACTGCTCAGCACGACGGTTAATTAGTGTAGTTACCGTCGTGAAACTATTAGTAACTCAATAGCCCATGTACAACTGAGGCCTTGGCAGACGAGAGCGCAGCGGCGTAATTACAAGGTAGCAATTTATTTCCTTCTTGTAATTATTGAAAGTTAGTCAAATTAAAGTATAAAGTGAAACAATTATTGTAATGCTTGCTCTCCTCTCATAGTATGGTAGATATTGATGTATTTAAATATCGTAGGAAGTAAGAAAAAAAAAAAAAAAAAAAAAAAAAAAAAAAAAAAAATACCATATTTGTAAATATTGGAATGGAGTAAAGGTGGGAGAATTCCGTGATTTCGAATGGAGTGGCCAATTACGAGTTATACATGATCCAAGAGCAAGCGTATCTTTGTGGTTACTGTATTTTGAATACTATTCTAATAAAACATACATGTAATAAAATGTGTACATAATATAACGATATGAAGGAATCATTACGGTTCAATTAAAGGGGAGTCGGTGGAGAGCCCGAGTTAGAGAGAGAGCAGGTTCGAGCCCAGACTTTGATTGGAAGTATTTGTCAGTAACATTCATCTCCTATTGTAATGGTTCTGTTCGAGCCCAGACTTTGATTGGAAGTATTTGTCAGTAACATTCATCTTCTATTGTAATGGTTCTGTTCCTCAAGTTCCCCGCACGTCAATTGTCTATCGAACCCAGACTTTGATTGGAAGTATTTGTCAGTAACATTCATCTCCTATTGTAATGGTTCTGTTCCTCAAGTTCCCCGCACGTCAATAGTCTATCGAACCCAGACTTTGATTGGAAGTATTTGTCAGTAACATTCATCTCCTATTGTAATGGTTCTGTTCCTCAAGTTCCCCGCACGTCAATAGTCTATCGAACCCAGACTTTAATTAGAAGTATTTGTCAGTAACATTCATCTCCTATTGTAATGGTTCTGTTCCTCAAGTTCCCCGCACGTCAATAGTCTATCGAACCCAGACTTTGATTGGAAGTATTTGTCAGTAACATTCATCTCCTGTTGTAATGGTTCTGTTCCTCAAGTTTCCCGCACGTCAATAGTCTATCGGGAATGAGCAGATAAGGTTGCCTCTCCTCAAAGAAAATTAACTAAAATAATGCCTTATAAAACTACTATTATAGCAGCATAACATAGCTGTCGTGTACAAAATTAATTATGAACCATGTGAAAAACTGATTTTAACGATTCAACTTTATTCCGAAATTAAATTTAGTTAAAAAAATAGTGGATATCTATAATAAACATATTTTTAATTTAATTGTAATTGATTACGGTTGGAAAATAACTACCAAGATGAAACTGTGTTGCCACTTCTCCACTGCTTGATTCAGTTAATAAAGTTATCATTAGTAGTTCCAGGAACTAGTTAGTGTATACTCTCTAATAAGATCCAACACTCTATAGTGAGCTTGTAACAGAACATTCGTAACTTAACGGCAATTAGTTGCATTTCTAGTTGCTAATTAAGTTTTAATTAGTTCAAATAATCCAATCAGCGAGGGACTTAATGACAGCACTGCTTAACTCATAAGGTATAATAATTTATTTACTAATTGTTGTAATTTTAGTAAATCAACTACTCTAATAAAGCTTATAATCTTTTTGAATTCCTAAGAATATAAATGGACCTTGTTTAAACAATTATAAAATTTGAAGGTGAGAGAAAAACATTCTTTAATTATCTTTACGAGTGTATGAAACTCTCATGCCAATCAGACTTTTGGTGAACTTTGTTAAAAGTTCTAATGATCTAGATTTAAAACATGGACTTAACTTTAACTATAAATTTGAACCAAGAACGAAGTGTTGCATTCTTGACAAGTAAACCTATAGTAAGGATGCTTGAATATATAAATAAAATGAAACTAAACATACTGTTAAACACGAAAAAGAATTTTTTTAACGTTTAAAACAATATTTTCTAAAATTTACAACAATTGCTCTAAAATTTCTTGTTAGATTGAGGAAACGTAGTGGTTTCATACGTGTGAGCAGATGATTTTGTATCTTATGGTTAAGGGGGGGGGGAGGCCACCACTATGTGTTACGTTGTCGGAAAGATCATTATTACTGAACTTTGTTTTATAAAGGCTAGTAAAACTAGTCAGGGACAAACAGATCTGTAATATGTTAGATAGTAAAGCCACTCTTAAAGCACTTGACTCATGCCAATTCAACTCAAGACAAACTTGGGAGTTTTTCGAACTTTATGTGCCTTGACCTGCCTCAATAATGTTCAAGTGAGGTGGGTCAAGGCACAGCGGCCTCACAGGCAACGAAGAGGCTGATCTACTAGCTAAGGTGTGAGCGAGGACTCCATTTGTAGGGCCCGAACTAGTTTGTGGCATTGGACTTACAACTGCCAAGACTGTAATACTGAACTTGGTGATAAATCGCCACTACAACAGTTGGAAGTGGTTTCACGGCCAGGTATTTTCAAAATATATGTCAAGAAGACCCAACCCTACGCCGACCAAATCACGCACCGCCATGACTACGAATGATATCAGGACAGTGATTGCGTGCATTACTGGACTCGGCTACTTCAGGAAACATCTGGGAAAGACTGGTATCTACAGAAAACACACTAGTTGTCGGCTTTGTGGTAAGACTCTTGAGTCTGCTGAACACCTGTTAACTGAATGCGAAGCTTTGGAGTATAGGAGAAGTAGAATATTCGGAGACGATTTCTCAGAAGAAAGAATGTTAGCTAGTCTCGAAAAAAAAGCATTTAGAGCTGGTTTAGCCCCTCGGAATATGTGACCTAGAAGGCAACAGGGGAGCACAATAAACTTAAAGTTGAATTGCAATCTAGAAATGGCCCCAGAGCTCTCATTTCTCCCTAGAAAACTAACTAAATAACTATCTATTTGGCAAATTCATAGAAAACTACCTTTTAAGTGTCAATCATTTATTGAATTCTTAATTGTATTTTGCAGCTGTGTAGAAATTTGAATAGAACATAAATATCAAACGGCATAACAGTTTTATAGTATTCGTGAAAATAACTCGATACAAACATACGTTTTAACTGTTTTCCCTTATAAAAATTACATTTCGTTAAAAGCGTTCAACGAGAGGTACTTTAAAACAATAAAACTCACTTGATATGTAGAGGAGCATGTCATAGCTCATTTCATATTAATGCTCTATGGTAGATGTGAAATGTCAGGTAACATGAAATTCATATTTATGAGGAGTTTGTAGTAGTCTCTAGTGTTTTGAAGTAGAAAAATAATATCGTACGATCTAATTTTCTTAAAATAGAATATGCAAGTCCATAGGATTATAAAATATGGTAGTAGAAAGTTTCGTTTTATAAATACTGTAAAAATAATTAATAAGATTATTTAAACTGAAAATATTAAATATTCATGCTATACAATCGATACTTTGTGTAAACTGAAAAAAAAACCATGAAACATTCATGCTACACAATCGATACTTTGTGCAAACTGAAAAAAAAACATGAAATATTCATGCTACTTAATCGATACTTTGTGTAAACTAAAAAAAAAAAAAAAAAAAAAAAAAAAAAAAAAAAAAAAAACGTGAAATATTCATGCTACACAATCGATACTTTGTGCAAACTGAAAAAAAACATAAAATATTCATGCTACTTAATCGATACTTTGTGCAATACTTTGTGCAAACTGAAAAAAAAACATGAAATATTCATGCTACTTAATCGATACTTTGTGTAAACTAAAAAAAAAAAAAAAAAAAAAAAAAAAAAAAAAAAAAAAAACATGAAATATTCATGCTACACAATCGATACTTTGTGCAAACTGAAAAAAAACATGAAATATTCATGCTACTTAATCGATACTTTGTGCAAACTAAAAAAAAAACATGAAATATTCATGCTACACAATCGATACTTTGTGCAAACTGAAAAAAACATGAAATATTCATGCTACTTAATCGATACTTTGTGCAAACTAAAAAAAAACGTGAAATATTCAAGCTACACAATCAATACTTTTTGTAATGTCAGAAACAATACATTCTTAAAGGTGTGAGAGCATTGGCTGTGGCTAGTTACGTAAGATGTAATGGGTCTTTTTTATTCAATGTACAGAGATTTGAAAAAAAAGTATAAATAAGAAATAAATCAACCAACTTATTCGTGTAGTCTCCCTACTAAAGATACGAAGCATCCTAATTATCGGTTATCTAGGACTTGCTTTGTAAGCAAATTATATGTGGGTTTGTGACATTCGCTAAAGAGACTAATGTTTTACAGGTATTAGTACAAAATCCCAATTGTTATATTTATTTAAATAAATCATATCGTATGTGAAATATAATTAATTAATACATTATGAGTGTTCTTTGACGTTACTTTAGCTTTACGTTTTGCTTGGTGAAAATTTAGTTTATTAATTGCATACAACAACTTACAGTCACTCCAAATGTTGATGAGTTTTTGATAAATGAATACATAATTAACTAACAACTTTCGACACATTGGTTATGTCGTTCATAAATGCACACAATAATCAATTACAATAAAAATGAGGTAGAATTATACAAAAAATAACGACAGTAATTTGGAAGTCATTTTTATATGCAAGCTTTGATAAATATATCTTTTTGCAAAATTAATTCTGAAATTGAAATGTGCGCAGCTGAGAATTGAAAAAGTTTCATACTATTTGATTACTATTTTAGCTTATAATATCTTCGGATCTTTTATGCCATGCTGAAATATATATTTTCAAAGAACTATTTTTTAAATTGTATTTTTACTGAAATACTGGATTATTTATTAGAGTGGTTGTAGTGAATGTGCATATGTGATTATAGTAAAAATATTTAAAATAAAGGTATTAATCATTTTAGTAAAAAAATACCAGTCTTTAGTTCATTTATGCCACGCAGAAACATAAATTCTCAAACAGATAATCTATAAATAGAATTTTATATGAT
Organism: Stictocephala bisonia; assembly: GCA_035578905.1. Taxonomy (NCBI): domain Eukaryota; kingdom Metazoa; phylum Arthropoda; class Insecta; order Hemiptera; family Membracidae; genus Stictocephala; species Stictocephala bisonia. The sequence continues at coordinate 144,494 of JAQJVL010001231.1, read as the reverse complement.
TATTGGTTTATATGTAAATAAATATAAGGATCTGTTGGTGGGATGAACCTCCCTCGTAGGGAATGAACACTTGAATAGATTCTGGACTGGTGTGGACAGATATAAGTACAAGAAATACAAAAATACAAAAAGGGATTGATTCTAGATCAGTCATTTAATTGCGGGGAGTCTGTCCAAACAATAGATCGCATAGTTACAGAGTGCCCCCTGCGCTGTTTTACGGATGGATTAGCTAGCATAAATAGAATCAGTGAGGCAGGTCTTAAATGGTTTGATTGTTTAGATTTAGTGTTGTGAGAGTTAATTTTAAGTTATTATTAATAACACATGAATTTTAGACTTTTTCAAAATATATATTACAGGTTTAATTAAAAAAAAGTGGCTGTCAATAAACCATACGCTATATATATTAGGTTGGTTTACAGTACAATTAACTTGACATTATTAGTACACATCGTTATTTGTACTTATAATGATAGCTTTAATACAAACAAGAATTTAATATGGTAGGTTTTATTTTAAAATTTGTGTATGGTTATACATCGCAATAATGATGACATATGTTATTGCGAGGAAAATAAATAATATAAATATAAACAATGCAGGATGGTAGGAATTCCCATTCCCAGGCGTTACGGGAATTTATGTGTTCGTATGTTGGCAAAGCATGCATAAAGTATCTGGGCTAGTCCCGGCAATAAACAATGGCCTATATACGAGGCTCCCATTCTCAGAGGGTTGAAGGGATTTATTTTATGATCAACACTGAGAAAGTATCTTCCTGTAATGGTAATAAATCAGAATACTAACAGAAAACAATTTAAAGTAGATCGTCAATAACAAGACGCAAGTAATTGCAATGGATTACACCTATTAGTATTGTCTATAAAAACAAATAAACAGATCAAAACAATGCATGAGAGAGAGAGAGAGAGAGAGAGAGAGAGAGAGAGAGAGAGAGAGAGAGAGAGAGAGAGAGAGAGAGAGAGAGAGAGAGAGAGAGAGAGAGAGAGAGAGAGAGAGAGAGAGAGAGAGAGAGAGAGAGAGAGAGAGAGAGAGAGAGAGAGAGAGAGAGAGAGAGAGAGAGAGAGAGAGAGAGAGAGAGAGAGAGAGAGAGAGAGAGAGAGAGAGAGAGAGAGAGAGAGAGAGAGAGAGAGAGAGAGAGAGAGAGAGAGAGAGAGAGAGAGAGAGAGAGAGAGAGAGAGAGAGAGAGAGAGAGAGAGAGAGAGAGAGAGAGAGAGAGAGAGAGAGAGAGAGAGAGAGAGAGAGAGAGAGAGAGAGAGAGAGAGAGAGAGAGAGAGAGAGAGAGAGAGAGAGAGAGAGAGAGAGAGAGAGAGAGAGAGAGAGAGAGAGAGAGAGAGAGAGAGAGAGAGAGAGAGAGAGAGAGAGAGAGAGAGAGAGAGAGAGAGAGAGAGAGAGAGAGAGAGAGAGAGAGAGAGAGAGAGAGAGAGAGAGAGAGAGAGAGAGAGAGAGAGAGAGAGAGAGAGAGAGAGAGAGAGAGAGAGAGAGAGAGAGAGAGAGAGAGAGAGAGAGAGAGAGAGAGAGAGAGAGAGAGAGAGAGAGAGAGAGAGAGAGAGAGAGAGAGAGAGAGAGAGAGAGAGAGAGAGAGAGAGAGAGAGAGAGAGAGAGAGAGAGAGAGAGAGAGAGAGAGAGAGAGAGAGAGAGAGAGAGAGAGAGAGAGAGAGAGAGAGAGAGAGAGAGAGAGAGAGAGAGAGAGAGAGAGAGAGAGAGAGAGAGAGAGAGAGAGAGAGAGAGAGAGAGAGAGAGAGAGAGAGAGAGAGAGAGAGAGAGAGAGAGAGAGAGAGAGAGAGAGAGAGAGAGAGAGAGAGAGAGAGAGAGAGAGAGAGAGAGAGAGAGAGAGAGAGAGAGAGAGAGAGAGAGAGAGAGAGAGAGAGAGAGAGAGAGAGAGAGAGAGAGAGAGAGAGAGAGAGAGAGAGAGAGAGAGAGAGAGAGAGAGAGAGAGAGAGAGAGAGAGAGAGAGAGAGAGAGAGAGAGAGAGAGAGAGAGAGAGAGAGAGAGAGAGAGAGAGAGAGAGAGAGAGAGAGAGAGAGAGAGAGAGAGAGAGAGAGAGAGAGAGAGAGAGAGAGAGAGAGAGAGAGAGAGAGAGAGAGGAGAGAGAGAGAGAGAGAGAGAGAGAGAGAGAGAGAGAGAGAGAGAGAGAGAGAGAGAGAGAGAGAGAGAGAGAGAGAGAGAGAGAGAGAGGGAGAGAGAGAGAGAGAGAGAGAGAGAGAGAGAGAGAGAGAGAGAGAGAGAGAGAGAGAGAGAGAGAGAGAGAGAGAGAGAGAGAGAGAGAGAGAGAGAGAGAGAGAGAGAGAGAGAGAGAGAGAGAGAGAGAGAGAGAGAGAGAGAGAGAGAGAGAGAGAGAGAGAGAGAGAGAGAGAGAGAGAGAGAGAGAGAGAGAGAGAGAGAGAGAGAGAGAGAGAGAGAGAGAGAGAGAGAGAGAGAGAGAGAGAGAGAGAGAGAGAGAGAGAGAGAGAGAGAGAGAGAGAGAGAGAGAGAGAGAGAGAGAGAGAGAGAGAGAGAGAGAGAGAGAGAGAGAGAGAGAGAGAGAGAGAGAGAGAGAGAGAGAGAGAGAGAGAGAGAGAGAGAGAGAGAGAGAGAGAGAGAGAGAGAGAGAGAGAGAGAGAGAGAGAGAGAGAGAGAGAGAGAGAGAGAGAGAGAGAGAGAGAGAGAGAGAGAGAGAGAGAGAGAGAGAGAGAGAGAGAGAGAGAGAGAGAGAGAGAGAGAGAGAGAGAGAGAGAGAGAGAGAGAGAGAGAGAGAGAGAGAGAGAGAGAGAGAGAGAGAGAGAGAGAGAGAGAGAGAGAGAGAGAGAGAGAGAGAGAGAGAGAGAGAGAGAGAGAGAGAGAGAGAGAGAGAGAGAGAGAGAGAGAGAGAGAGAGAGAGAGAGAGAGAGAGAGAGAGAGAGAGAGAGAGAGCTGGCACCACCTGGCCCATGTTCAGTTTTTAAATTGCTTAAAACTAAAACAATAAAAATATATCAGAAACCAACAACTAAAAATTGGATTTCCGAATTCAAAAAAAAAAAAAAAAATACTTTCATGGAAACAAAACAGTACAATGTTCACAAAACGTGTTCATACTTCTTTTGTTATTTCTCTGTAATGAAAGCGCATAAATACTGTATTTTTAATCAAGATATACTATCGAACAGTTTTATAACAAAACAAAAACCCCTTTTCGTACATTGTTAATTTATATTTCACCTTATATTAAATGCCTGTAATGATCTTAATTGATATAAAATCTAAGAGTCATTGAGTTTATTGTTTATGAGCTAAATTGATTATATGCTAAAATAAATAAAGTACAATAATGTTTGGTAATTATGCACGTTTTATATCTACCCTAACCCAACCTAACCTAACTGGTACGGAGTCAACAATAATTAACTAGCCGGGGTATTTGACAGAATACATATTGTAAGAAAATACCCATGTGGTGAAATATTCAACCACTACTACCTCACTTCAACAAGGCTATATTCTTCTAAATATTAAATTAGGAGCACGGTATATGAGCCTAATATTCAATACCAAACTACGTGTATGGGTGGGTGGGTGGGTCAGTAACACACTACACGTATGGGTGGGTGGATGGGTCAATACCACACTACGTGTATGGGTGGGTGGGTCAATACCACACTACGTGTATGGGTGGGTGGGTGGGTCAATACCAAACTACGTGTATGGGTGGGTGGGTGAGTCAGTAACACACTACACGTATGGGTGGGTGGATGGGTCAATACCACACAACGTGTATGGGTGGGTGGGTGGGTCAATACCAAACTACGTGTATGGGTGGGTGGGTGGGTCAGTAACACACTACACGTATGGGTGGGTGGATGGGTTAATACCACACTACGTGTATGGGTGGGTGGGTGGGTCAATACCACACTACGTGTATGGGTGGGTGGGTGGGTCAGTAACACACTACACGTATGGGTGGGTGGGTGGGTAAATACCACACTTCGTATATGAGCGGGTAGATGGGTCAATACCACAGTACGTGTATGGGTGGGTGAGTTAATACCACACCACACGTACGGGTGGGTGGGTTAATACCATACTACGTGTATGGGTAGGTGGGTCTATATCACACTACGTTTATGGGTGGGTCAATTCCACACTAAGTGTATGGGTGGGTGGGTTAATACCACACTACACGTATGGGTGGGTGGATGGGTCAATACCACACTACGTGTTTGGGTGGGTGGAGTGCCTTGCTATTTTCTTCGAGGAAAATATTTTTCATCCGATATGGTTGAAACTTTGTATGAATGTCGATATGTCAAACACTAAGTGTGGATTCACCTCATTTGCCAATGGATTAATTTGAAAAATATTACTTTAATTTAATTATTTAACTAATAGTTTGCTTTTATTAGAGAATTATGTTTTAACGAGAGTAAATTGGCATTCCGGGCAGCTTCTATAGTTTTCATCACATTAGGACACACAGTATATATGTTTTTATATATTCAACTCACAATGAATGTATAAAAACATCTAATAGTTTATTCTTATTAAAATTTATGCCTTTAAAAGCCATAATGTTTTATTATTATTCCCAATTTCATGAGGGTTTTACTTGTTAAAATAAAATATTAATGATAAATTCGTAGTTGAAATTGTTGTACATTCCTAAAATTAGCTTGCAATCCAATTGATAAAGAGGGAATGCATTTGGTGGTGTTAAAATGTGAATTGCATGTCTGAAGTACAGTTTGAAACGATGGTCCATCAAATTAAAATTAGTTGAGTTCGACAGTTGACTATATCATTGTGTAGATAGATGTTAAATAAATATTTTCTTTTTAAATATAAAAAAATGATTTTATAACTAAATTTGTATATAATTTTGAATGGTATATTACATTTTATATTAATTAATTATTTTTATAAAGCCTTTTTATAGTCATAAAAAAGAACAGTAAAGCAAATAACCAGTCTAAATACCAACCTCTCAAACATCAATTGTTTCTCATTTTACCTTATTAAATATGATTCCGCGGTAAACAATTATTTCCTGTAAATATAGGCAATTATTTAACTATATCTGATAAAAATGTCAGGATGCATGAAGCTTAATACCTAATTTTTGTTAGTAATTGGTAAACAATACTTATTTATTATGAAAAATTTCTAGTACTAGTTGATTGATTGATCTCTGCATGTTCAAAATATATCTGTAATTAGTTTGTAAGTTTTGAATGTACCAGAGAAATTTTAAATTAAGAAAAGAACACTAGTCTGGCTCTTAAATAATGATGTCAAATTTCATTACTCGGGAGGAAATTACAATGTTTGTATTCCTCGTCTAAAACTACAGCTTTCTTGTTAGATTTATATCATTCTACAATTATCAACCATTAGCTCTAAGAGCTCTCCTAAACTAACAATTTGAAAGGGTTGTAAACAATTGTTCAAACTCCACTTTGCCATCTAAAAGAAAACTTGTATCTGAATCATGAACGCTTAGGAGTGTAGTTGTACGTTCAAGATTTTTAGCATTTCAAAGGTTATATCTTTTTATTATACTGTCTGATATAGATACATGATAATTATTTTGATAGTGTGTTCATTTAAAATGTGTTCATTTAATTTATTTTTGCCTAACAGCTGAAGATTAAACTCTTAATGCATCAATAGGATAGTGTAAAACAAACAAAATAAACATGTTTATTTATTTTCAAAACAGTTGTTATTAATTTACTAAAATCAACCTAATGTTATCTTCATTGAACAATCCTTTAGGGGCGGTATTTACCCCTAATGAGTGTTTTATCAAGATGAAAATACTTTAGCTGTACTATTTAAGACCTAAAGAAACAGTGTACATCCTACATGGGAAGCTGGAGAATTAGTGATGAGTGAATGAGGGCTTTGCCTTTTATATTTAGAGATGCCGTATAAACAATTTGTATCATTACGATTGTGTTATTCATGCGTTACGTGTCAAATGAGTGTGCAGGTTTTGTGATAGAGCCATATCACAGTCTGATAGTCGACGCCTGCCAGGAGGGAACGCAATATAGGTACTGCTTTCTTTTTGCCTAACTCCGAGATGTCACGGCGCTCCTTCTGGTAGAGGATTTACCATGATAGCACAGCAAACTGTTAGCAGTTCATTTAATATTTTTGGCTGACTCTTGTGAATGTCATGTAAACTTTATAGTAAAAAAAATTCCCATTGTATCGAGTCTAAGAGGAACATGCATAGATCTTGTAAATATATTCCATATAAAATTTCTTTTTCGAGGAGGACTTGATATTTACACCTAGATATAAAAGTCGTGAAGTTTAATCTTGACAAAAATGCCAACTGGCTAACGCTAGCGATTCTAGTGGTCGTGACGCAGAGCTACGGTATCTCTCCGCTAGATAGCATGGCAGTTTACTTATGTTGTAATACAATTCTTTAAGTATAAATATTCATATCAAATCGTTAATTTGCTTAGCGCGTCAGTTGTTTGCTATACCACCGCTAGGATCACTAGCGTCGCTTGGTTAACAAGCAACACGGCTGAGCTTCGCTACTGTGTGTTTATATTATACTGCGGTCATATCAAAGCAGTCTTCCCACTCTACATATGAACACGCCCTAGATCTACCTACGAGGTTATCAGTCTTTAAGATACTGTAGCTAACCTTTAAGCATACAAAAATGGCATAGAAATATATATTTTACTTGCTCCCATGTGCGTTAGCATAGAGAAAGTATTGTGATCGTCTTAACACACAATATAATTAAAAATAAATAAATAAATAAAAATAAGGAAACATTTTTTACAAGGTGGTCTAAAAATCCATTTTAGGGTCCTCTAAATAAAAAAATGTTTATTCGAAAAAAAATTGTCCGTATGTGTGTCTGTGTGTATATGCAGTTCGCTGGAGACCAAACGGATTGATCCATTTGTATGACATTTGGTGTTATTAGCTGATATCTCCAGAAAATTCGTTTCACTTTTTCGACATTTTCGTTTTTTTAATTTTTATGGCCAAAAAACATACAAAATTTTTCTCAAAACGGCTCTTACAATTTTAATAAATTTTCAGTAAACAATTTAAGTAAAAACCGCATGTCTCTAACTTGAAATTTTGTACGGGAAAGAACATTGAAAAATAAAATTTTTTCAAGTTTTATTCTAACAATTTTGATTACACCTTCAGTAAAGATCCAAATTACAATTAAAATTATTTTACTTAACACCCCACTAAGTTGTGGCTGAAGGTCGAGACCACAAATCAAGTTGTTGAAGATTGTTTACATAAAATCTGGCAATGTGATTAATTGAATAGCTGTTTTTGAAGATTATTTTTTTCATACTTTTATTTAAACTAAACAATCGTTTTGCCTGTACTTTCCATAGAAATGTAATTAACTGACCATCTATTTTTATTAAGGTGTCTTTTTACATTCTTTAATTTTATTTTTTTTTACAATCTGACACAACGAAGAGAAAGGGAGAAAAGTTTGTGCCAGTTATCTGGTACCATTTAATTATCTTAAAAGAGTTACTATTAGCTAGTTTTTCAATGGAATATTAACAAATATTATTTATGTTAAGTAAGGGCAATTGAAAAATTAAAATAAATATAAATTGTGTTAGAATATAATACAATTAATTTAATTAATTTGTATTGATGATGTATAATCACTAATTAATATTGGTAATGAAACAGAACAGAGAGGTGTGGTTGTATCAATTCATCAGCCGGACGACGTCAGCGCTGCAAATCTGTTTCACTATTGTGTGTTGTTTATTGATTGTTTGCCAATGTCAATTACGTACAGCTTTGTTTATTGCTTGTTAAAATTGACCCGTCATTATCGAATACAAAAACATTTTAGCATAGAGTGGGCTTTCATTGTATAAAATAGTGCTTTGAATTTCCAGTCAGATCCATTAATATTAAAGTGTTTTAGTATGTATATTTTAATTAAATTTTTAATAGTTTTACAGCCAATAATTTTCCCTAGCCTCATAATGTTCGTGTAAAAACTAATTAAACTATCAGAAATAAGAAATATAATGTTTATATTTAAATAACAATCATTGCACGTAATTGAATAGAAAAACAATTAAATAGAACAGCGTAATTATTGTAAACTCCTAATTCATCAAAAGGATAAATATGAAAAATACAAAATAAAATTTTTTATATATTTAAAAGAACAGTTGTTAACTTTATGGAACAATCTTTTAGGGACGATTTCAACCCGTTAGGAGTACGTATTTTATCAAGATAGAAATACTTTAGTTTTCCTATTTAGTTTACAACAAATATTGTTCAAAAATTTCAGATTACGGGAAATGGAAGAATTAGTGATGGGCGAATGAGGCCGTTTTTTGTCAACGCAACTCCTACCTTATTTCTTAATCAATTTAAACAGTTGAGGTGTCAAAAGAATTTTCTCTGTTCGTAGTTGTGCAAACCATATACTATAAGCTATCACATTAATGTTTGCGTGATTGTTATCGCTAGCACTGGCTCTATATTTCAACGTGTGCGCATAATCTTCATTCTTGAACTTAAATCTAATCTAAAATTTATATACAGTGTGACCCGTAGGTAGGCAGCCAAACTTCAGGAGACAATACAAATACCAAATACAAAAACAGACTTACAAATACCAAAAACAAAAATTGCCATGTGAACAAATAGTCAATCTCGCTCCATTTTCAGTCTTATCTATTTGTATGTAGTTTTTACAAAAATAATAATATCTCAGAAGTTACTTTAGACAAAAATATAAAACTTATAATGAATATTGCTGTTTACATATTCTTTTAACATTTCATTTCTGAACCCAAGTTTATTTGAAACTGGTTTACGTTTTAAATGTTTAAATGTAAATATCTCAAAAACTATACATTTTAGTACAAATCAGGAAGGTACCAAATATCAAAGAATTTATTCCCACATATGGTATTAATATATTTAGGACCGGACAAATATTAACTGATTAATTGAAACTAGTGGTTTGTAGGGGCAAAAATCCCTAAGTAAATAAAATTAAAATGTTAAATATGTAATGTATAATATTTATTTAATATTAGTTTTGTAAAACTCATCATCATATACAGATTAATCAGGTATTATTGTTGTGTTAAAATTTCTCTGCACACCATATTTTTGTCCAAGAATAATCTGTCCCGATGTTTTGGTCGTGTGTATTTTCAAAAAACAATTTAATTGTGTCTGGGGATTTTTTTATTGTACTTAATGCAACATAAAGTTGACCATGTGTAAACACTGGTTTGTTCAGTAAATCAGCTTCTTAAATGTTTGGCCTTGTGTCTTGTTAATTAGAGTATAAAACATCAACATCTGGAATATTTAATTTGTCTTATTAACAGCTGGACTCAATAAATCAAAACAAAAGTTAGAAGCCTTCATATAAGACTATCATGGGAACTTTGAAGGCCCATGGCGCGGAGCCCTAAAGGCGGATTACAAAAAATTGTATTTTCCCCACCATCTACAATATCAGAGCTTTAAAATGAACAGTTTCCGAAACTCGTAGGTGAAGTGGAGCAGCTGAAATTGCAACGCAACCGATATGCCTTACGAAATTAAACATATAAATTTTTATTAAATACAAAAATTCACTGACCAAGAATTCCATTATTTTAGTAGTTGGCTCTTAGAATTGTTAACCTCGCTGAACCGTAAACAAAATATTTTTACGATTTGACTTCCCAGAACTCCATACCTATTTTGTTTTATTTTTTTATATTTATAACGTATCTTTATAGATTTCTCGGTTTATTTTGATTAAATTAATAGTTCATATTAGACTATTAAATTAAAAGCAACAATGAAGTGAATTCCTTTCGTGTTGAATGATACATTAGTTAATTGTTATTTTATTTAATTTTACTGTATTCACTTGATTTTTTTGTGAAATTGTAAAGCAAGATATCAACATAGTAACGGTTATACTGCAATACTACAAAGTTAGTCTCTGTAGTTTAAATATGTTGTTATACATATTCGATACCGACATCACTGGTATTTAATAACGAACCTGTGACAGTTAAAGTAGCAGCAATATTTTACATATGCATTGCATTTTATTCATTGAGAAAGTAAATATGATTTACTAAAACTATCCCAGTGTGTCCTTAGGCATTATTTTTCGACTCAACACTGACGATAGAACGAAAATATCACTGGGGAGATAAGTGAAAATTGTTTATAGAATATACAATCTGTGATCCAGAGGCTGTCCCCAAAATACCCTGGTACATTGAAAGTGTTGTTTGGTTTAGTAACATATGGTGTAGGGGAAATTAACTGGACAACCCTCTGTTACATGTAGTTAGGATGGAGTAGCTCATGAAAACAAGCGTGATTTTGTAAAATAGAATATTACACTGGTCAATGAAAATGTACAAGTGAAAAAAGGATTCTATAATATAACATTATAGTTATTTTTACCAGCCTCTGGGCCGGATTAAACCACCTAAAGTACAATCAATGTTGAAAAAAGGAATAACTCCCAAACGACTTAACTGACTGACTTGATATTTCGCACAGTTCTTTAAAATAAAAATAGCTGTTGCTTTATCTTTAGCAATTCCAAAATGGCCGTCGTTTACATTTTTAAAATCAAAATATCTTGTAAACTATTAAGTTCATCAATTTTAAATTTAACAGTAGTTGGTAGCTAATTTTATTAAAACTATATATTGGTGTGCTAATTATTACTATCAGTCTATTATTAGTGGAGTTTCGATAAAACATGTGTTAGACTGCAAGTATTTACAGCATCCAACAAAACAATTATAACTAAAGATCGGCTTGATAGACTGACTTGTTATTTTTTAAAGTTCTTTACATTGACACTATTAAACAGTATACAAAAATCCATTGAGTTACCTTTAGATATTTTAAAAATGGCAGTTGTTTAAATGTTTTAAATAAAAATATCATTCAAATGGTTAGGTTAGGTTATAAATTTTAAACAAAAACAATACAAATTGTTTATTACAAATATCTATTAGTACCTTGATTTTTATTTGTTCCCCGCAGAGCTTTTATTTTAATTGGTCGGTAGCGTAGTTGGTACAATCCCAGCTTCGTGTGCTAAAGGTTCTCAGTTTGATCCCAATCAGAGTCAATACATTTTGAGAAGGATCAGCTGATAATCACCGGCTGTTCATTTGTCATTGGGCTATTAATTAATGACACTTTCTAAGGAATAGTCGGCCTTAGTGACAACAATGACAACATTCACTCATCTACACTCTTCACACTCATTCGAAATCCACATTCTCCCATATCTTGACGACCGGCGTCTTATAAATAAATAAGTAAATAAGCTTATAAATAAGTACTAAGAAGTTTTTAAGTAATCATTTGACGAGTTAATCGAAAAATAACATAATTTGTAAAAAGGATGTCCTGGAATTACAGTAAAGGTTGCCGAATTTGATACTTAAACCAACACTAGTTAACTATTTTAATATTTTCATATATATTAACATACAATTTGTATCCATTCAAAGTTAAACAGATTTAGTATGATGAATATTATAAATGATATATTTTTTTGGTTCCTCCTAATTTTTATTATTTTTTATATTTGGTTTGAAAAGACAAATTTTGACGGAATTTAATGTAATGCTTACAGGAGAAGACATTTTCTTTTAAAACCTTTATTAAGAATTTAGTGATCATTGAAAGATATTTATAATGTGAGGAGTATTTGAAGTATCATGGGAGTTGTACCTAGTTTGGGGAGGTTGTATCCGACTTGGAACAGCCTTAGTGTAAGTGAAAGCCACTCACCCCCCCCGTCACAGCAAACGGCTGACGAGACCTAAGTAAGGGTTGTGACATGTAACGTTTTTTGATCTCTCAATACGTACAGCAATGAAGTGGAGTATCTGAAGGGCTTATACCATCACTTAAGTTGAGAGGAGGTAGGTATACACCGTGGCATTGAATTTGAAACTCCGAACTATAATACAACTATTAATTTCAATTTTGTAATTTAAAATTTTGATTTTTAATAAAAAAAATTGTTTTAATAGAATAAAAAAAGCAGTTATCTGTAAAATCAAACCAACTCTCGTTGTATCTTGCTTGGAATATAAATTATTAAATCTACGTAAACATTCCAGGAAGAGTGTAGACATTTATGGTCACGGAAGGGAATCAGATCTTGCAACTACACGATGTTACACTCATGTGTTGTATAAAATAAACTAACAATATACTTTTGGTTAAAAATATTTTCTTATACAACAAGGTTTTATATTAATTTAATAGAAAGTCGAGGAATATTTACAATCCATATAGATCGATTAATATTTCGTATCTTTGTTATTGTTTAAAGACAATCCATAACGAAAAGTATGAAAATTAAACAAGTTTACAGTCATTAATACTTTACATCTTTGCAGATTACTCTTTTCTTTATTGTTCTTATAATCGTTGTTAGACGATAGAGCAGAATTTATAAGAAAGAAATTTGACCAAATGTAATTTACTTGCTTAAAAACAATTCAAAATAGTAAATTAAAGCAGTTCATACAATTATAAAGTAAACTGTGAGGAATATCTGCTTTAAAAGTAGTCAACTGCGAACATAATCTGAACACTTGTACAGAATACTGGATGTCAGATTATGTCAATTTAGCCTGTTCAGTACAGGAGTCTTATATGGAGTTACCCTCCCCTTTCTCCACTTGTACGTATGTATTGGCCACTACCGCTCCGCTCATGACAGGACTAATGTTGTCAGTTACTTCATTAAATTACGCTTTTGATCTTTTCATAATTCTGCCATTAAAGACAGTTGTACAGTTTTAAAGAAGATTTTTTATTTGAACATTTTTTATTTGAACATTTTTTATTAGAATATTTTTTACTAAGCATTTGAAAGTGTTTAGTTATTCCAAAGAAGAACTGGTATACCCCACCAACCCATCGGCCTTATGCAGAGAACACTAAGAAGACGACATTAAGGTCTGTTAAAACGGTTTATTAAGTTATATCTTGAACTATTCACTAAAATAAATAACACTGGACATAACTGCGGCTCAGTTTGCCTGGATTAGATCTATTCACTAAGGGAATTAATGGGAATAAAATTCTTTAACAAAAACACAATAAAACGTGTCTAGATCTGATGCCAATGCCATGCACACAATTAAAATAAATTCAATGTATAGAATTCAACTTAAAAAATGTTTCTGGTTCAAGTTAACTGTTTCTTAGAAATAGTTCATGTAGCCTTGTGATATAATAAGTATGATAGTAAAAGTCTAAGACTTCAATAGTTTTGTTTATTTTGTAGACAAATGGGATAACCAGAACTGAGATGTAGAATACGTATCATGTAGAAAACTGTGTTTCTATCATAGAATTGTAAGCAATTTCCTTTTACGTAATGAATTTTACGTAATGAAGCTAAACATTTAATGAACTTTAACATAAACTATTTTATTGCAGTCATAAATTAATTCGCTCAAACGTCTTTATGACTCATTAACTTAGTCCGCCTACACCATTTATCGCTTAATTTAATTACCCATGATGGAGACTGTGGTAATCTTAAGTAAATCACCGACTTTCAGCATTCACAAAGCTCTAAAAATAACTTACAATATTGACTACAAAAAACAAGAAGACTGACCCCATAACACAGGTTTTGCTCTCTCTCTCTCTCTCTCTCTCTCTCTCTCTCTCTCTCTCTCTCTCTCTCTCTCTCTCTCTCTTCTCTCTCTCTCTCTCTCTCTCTCTCTCTCTCTCTCTCTTCTCTCTCTCTCTCTCTCTCTCTCTCTCTCTCTCTCTCTTCTCTCTCTCTCTCTCTCTCTCTCTCTCTCTCTCTCTCTCTCTCTCTCTCTCTCTCTCTCTCTCTCTCTCTCTCTCTCTCTCTCTCTCTCTCTCTCTCTCTCTCTCCTCTCCCTCTCCCTCTCCCTCTCTCTCTCCCTTCCCCCCCTCTCTCTCTCTCTCTCCAGTACACGATGAATGATCCTTTTTCTAACTTAAGACACTTGAAAACAGCCACACTAAGAAACCAATCTCATCTTTAAAATTTGTAAATTTTTAAGATGAGATTAAAATTTAAAACTATTCTATATAATAAATAAATTCGTTATAAACATTAAGTATACTTTTTGCAAATAATTTTATTTACTGCTTCTGTGTAAGAGGATTTTATAATTATGCTTTAAAACATGTTTAGGTATACGTACAATACATGTGTATGGCCGATTAATGTTACTATATGTTAATGCTTTATAATTTTCAAAAACTAAAATTTGTTTTCCTTTTAGTATTTAATTTAATTTTCAAAGATAATTTAGAATTGATAATTTCACCTAGTCTAATACATAGCGTAGCGAAAAATTCGGAATCTCATGAATAATAGAATGTTTACCTATTATGTTTGACATTTTGTTTTATCAGAGGCCAGTTTAAAAACCTGGAAAGATGACATAATTTTGATAGCTGACCAATACTATTAATCTATGTTTTACTTTGTGTAGTAACCAAAAATGTTATTTTATTATTTTTTAATAGTCATACTCAACTATACAATAGAAAGTACAATGTCTTGTTGGGCTATTAAATCCTATATATTTATGAATTGTTGTATTGTAAAATATTTGATACATTAAAATATTGAACAAAAAACAGAAGTGTCAAATTTGAAGCTAAGACCTTAAAGGCTTTAAGACCAAGGATTTAAGTTTACCCTTTAGTTATACTACAGTTGAGTTTATTATTCATAAACCCTAACTTTATATCTTCCTCTTTGTTGCTGCTACCCCTTAGTTCTCCTACATCCCTTGAAAGATAAAAACATTCTCTTAGCTGATATGGACTATAGAAAATATGATTTGTGACACAGTAGTAAATTCTTGGGGATATAAAGTAATATTATTTGAAGAAATGACAAAAGTAAGGAAAAAGTAGCTTATAAATTTGATTTTAGTATAAAATATTACAACACAATTGATTTTAAAACACTTGATTATTAGATATTTAAAGTGAAATATGATATTAAATTAGATTTTTAATTAGCATAATACGTGTTGGTACAAATAAAGTACAAGTGAACGTCACACAACACAAATTTATTACAATATAAGCACAACATGCACAAATATATTACAATACAAGTACAACATATTGAATTGACAATTAAATAAACTAATGATATTGAAAACTTATGATATTCATTCATTGTAGATTGGAATGAGTGTAGATTCATAAACACCAACACATGCAACAGTTGCTTTGAACCAACACATGCAACAGTTGCTTTGACGATTCGAAGTCGTTTCACTTAATCGCGTTGAAAAATGAAACACTAAAATTGTATAGGCTTCATACCCAACCTGTTTTGATCACTTATGATAGAATTGTCATTAAAATGGTGCCATGGCTATTTTAATGTTTCTTTACATCTTAATCTTTAGTGTCATTATCTTAATATCATATATTAATCTTAGTATCCGAAATTATGTGAAAAAATTGTAATATTGAAAGAAAATTTAAATGTTACTAAGTGCTTCCAGCAGTTCATTGGGCGAGCCGGTAGCCGAGTGGTCTAAGGCGTCAGGACTTTGAGCTTGGGTTAGAGATAGCGCTGGTTTGATCTGGCCTAGACTGGAAATATTTATTAGTAATACTCACCTTCTAGTGTACTGGTTTGCCCCCTTACTCTGTCTGAATAAGTTCCTCGCACAGATCAATAGTCCATGAGGAATAGGCAGAGTTAGGTTAAGAAGGAGATCGGCCTCTCCTTATTAAAAATTAAAAAAAATGATCACAGTCCCATTGTGAAACATACAACTGTGACTGCCCCAACTGAAACACATTTACAATTAGTTAATACCAGTGTTGAAGAACCAATTTTGTAGAGCCAGCAGTCTACAAGGCCGTAGAACGTTTGGCACACATTTTTGGCCGATTTGGAATGGCACGATTGGCACAGTCATTAGAGGGGATTAAGAAGGGTCAACCTGTAAGTTTCAGAAAGGCACGATTGGCACACACCGCCCGGCCAGGTAGTAGCAGCCAGGTGGCCAGAATGCGGGAAAATGGGAACTTTTTTGCCCCCGCAAATTCCCTGCTGTGGTGCTTATTGAAGTAAGCAACTAACCTAACCTAACCTAACCTAACCCAACCCAACCCAACCCAACCCAACCCAACCCAACCCAACCTAACCTAACCTAACCTAACCTAACCTAACCTAACGTGAGGTTTAAATTTAAAAATTTGTTATATCACGGGCAAATGACTGCCACGCAGAGTTGACGGGAATAATAAAATTCCCGTTTTCCCTCGTTCGATGGCGTCTACCTGGTCGAGCGACTGTGCCAATCCTGCCTTTTCCAAGCAGGCGAGTTGACCCTACTTATTCCGCTCTAATGATTGTGCCAATACTGCCATGGGCAGAAGGTCCAAAAATGTGTGCCAATCGTCCCGTCCCCGTCTACAAATATCACAGTTCCATTGTGGAACGCAACACCTGTGAATGTCCATTAGGTGATTTACAGCCCCTATCTGACAAATTACTATGGGACTACATCCACTCCTTTTTCTGTTACCATCAAAATTAAAAATCTTTATATAATTTATTAATTAGTTATAATTATAAAAATAAGAGATTTATAATTATAAAGATATAGAGTAAATCCGTTTTGAAAGCTGGATAAATGTAACTTAGTGATAAACACTAAAAACATGGGTTTCAAGGATTTTGTTCATAATAACGATCATATCACAATACCTGACATGTTATTTGATAAGTGAAGATTGTTCCAGTAGACCATAAGTTCATTTTTGTACAAAAATCGAGTATTTTTATAATTGTTTACAGTTCAATATGTGAGGACAAAAATTTTTTCTTGTCGATTTTAAATTAAAGACATAATTACAACTTATGGCCATCTAGATTCAACCTTAATAATCAATACAACGCACTATAACTATAATTACGAACCGTACAGTTGAAATACAGAACGTTTTGATTCACCAAGTGTAAAATTGTATGTCTACTAAAGGGATGTCGACTTGCCAGTGGCAGGGATGGCAACTATAAGTCGATTTATCGGAAATGTCGATAAATATGTTTCGATACATCGATATATTAGGATCGATATTTTATTTCGATAATATCGGCCATATCGATATTTTGAACCGATCATATCATCAATACCGATCATATCAATAAATATCGACGTTATTCTCTCTCCTCAAAATCATCACGATTCGAAAAAACATATAAATTGCCTTTTATGCGTACAAAAAATGCATTGAAATAATAAAGTAACTTTATTTAGTATTTTTACGTGAGGTTAACATACTAAAATGTAGTTTATTGAATTAATTTATTTAATGTTATATGTATATATAAAGTCTAGTGGCATTTTTAATTGTGAAAAACAAAAATAAAAATTTTATTATTTTAGAGTTACCATTGTAATTAAAAGTAATTTTAAATTTTTGTCATTCAATCACTCAGACAACAACTTATTTCGTGTAGATAAATATATTCAATTTTTACATTCAGTAGGCTCTTCTATTTAGTGACAGTTAAACATAAATGTATTTTTGGTCACCATGTAAGAGTTAGTGCATAATTTTAGATGGATTAATTATTTACAATTATATTATTCGGTTACCCGATATATCAATATTTTTCTTTCGATATTATCGTAAGATCCAACTATTTGGTTGTGATATAACGAAACTTCGATTCATCGAATTGTTGAAAATATTTGCCATCCTTAGCCAATGGTTGAGTTATTATCACGTAGTAATACCTTTAATGTCACCGAAGTGAAATGTCGCTACATTTATGCAATGAAACATGTAGAAAAATGCATTACACTGAACGTTTTTGCTAAAATATTTTTGTGAAAACTACGTTTAGGGGTTTATAAACTAAACCACTGTTGCCGTGATATTAAATTTGAAATATGCTAACTAAAATAACACATAGATAGACTCTTGTTCAGCTATTTTAAAATCTAGGTGAGTATAGCATATTGAACACTCTGACTTATTTGCCAGTGAAATGATTATGAACGTGAATAGCCCATCTCAATACTGGACTTGGCCGCTGCTCAGGAACATCTCATTTTATTGCCCTTCTTTGATTGAACCAATCAGTGATGAGTACTCACTATGTAACTAATCTGGTGTCCAGACTTTCAAATTTACATCAATTTAACTTTGTTATGTCCATAATTGTGACGGAATTAGAAATATTATGCAAAATGAAACCAGAGTAAATTCAGTAATAAAATACCAGGCAAGAATTAATGTTTTATGGGAATTTTTAACTTGCTTGTTGGGAATTTTTCATTAATTTATGATAAATCGTTAGTAATTAGAATAACACTTAAAAGAAAAAAATATGATAGAGATTGGTTTGATCTGTCGTAATTCACAGATTGTTTCCTGATACAATATGGTCAGACGAACACCTTGACTTTGAATATGCCACTTACTCATGGAATAGGGACCGGGTGTACAAAAACGCAGCTGGGGAGGCCGTTCAGAGGATGGAAGTTTCTGGAGCTTGGTGAAGTGGAAAATCGTGCAGAACTGAATGTATCAACCTTATTAGTTAAGTGAGCTGTGACTGACCTACGATTTTTTTACAGAGTGTTTCATGGCCACATTGTTAAGTTCAGACAATCGGTCCAAGAGTTCCGGAGTATACCTTTTGATCAAGAGAACACTTTGGAGTGTGTGATCCAGTGGTCAGATGTGCTATCTTTGCAAATAGGCTTCATCACCTAGATTCTTTCGACAGATGCTGAAAGCAGCATATGATTATTGACTGTGTGATTAAACCCACACTCAGCCAGTCAAGTGTTGCATGTTTGGGCCTAAAGGCTGTTCAAAAATGGCCGGTGTCATGGCCACTGGGTTAGTAAGAAAAAGATTTACAATTAATTGATTGTCTATTTAACTTAACAATCTTCAATGTTGGGCTTTGTTGTAGAAGCTAACGTTCTCTAACAACATTTAATAATCTTTTTATCCAGGGAAAGCTGCTGGATTGCTCAAGACAGTATTGCTTCAAATTGACCATTGTAAACGTAATTCTGACCTCACCCCTTGCCACCTATTCACAGCGAGAATTTCCTATTGCTACCCCCTGAACCTTTGTAGCTGACTGGCTTCGAGGAATTCTCGCCGGCTAAATATGCGGAATGTCAGCACGAAAGCATTGATAAATGCATATGTCTGCCTAGTTTCTCGATGGCCCACTTTCTCTTCTATTCTACAAAGCCTTCAAAGCGTAGATGTGAGTGGGTAAGGTGTACAACTATTTATTTAAGATGTTGAAAAAGGATCAAATAACGATTAATATACATTGATATAATCATATGGAGCTAGTTAGGGGATGGTAAAGGCATGTTTCTTTAATTTTTGTTTAAAAAAACAAAATACATGAATAGTTAGTTTTCCCTATTCTAAATTACATTTTCTCAAAGGATAATAATTTTCTTTGTTAAATTAATTGATCATTTGTATTTAACTTTGTGTACTGGCTGCGTGAAAACTGCGAGTTAATTAGTTAGTTAATAGAGAAAAAACATCTAAAGTTCCTAAGCTCTTACTCGTTTTTACCGGTACTCTGAGGAATTATATTGAACTACTCTTGCTTACATTGACTATTGCACTATGGCCCTTCTACAGTTAGGGGAGGAGGGTCATTTACATTACTGGTTAAATTTACAACGCTTAATCTGAATAAATAAATATTAGAAAATCTGTCTCTGTGAACCTGTATAATAAAATTGACAGTGTCAAAGCATTTTCAAGGTTCGTAGAGTCAACAAAACATATAATCATTAATGCGGTTTTATGTAAAATTTGGCCATTGAATATAAGCCCTACGCAAATTTAAGGTAGGTCCAATTATTCAACTAGTTTGTTGAGAAAATATCCATATAAATATTAATTTAAATTCTTTATTAGAAAGTAAAATATCCAAAATATTAATGAAAATGCCACGCCTGGTTTTTTGAAAATGAGTTGTGATAAAAGCAATCTCTCAAACAAATGGAAAATATCAATTGATTTAGTATAAAAACCTTTTACGTAAATTTCTAAACTTCATGAATACATTGTTTAGTGAAGTTTATTAAACCGCAGATCTCACTTTTGTTGTTATAATTGAAACTTCCCTGAGGCACTCCAGACTTTGACGTTTCGGTCACTTTATCATCAGCTGAAAATATTCTATATATTTTCATTCTATCAGTCTTTTCGTCTGTAATAATCAGGTTTGAAATTGTATTTGAAGTGTACTCGTATATAAAAACACAAAAAATGTATTAAATCAGGCGTACTTTCATAAACCAGAATAGTGGTACATGTAATTAGAATAGAATAGAATAGAATAGAATAGAATAATTTATTTCCTGCAAAAACATACTAGAGATACAGTTTCAATTTAACATATATACAGAAATTTCTACCCATCACTGCCAGTAAAGATGGTTAGTACATCAAAAATGTCTCTTTTACATCACTTTCTAGTGAGTCAGGCTCAATCAATGTTCATTTCATTCACACACGAGCGGCTTATCTGTGGCGATTGATATACTTAATATTTAACTGAACAACATGACGTAATATAATTAAATCTGAACAAATCTTAGTATTAGTAATAAATAATCACAATAACAAGCATTTATCAGCAATTTATTTATCACAATTCTAATGAAACCAAACAGTTTAAATTTGCATTAGCTGATAAGCAGTTCATTGGTTGATAATACGATTTTAAAATAATGCTTTTATAGGTATAGATAATTAATTTCCAACCACCTCAGGTCACCACTATATACAACCCTGCGTGTTACACCCTGCTAATCCCGTAATTCACCCACTCACATACGTACATCAGTAGTTATACTCCCCTCTCATCTCCCCATTCATGTGCGGTCCAATGGTTTCACTGTAAGAGTATGAAATGGAATTAACCAAACCAATTTCAGCATAAATTAGATAATAGTTTGATTTTAAAACCCACCAAGTTCCACAGACTTTAATAACTAGATAATTGTTAATAACCACAGAGAAGAAAGAAACAAAAGACGCATTAAATAGTACGTTAAACGTGTGTCGAGTAGTTGTTTGCCTTGCTGATGGCGGGGACAACACCTAGTCAGTCCCTTTCTTTATTTCCCCAAGTTCTCAAGGATAAACGTAGCGATTGTTACTACAGGTGTGTAAATATGTACATTAGTTGTAATCTATTTATATGTGCCACTGAGGCGTTCGCTGCAGAGGTCATAAAGTGACCTCTGTTTCTTTTTATCTGTAATGTAGCATTGGGACTGCAGTATAGCTCAACACCAATAAAACTGTTCCAACTATTTGACGTATTATATATAAGAGCTTGGTGTTCTATCTGACTGCTGTTTCCTGTATTTATCTCGAAAGTCCTGTACAAACCCTAAAATGTTTACTATTTATGGATGTGAATCTGATCTAAACTAATTTTTATTCTTTATCTTGTATGTAAACTACGGTATCTTACGACCTCGGCATGCTCTCTCATCTACTCTGTTGCAAGAAACTGTTTCGTCTGAATGTTTATATAGAACACATAAATTGTTTGAATAATTCCTTTATAAAAACAAACCTAAATTCGTAGATTCATTGTTTATAATTTATTTATTAGAAAGATATTTACAATAATTTTAAAAATTAGTTTCTACTCAGCAAATAATATGTTATTCTGTTCATGTATAATCTTGTAACATTTATTACCATATATAGTATTTTGAAAGAAGGACCTTATTATTAGTTTATGAATAATTATTCAAATATATTATTATATTAATACACCTCAATATGTTTTAAACTTACGAGTTTATTAGTCTAATACGAGCTATTCAATTCGAAACAATACATTTTAAAATTAGAAAATATGGTAATTATGTCTATATTTGATATATTATATGGCTTTGAATATTCACTGACAAATACTTTTTCAAAACCCCTAAAAATGAATGTCTATAAATATTTTAGGTTAAGGTTAATTTCAAATTTGATCAAGAGCATCGTGTCTGAGCAGATTTGCATCACAGATGGGTCCAATTTGCAGTAGCTTGACACTTTAAGCCAAGCATCCCCCTTTAGTTATGATGACTCTAAGGGTGGCAGGGGGTAGTGTGTTGATGGAACACAACTGATTTAAATCTGAACGTAGACATTTCATTTATTACCCAATTCATTAAAAACTGTCTGAATTAAATTAAGAATAGCAACGATCATCTAAAGTTAATATTAAAAAAAGTAATTATACTGAAATACTATTTTTCTTTTAAATTATTTTTTCTTCTGATGAGTATTTACTCGTCATTAAGGACATCCAACAGTTCATGGACCAATACACCACGTTTATATGGAGTGTGTAACAAGGCCTCTTTATAAATATCAAACTGTGTTAGATAGTTTGAGTGCAGCCATTTTTATTAACTAAAGTCTATTGTTTATTGTAAAGAGCCATTTATTATTGGCCTATTAGCCACAGCACCCAGGGACCTACAGCTTTACATGGAACCTGAACCACGTATGTGTGGTTTTGAGCTAATGTATTCCGAGAACCACTACTAAAGGTCTCTCATAAGCTTTATTGATCACCATTAAGAGATCACGGTTTCGTATAGCAAATCGTAAAAGTCATATAGTCTAATTATTTTATATTACAGCATTGTAACGTTTTATCTTGCTTCAGTAGACATATCAAAGTAATGTAAAACGTATTGTGTCCTTAGTTGTAAAGGATGTATTAGTGTAAAGTGAAAGCACTTAAATATTTTACAAATACAGTAGTGATTCTCGTTGTAAATTAGGTAAAAGTCATCAAATATAAATAATTAAATTAATTTACCTATTATGTTATACTTATATAAATAATTTAAAATAATTGATAACTGAACTAATTTAGTGTATTTACTGCTTGTTTATTACCGGATAAAATATATAAATATTGTTACAACACTCATTTTCAACTTATTTAAAAAATAAATGTAGATTTTAAACCCAAACTCATCAGCAGTTTTAGGTTCACAACACAAACATTTTAATTAGTAAGTGATGTTTACATAATTAAAAACAACACTTTTGTCGCGGGACTTTGGCCTGACCGGGTCAAGGAAAGCACTTTGACAAAACGGGTTGCGTGATTTTTTTACTGCTAGGTGAAAGTAAATTAACTATGACTTTTAACCATTTTGTGAAGCAAGTTTTCAATATATAGTAAAAAAATGTGCATTATAATTAGTTCGTTATGTAGTACAAATGTATAAATTTACAAAGTAATATTTACACTTTTTTTTATGGATCACTTCATGAAACTGAAATGTAGTGTTGTGCTGAAGCTGGAATCATTGTGAGGCCTAGAGGTCGTTGTTCTTGGATGACATAATCCGGTACTTGCATTAAATAATATTTCTGAAGGAAGTTAGCCATAAAAAGATATGATAAGGATTTTGATCAAAATTCTTAATTGCTGAAGTTTTAATGATATGAACATCCAATTTATAAAAGGAAATATATATTTAACTGTACTAGTTGAAGGGTATTATTGAATTCAACAAACTTTAAATATCGATATTTAAATATTTAAATATCGAAGTATTTTTTAGCTCTGCTCATGTATTTTCTGGTGTTGATAACGGTCAGTACATCAAATATATTTTAGAAACATTTTAATTAATTGGATTATGTGATGAAAAACCTTTAAGGAAGTATCTTAAATTAATTCACGTGTAAAATATTTGATTGTTTTATAGTTTATAACTAGGAGAGAAAGTAAAAATTCCACAAAAATTCCACAAATTCGTTACTCACTTCTTTTTTTAGAACGACTATGCGGTGAACGTCCTCACACTGACGTCACAAAACTCGCAAAAGTAATTATGAGAGCCTTTACATTAAGGGAGGGTTACTCATAAACCAATTTGTTACAATATTGTGCGCTCTGCCAAGACTTCAGACGAGATAACATCCAGAAAATGGCCTCTAGTACTTTTTTTAGTCTCGAAGAAAGTAATAAATAATGTTTTATACAGAACAAAACATTTTATCTTTCTGTCTTTGAGAAAACTGTAAACAACAAATACATTTTAGTTGTAAGAGTTTTCCTTTTTATAATTTTAACTGTAAAATATTTTTGTCATTTACGCGTATAAAACACTTTTACATTTAAAGAGCGGTTTAGAAAATATAATATATAATTAACACAGGTTATCAGAACATAATCAATTCATTCTATGTAAATGTTGTAATGCCAAAGATAATATGTTAATTTATTCTTATTGATTTATACCAGGAAAATAATCATTTATGAATGTAGCAAAATTATTTAGATTGTTACTTATGTTTTTTTCTTCATTTTATACATTTGTCAAAGATAATAAAAATAAAGTACACTTGTATAATACGACTTTTCCAAAATCTTCATTAAGTAATATTGCACATTCTAATTGAGTTTTTTCATAATAAAATTATTAATATAAAAAATACATTTGGAAACAAACAGAAAATCATAAATAGCGAACGATCGCTAGTAAAAAATAAATCATTGGTGTTCCATGAAAAAGATAATACACATAAATATTAAAATACATATAGATACAACATAATATATAGAAAATAAATTTAAATGAAACAAGTAAACAGCTATAAAACTCACAGAACCTGTTAGTGAATCTGAAGTCAAAACGGTGCTTGTTGACTGATGAAGGCACTTAGAAGCAGTTTTATGGTATTTAACCATAATTTGCTCATGAGCGCATATATTTCTGTTAAATTCATGTAAAACAATATGGGTTTATTTTTCTGAAATATATAATTTAATTATACTGATTTACTCAACGACGCTGATAAAAACAAGAAGTAAAATAATATAAAATGAACCTTCTAAAATTACAACTTAAACTATTTAAACTTATCTTTAAATTAATGTTTCATATCATAATTTTTATAGCAGTTATACTACTATCTGAGAAGTATATTTTATGAATTTACTTAATGTATTACATTAATGTGAAAACAATTCCCAGAGTTAGTTCGAAAATAAAAAGGTGATCACTCACTCTATGAAAATTAGGTCTAACCATATTGTTTTGTATTCCTGACGATGCTCAATGCAAAACTGATCGGATACGTGGGAAACATAGAAGGCAGCTGATATCCTCAAGAATACATAATTCAATAGCACTATGATGATATTAAACACAACAGGAAATTGGACAATAACCGAAGAACAGTCAATGTGGGTTGTTATTTTATAAGTGGCCATGGACGTTTGTTGAAAGTGTATGTAAATTACTTTTTCGATGGATGTGTGTCTTTTGAGCAATGTCTAATGAAATAAATGAAATTATTGACTTTAGCTAGATTAACTGCTCTACTTTATACATTAATAGTACACACCTTACATACATGATAAAAAAAATAAAATGTAATTTGTAAATGGTTTTATTCTCGCCAGGAAAAGCTCAAAGATTTTATTTGTTAATTATAATATAAATGTTATATTGTTATTAGACCTAGTAACAACTGACTTAGAATTTTAACTAATGAAACAAAAAGTCGAATAACAAATACATATCAGACATATAACACAAAAAGGCAATATTTACACTAGTTACATTACCTACCCAAAATACACACACTGTCCACGTATTATACAAAACGACCTCTCTCACCATGTTTCATCCCTCTAGATACCTATACACACATTTCTCTTACATAGTACCCATCTATCATCTTCTATCCTTCTTACAATAGTCTCTCTTATTCCATACTCAACTACTCTATTTATTTACCCTCCCAGGCTACACAGTAACTCCCTCAAAATTACAAAAGTTATTAATAAGTTGTAGGGATATAAAGTACATTCGTACTTTATTTACTGCAGCACTTCCGGAGTCCACAAGGTTCTAATCTTGGACCCTTACTTTTTCTAATATTTATCAGCGACTTGCCAGGCAAAATTTCTGATGCTAAATGTCTTCTTTATGCTGATGATTTAAAGTTGTACAGAATGATTAATAGTGATAGAGATGTAACTCTATTACAGGCTTCTCTCGATTTACTCGCTCTGTGGTGTTCAGAAAACAAATTATGCCTGAACATAAAAAAATGTTTTGTTGTAACATACTCGAGGAAAAAGGGAATACATCCCTCAAGATACAACATCGATGCAATCCCATTGGAAAATGTTGCACACATAAAGGATTTGGGTGTAATCTTTGATTCGTTTTTTAAATTTGACATTCACATAAACTCAATGATTAATAAATCACTCCAAATGCTATGATTTATCACCAGAAACACCAAGTTATTTTCTTCCATAGAAACTATAATCGGTTTGTATTTTTCATTTGTTAGAAGCAGACTAGAATACTGTGCCCCAATCTGGGATCCATATATACATTACCACATATCATCAATAGAGGCCATTCAAAATAGATTCTTAAGATACCTATATTTTAAACGATTTAATATTTTTTGTCCTAGAGATCTCTCAACAGATATATTGAGAGTTTTGTTTTCATTTGAATCGTTAGCCAGTAGAAGAGCCAAATCAAATATCATTTTGGTGTTCAAAGTATTACACAATTTTGTTGATAGCTCTTATTTATTAGATAAAATTAAGTTATATGTCCCTAGAAGTAATTTGCGTTCATCCATAGTTTTTTACATACCTGAAAGTGTTACTGTACAATTTTATAATTTGTCGTTGTTTAAAGCACTTCGCCTACTGAATAAATTTAAAACAGAAATAGATGTTTTTAATTAAAAAATGAGTTTGTTTTTAATTGAAGTAAATAAATTTCCTTCACTTTCATAAAATGGATATTCACTGCAATATTTAACTCCTTTTTGTTTATAAATTATGTTTGGATAAATATTATTTGTTAGCTCGCGCTACATAGTTGATTATTACTGTTAAGCCTGTATTATATATTTTTAGCATAGTTTACTTATTCTTGTACTGAAAATAATTGTTGTGTAGTTATAGTTTTGTCAAAATGGCTGTATTAGGTTTTTTACCTGTAGCTGTTATGTAAAGAGTCATAAATAAATAAATAACTGGTTTAATTAGTATGATCATAATTAACTATAAGGCCTTTGTAGTAAATGTTTTAATAGTATAACTGTGTAGAAAATAATGTTATTTAAAGAATGAATTAAACTGCGTGATTTTTTAAAAAATTACTATTCAGCTTAAAATTTATATTAAGTACATAAAGATAGTAGTGGTATATATTTATAGGTTAACCAATTACGAGTGAATATCAATAAAATTACGTCAAAACGTACACAATGAAAACCCAACCACCCATAGTGAAAGTGTATAATTTAATATTGCAACTGTTGATCAACCGTGATTAAGTAATTAGAACCTTAACAGAACTCAGTTATCAATTTAACCAATACGGTATGGTGATTATTTTAGCAATTGATTGAATTGGTATTTGGAATGAAACCAATCAGCTTAAAATACTCATTGGCAAATTAAAACATTTAATTTACCAATGAATAAATTGGTAGATTAATATTGGTGATAAGTGACCCACCCATCCATACACGTACAATGGTATTGACCCACCCATACACGTATAGAAGTGATGATTCACCCACTCACCTATACACCTACAGTAGTATTTAGTTTATTTGTAATACATCGTTTCATACTTATTTGCTAAAATAGTTTAAACGATTTGTTAACTACAGCTATAGTAGTAATTTTAAAAGTCGCTTAGTATGGCAATTTATACAATTACCGTAAATAATGTAAAAATACAAATTATGTGTTTTTTTAAATAATATTTTCCAATTTAATTTTTATTACGAATTAAATGGAACATTAAATATCTACTTGCATATGCTTGCGTGATTCATTTTCGTAGAAAATAACCGTTGAGGACTTTTATTTGCCTTACTTAATCCATTCAATAATAAATTCTCTAAGGAGAAATGTGTCAAGGGGAGACTTGTGGGGCCTACATTATTGTATGTCTTATACCTTTTTGTATGATCGCAATAATGATCTAAGTTTGACATCATAAAATTGACAACTCCGGACATATAATTTATAGTAATGTAGGTAATAAAATTTAAAAACTTTTACTACTAAATTTGGTTTTGTCTCTGAAAATTAGATCTCTTTCAAAACTTGTTCCTTCTATCTGATTCGTTTTAAAATATTTTGAAATATAATTTTTGATAACCGAAAACTGATTAATGCTTTTCGAAAAAGGGTAATTTTTGTAACTTCTACAGTCTGCGAATGATAAATGTAGTTTACTACAAACAATTTAAGCAATTTAAATATAAAAATTCAAAATTATCGTGTAAAAATTGCCTTGTGACATTTTACCACTTATAATTTTTGCTATCAGTGCGTTTCATATTGTTGCAGTACGTTTTCAAATCTGTTCACACACAGATTAATTAAGAATCTGACTAAAACAAACAATTACCAGAGTCGATAATTCAGAGCAGTTTAGTCAACTGCGGTTTTCTGTTTATTCTTGACAACGTAAGTAGAACAAGAACCAGTCCATTGTATTGAAATGATTTATTAAACCAATAAATTATTCATGAACCTTGATTTTATAATTTACAATTACATTTATGGTAAACTTCTACTCAGTATTTTTCTGACAGACTTGGATTTATGTAAACTCAAATTGATTATCAAACTATGACGTTTAAAAAAATGTATTTATTCGTCTGTATATTTTATATATTAAAAGTTGTTGTCAATAAAAATCATAAGTGATATAGAGTATTGGATCAGATCTACATAACGGTATTTTTAAATATGCACATAGAGAGTATAAGTACATTTATATATTTTTTAAATAGATTTTTTATATTTATAACTAAAATAAACAAAACTTAAGTAAAACGAATTATTTTGCTTGCAATTTATGTACTCCAAAAACCATTAGTCAACAAGGAAGTATTTTTTATTTTCTATTAAAAAATGTTCATTCAGTATGTATGCATTTTAAATTGTCAGAAAGGGAATATTTTGAAAACAAACGGATTAATGGTTTAGCCTTATATTTTATATAAGATTTTTGAATATTAAATAAAACTTTTAACTGTAATTTAACACTTTAAAATATTAGAATAAGCGACTGAGGGAGATTATAGTTTTCCTTTTACCCAAATTTGAATATCTCTTATAACAAAACAATTAATATATGTACATTTCCATAACCATTTATGACATAAAAGTGTTACAAATAAATCCAAAATGAACATCAGATCAACACTACGTAGTTCGGATTCCACGCAAAGCTGCAAGTCCCTTAGTTGCCCCAGCTTTTGGGCTAATGATAAATTGCTCTTTCTGAGGAACATTCGGTCTTAGTTAGTAAAAATGACTACACTCATCAAACTCATTCAAAACTCATATTCACCCATGTCTTGACGATCGGCATCTTACTAATGAATAATGAATAACCTTGTCATTTAGCTTGAGCAACCCTAGGTTCCAGACAGGGTGGTCATAATTAAGACATACCAAGAGTCAATTACCGTTGATTTATGGATTGTCACCAAGGGACAGAGGGTGTGTAATCAACATGTCTATTAGTTGATGACACAATAATAATGGATAATCATGTTCTTTCAAATACTGATTACTTTTACAACTAGTGGTTGGAATGTTTAATATTTCACTACAATTTGTCATACAGTCTTTACATTATTTTCTGACCTATTTTTAAGTCTGAATTTGTTATTTTAATTCATCCAACCTTACTCTAATCAATAGTAAATAACTAAAATAAATTACTTTAAAATTCAATTAAAAATATCAAACAAGTGAAATAAACAACTGTAATTATAAAGATAATTTCATTGTTAATATAAACACTTCTAAGTGAAATTATTGAGTAAGGCTGGCCTTGGTACTAGTCTAAGTACTAAAGTAATTTCTTAAGTACGAAAGTACGATTATTTTAATGGTCAGGAACTGTTCGATGTTTTCTGAAATATTGTTCACAAAATTAACATCTTTCAGGGGTACTAGTACTCATAAACCATCTCAAGTGTCTCTTACTTCGGTAACTATTTCTGCCTCTCTCGGTAACTATACAGGTATATATATATAGTTCATTATCTTTGTAAGACACACTATAATATAAACACGCAGTAGCAACGCTCAGCTGTTTAACTTATCTTCCAGCCAATCCGGCATAGACTGAAACATTATCAGTAATATTCACCTTTTAGTGTACTGGTTCGCACCCTGACTATGTCTGAATAAGTACCTAACAAAGGTCAATAGTCTATGGGGAAAGGGTAGAGAAAGGTCAAGAGGGAGATTGGCCTATCCTTAGAAAAAAAGAAAAAAAAAAACAAGTGATGCTAACAATCCTAGCGGTGGTATAGCAAACAACTGGCGCGGTATGCGGAGATATGCTGTAACTCTGCGGTACGACCACTAGGATCGCTAGTGTCAAGCGGTTTGTATTTTCCTCAAGAGTACGTTTCACTACAGTGTGTATATACTTTACTGCGCTATAACCTTACTTATTTATTCTTTAGGATTCCCAACGTTTAATGGTATACAGATAAAGCCATGATTGTAAATATATTTAATATATATATATATATATATATATATATATATATATATATATATTGTCGGCACTGGTGGCGCAGTGCTGTAACCCAGCTACATGGGGACAAAGTGTTTGGGAGATTGTAGGCGATAGGTTGTATGCTCGGTCCTCTTAATACCGACATGGCGTCCGCTTGGTGGTTGCTATCAGCGTGGACACTACTAGAGAAGTCTGGGGTGTCCATGTGGGGTGGTAATCATTGTGCGGATGTTGTGTGGGGGAGATAACTGAGTATCAGGCTTGTCAATTAGCTGAAAATCAGACCAGCACTACGTGGTTCGGATTCCACGTAAAGCGTAGGTCCCTTAGTTGCCCTGGTTGTTGGGCTATTAATAAATTGCCCTTTCTGAGGAACAGTTGAACTCAGTTAGTAACCAGACTACACTCATCCACACTCATCCTACACCCATAAAAAAAAAAAAAAACCATTCATATTCGCCTTAAAATACGCACAACGTTGTGTTGGCGTCTCATATGTAAGAATGTAAGAATATATATATATATTTAAATAACAATGGGGGAAGCTTCATTATTTGAAATGTAGCTTCAATTTGTTTTTACAGGGATTAAATAGTGGGATTGTTATCCTTTTTTTCTCTTAGAAAAATTAGATTTTTAGTTTGCCTAAAAAACTGTGGAGGTTTCAAGGTTTATTACACAAATATGCATAACTTCTAAACTGACTCGACCTAGACTTGAATTTTTATATAAATAATTTTAAATGAAAAATATTTAATTCGAAATTATAGTCCGAAGCAATTATGCAACCTGTCTGGTATTCGGAGTTGGTACAAAGAACTATGATTGTGAAGAAGAACTATGATTGTGAAGAAGAACTATGATTGTGAAGAGTAATTTAACCATCGCAAGGGCATTTTTTGGCATCCTTAAAGTGTTGAGTAAAAGTATATTATATGTAAAGTAAAGTACACCAAGTATTACGTTAGACTTGTACTCAGTCATCAGTGAACATTCTGTCCATTTCAAACGACAGTTAAAGTTTCTTTATTGAAAGTTCCAACTTGGATTCAGAGTGCTCTCACAGCAAATCTTAGAACTACGATGAGTTTGGGAAATCTACGACCAATTGCGTGACGATGTAGGCCAGCTGTAACCATAGCAACGCCATCTTGCATTGTTGCCACTTTTCAGTTCTCTAAATGCACCAGTTTCTAAACCTACTTGTTTGATGCTGTTAAACTGAATACACGTTTTTATTGTTTATGTTGTTTTTTACATTTTTATTTCATATTGTTTACAGATTATTCTTATATCAATATTTATAAATTGTTGTATTGATCCAAGCCAAAGTTAACTTCAACTTCAACAATTCATTATAATGTCTGTCATTTGTCAAAGGAAGTATTATTAACAATACCGCACGTCAGATCATCACTCAAATGATACTAAGTGCGCTCATTTCACGTCTGGTCATTCATTAAATAAAGTATAATAATTTCTTTAAAATGGTCCCAAAGTAAACCTAATTTATAATTAACGGTAATACAGAATTATTTGTTTGCTCTGATGCGTGGTGTATCGGAAATTAAAATATACTATTAAGATTGAACACGAAAAAAATGGAAATAGAAAACAATCACAAATACTGTTTATTGAATTGAATTCTTCGGCTTAGAAATCTTTTTATTTGATAACAATTTCAATTGATCAGTTAATAGTTTTTCGATCTTTAAAATTGCTATACCATTATTTGTAAAATTGAATTCTTCAACGTTTTTATAACTAACCCATGTTTACTAAAATTTAAGGTTATTAAATTTAACTTTACAAATTTAAAATGCCCGCCAATTTGAAAAGGAATACTGTACAAAAATGAAATTCAACTGGTATATAAACATTATAAAAGTCAATATTCATACTAATTTTCATGATTTTATTTCAAATAACTTAAAAGATATTAAGCTTTTTGTAAAAAAATCACATTCATACATACTGATAACGGTTCGAGATAGACGGTTTGTACACATGACACATTTGTTTGTTTTAATGAATGACCTCCAGAAGTTTGGCTGGACACTTACGAGACACCCAGTATGAGGATGTTCTTTAAAGAATCTGTTTATAAAATATTTTATATACATAATTCACGTCAATATAGATATAACGTACTTATTGACAATACAGGCACTATTAAGTACTTCTCTAAAGTAAACCGATATTATACGTAGCTACAACCAGATTATTAAACGTTGTGGTTTATTTTGAGGAACGACGAAGGAAGTTTGTTGAATAACTTACAGACCGGATGAGAGCACTTTCAGCCTGTGGACGCTCAAGGAAGTCCTTTGTAGCCAGCTTTGAAGTCCCAACTTCCTTTTATGTTCGAAGAGAATATTGCTTTTTGTAGACAAAATACAGAGTGACAGAATATTACAGCATTATACTATATTAATGAAATAAAAAATCGAACATTTTGTAACCAGAATTACTTCTATGATGTAACAAAAACAAAAACCTAGTTGGTACTATTATTTTTCTAAGACTAAAATAACGTATCAAGCTATGTAGCGAAAATGAAAAATTCTCGGGTTCTCTTATGAAATGTCCTTCTAAGATACTCCGAAAAATTTGAAAAAGCGAATGAGTGTGATGAGAGTAAATGGACGAGTTTGGTCTATATTACTAACTAAGGTCGAGTGTTCCTTAGAAAGACCCATGAGGGTCCTACAGCTTTACATGGAATCCGAACCACGTAGAATTGGTCTGATTTGCAGCTAATTGACAAACCTCATACTCAGTTTATTTTCATACACAACATCTGTTCATTGACTACCACCCAACACGGACACCCAGACTTGTCTAGTAGTGTCCACATCGATGACAACAATTGAGCGGACGCCATACTGGCACTAAGAGGAATGATCATAGTATCTACCACCTGCAATATCCAAAGCACTTATATTATTAGTAAGATAAATATATAATATTTTTTTTCTATGTATGAACTTCGTAACTAATTCAATTAATTGACGTAATATAGTTTCAGAGGGATTGTCAAGTGTTTCTACAAACAAGAGAAGCCACCAAGTATCTTGAAACCTAATTAATTATGGGCCCAAAGTTATTGGGAAATGAGCTTACAGCCAATTTGTACACGTCACAACTGACATAGACTTGAGCTGACATTTCTGACATTTAACGTCCTTTCATCTTATGACAGGCGCATTTCCCAGCAATACGTTCAAAAGGAAGTCACACTTTTGTGTTTTAACTTAAAAAATATGACAAAAATCAGACATAACATTTTGTGTATGCATTAAATTAATGAAGACATAATTAACTGTAAGCATTGTTTAGAGAAATATTTACCTATACAATAGACTAAATACTAATACAGTCTTTAATCATTTCATTAAATTTTATATTTGTTTTTACATCCAGTGAAACCAAAATTTCCATTTTTTCGGATCCCAACTGTGGGGTACGCTGATTCAATGATTTTTCTGTACAAGTGTACATAATTCTTTGCGTTCCGTCTAGTATTAAACTATATCTAAACTGAACACTTGTGTTATATCTATATCTAAACATGTGAAATTTCATGTTAATTTTGAGTTGCCTTTATTGTACTGATAAACAGCGCTTATTAAAATACCGGCAAAACACAACAATACACCAAAACTGTCATTGCTCTCTACTAAATATCTGTCACAGGCCATGCGTGGATTCAACTTTAAAAATGACAAGCCATTAATAATTAATCTAAATTTAAACAAAATATTTTATTTTTTCAATTGACTACTAAACAATAATTGGATTTCTATGATTTGACTAGGTAGAATGTGTATGACCTTATTTATTACACACTGCAAATCTTATTACAAAATTTTCCCATAATTTAAAAATTGTCGGGATAAATAACGATTGCGTGCGAACCAAAGACGACTGAGTGTTTTAATTGTAACTAAAGATAGACATGTATATTACAAAAACATTGAAATGTGTTACAACACTAATTTATATGATACTCCAAGTTGTCTGTAACAGTTTAAATCAGTTTCACATTCGACTAGATAGATTCGCTGATTGCAATTAAGTCACCGATACGGAACGTAATGGAATTATCCCCTTTGAGGAGCTCACGTGAAGAAGGTGTATGTATGCAGGGGGGAGGTGAAGGAGAAGATAACTCAGTTATCTGGGTGTGTAAAGTCTTAAGCGGAACTCTGAACCACAAGACCACGTGGTTTGGTTTATGGTTTAAACAAAATGTTGTCGAAGAAGGAAAATACTATCATAAAATTAGAAATTATATTTTTTTCTTATTATATTATTAATATTTTTAATCTGTCGGTTTTATGCACATGTGGTTCACTGGAAACATTAATAAAAGTACCTATGTTTTTAATGGAAGGTGGAATTAGGACTATTATCGGATGGGTCCTCTTCCACCCAACTTTATATAAAACCTTACAAACAATATAAAAATATAATTTTCAAGTAAACCAAAACTTAAACAAAACTCAATTTACAAGCGTTTAAAATAATCAAAGACAGTAGAAAAATGAATGAAAGTTATAAATATGGAACTAAAATAACTCAATTTACTACTTCAAATCTAATAAACTTGTTAATGAACTCGATGTAATCAAAATTACATTGATTTTGATAATCCGCCATGGAATAAACAACCTTGTCGTCACGCCGGCGAGACCTGCAAAAACAGGTCCTTCAAACCAGCGCCATGGTTCGAGTTTCTGAAACTGTCAGGAAGGGAATTCCATCAACGAAAAACTGAAACTGTAAGGCCAGATTAAAAACACACGGCGTTTTTAACGATCGCATTTTTTACCGATAACGCCACGCATAGAAGTGCAGCGCTTGCACACACGTAGTTATTTTCCGATACCGACGGCGTCTTCAAGAAAAAGCTGTTTTTTCAGCTCATTCAACTGTGTCCAGCTGATTCACACATTATAAAAGAAGAGCATGTCATTAATTTGATTTATTACGTTTTAAATGGGCAGAAAGCTCTTTGGTTATACAAACACAAACGTACATCAGTCAATCAATGAAGAAATGAATTTGAAGTTAACCTACATTAACTTAACTTAACTAACCTAAGGAAGTTCAACATAACCTATTCTGACGTAACGTAACCAACTTAATAACTTTAACCTAACATAGCTTAATTTATTCTTTTTAATGTCCTCTAATTCATCAAAATAATTTCGAAATGGAATACATACTTCGTGCCATGCATTCCTTATTCCGTTTCTGTATTTAAATTTATTCAATGTATTATCCCAAAGAACGAGCCTTTCTTGAATTAAATTAATGAGCAATTCGTTGCCAATCACAATATTATCAGCCATATTGAATTAACTGTCCAAATTTAATGTGTGTTACAGACGTAGATAGCAGATCAACACAACAAAAACACAGCAGACAATTTAGTGGCAGTGGTCGTCCGTGCAGATACAGACGTTGTTAAATAAAACGATCGTTAATTATTCGGTCCAGTGTGCAACGAGCCTTTACTCCCTTGTCCACTATTGCTACGCCATTATCGGTAAATAATCCGATCGTTAATTATTCGGTCCAGTGTGCAACGAGCCTTTACTCCCTTGTCCACTATTGCTACGCCATTATCGGTAAATAATCCGATCGTTAATTATTCGGTCCAGTGTGCAACGGGCCATTTACTCCCTTGTCCACTATTGCTACGCCATTATCGGTAAATAATCCGATCGTTAATTATTCGGTCCAGTGTGCAACGGGCCATTTACTCCCTTGTCCACTATTGCTACGCCATTATCGGTAAATAATCCGATCGTTAATTATTCGGTCCAGTGTGCAACGGGCCATTTACTCTCTTGTCCACTATTGCTACGCCATTATCGGTAAATAATCCGATCGTTAATTATTCGGTCCAGTGTGCAACGAGCCTTTACTCCCTTGTTCCACTATTGCTACGCCATTATCGGTAAATAATCCGATCGTTAATTATTCGGTCCAGTGTGCAACGGGCCATTTACTCCCTTGTCCACTATTGCTACGCCATTATCGGTAAATAATCCGATCGTTAATTATTCGGTCCAGTGTGCAACGGGCCATTTACTCCCTTGTCCACTATTGCTACGCCATTATCGGTAAATAATACGATCGTTAATTATTCGGTCTAATGTGTAACGGGCCATATACTTCCCTTGTCCAACTATTTATTCGGTCCAGTGTGCAACGGGCCATTTACTCCCTTGTCCACTATTGCTACGCCCTTATCGGTAAATAATCCGATCGTTAATTATTCGGTCCAGTGTGCAACGGGCCATTTACTCCCTTGTTCCACTATTGCTACGCCATTATCGGTAAATAATCCGATCGTTAATTATTCGGTCCAGTGTGCAACGAGCCTCTACTCCCTTGTTCCACTATTGCTACGCCATTATCGGTAAATAATCCGATCGTTAATTATTCGGTCCAGTGTGCAACGAGCCTTTACTCCCTTGTCCACTATTGCTACGCCATTATCGGTAAATAATCCGATCATTAATTATTCGGTCCAGTGTGCAACGAGCCTTTACTCCCTTGTCCACTATTGCTACGCCATTATCGGTAAATAATCCGATCGTTAATTATTCGGTCCAGTGTGCAACGAGCCTTTACTCCCTTGTCCACTATTGCTACGCCATTATCGGTAAATAATCCGATCATTAATTATTCGGTCCAGTGTGCAACGAGCCTTTACTCCCTTGTCCACTATTGCTACGCCATTATCGGTAAATAATCCGATCATTAATTATTCGGTTCAGTGTTCAACGAGCCTTTACTCCCTTGTCCACTATTGCTACGCCATTATCGGTAAATAATCCGATCATTAATTATTCGGTCCAGTGTGCAACGAGCCTTTACTCCCTTGTCCACTATTGCTACGCCATTATCGGTAAATAATCCGATCATTAATTATTCGGTCCAGTGTGCAACGAGCCTTTACTCCCTTGTCCACTATTGCTACGCCATTATCGGTAAATAATCCGATCGTTTAAAAACGCTGTGCGTGTCTCCGGCCTAAATGACTTATTGTGAAAAATTGACTTATGATGGGGAATGTACAGCTGAGAAAATCCATATCGAGTGGAATGAGAATTCTTCTGGGAAAGGAATTTAAAACGGTCAGATATTACAATAGGTAAACCAGTTTTTTCTACAGCGAGCAGGAAAGGGCATGATATTGTCGGAGTTCCTTAAGTTTAAGGAGATATAGATGATTGAATAAGGGTCTGACATGAACATCACGACTTAAAGATGAAACGGATATAACAATTATGTGCACTATGTAATTTATCAGAGAGTTAAAGAGTCATTTCAGCCATCACAATGTCATTATAGATCAGTTACAATATCTCTATTTTTGTCAGCTTGATGGTTTGCTGTGAACATCCCTACTCCTACAACAGTAAACCCATTAAAAAAAAAGAAGCCATTTGTTGGAAAAATGACAAATTACGTTTAAATTTCTTGTCTCTTATCACAGCCATGGCTCATAGCTATTGGGAAAACTTTGATTAAAAATAGTTTTTGGAATTATCAAATAATTGGTTATAAGGCTTTTAAAACAATACCTGTCTTAATTATTCATTTGATAAAATTTTCAAATGTGACATAATTAAAAAAAAAACTACATAGTCCATTTGTAGTTTGTTTATTACGTTACTTTACCTATATTTTTAAATACAATACATCTTGTTGAATACATTTATGGTATTATTAAAAGTATAACTTTTTTAAGTTAAATAATTTTATTAGTTAGTGAGGTCTGCCACTTCTGGCTTAAACTGCATTACATTTACAAGGGACAAGAATAGCGCTTCACAGAGGACCACAAAACAACTGATAATGTATCATTGGATGAAATATCTATCTGGGTGTATATGAAAAGAGTGGTATAACCTATATCAGCTCTAAAAAAAATTGCTGAGTTGGAAATGTATCCGTATTTAAAAATCAATGTTTAGATGGTAAAACAATTATATAAAATAAATTTAAAGGTAAATAAATGAACTATGGATAATTTTGTATTGTACAATTCATAGTAATATCGTATTAACAGGGCTCTACTTCCACATGACCCCTGTGAAGTTAGTCTAACCTCGTGTAACTATTTCTATTGTATGTGACTCGCTCCACATTCTATTACTTCCGCACGACCCCTGTGAAGTTAGTCTAAACTCCTGTAACCATCTCTATTGTATGTGACTCGCTCCACATTCTATTACTTCCGCACGACCCCTGTGAAGTTAGTCTAAACTCCTGTAACCATCTCTATTGTATGTGACTCGCTCCACATTCTATTACTTCCGCACG
This sequence comes from Stictocephala bisonia, assembly GCA_035578905.1. NCBI lineage: Eukaryota > Metazoa > Arthropoda > Insecta > Hemiptera > Membracidae > Stictocephala > Stictocephala bisonia. Next base: position 105,504 of record JAQJVL010001231.1, on the reverse strand, counting down.
ACCCCTGTGAAGTTAGTCTAAACTCCTGTAACCATCTCTATTGTATGTGACTCGCTCCACATTCTATTACTTGCACACAATCCCTGTGAAGTTAGTCTAAACTCCTGTAACCATCTCTATTGTATGTGACTCGCTCCACATTCTATTACTTGCACACAATCCCTGTGAAGTTAGTCTAACCTCCTGTAACTATCTCTATTGTATGTGACTCGCTCCACATTCTATTACTTGCACACAATCCCTGTGAAGTTAGTCTAACCTCCTGTAACTATCTCTATTGTATGTGACTCGCTCCACATTCTATTACTTCCACACGACCCCTGTGAAGTTAGTCTAAACTCCTGTAACCATCTCTATTGTATGTGACTCGCTCCACATTCTATTACTTCCGCACGACCCCTGTGAAGCTAGTCTAAACTCCTGTGACCATCTCTATTGTATGTGACTCGCTGCCACATTCTATTACTTCCACACGACCCTGTGAAGTTAGTCTAAACTCCTGTAACCATCTCTATTGTATGTGACTCGCTCCACATTCTATTACTTCCGCACGACCCCTGTGAAGTTAGTCTAAACTCCTGTAACCATCTCTATTGTATGTGACTCGCTCCACATTCTATTACTTCCGCACGACCCCTGTGAAGTTAGTCTAAACTCCTGTAACCATCTCTATTGTATGTGACTCGCTCCACATTCTATTACTTCCGCACGACCCCTGTGAAGTTAGTCTAAACTCCTGTAACCATCTCTATTGTATGTGACTCGCTCCACATTCTATTACTTCCGCACGACCCCTGTTAAGTTAGTCTAAACTCCTGTAACCATCTCTATTATATGTGACTCGCTCCACATTCTATTACTTGCACGACACCCTGTTAAGTTAGTCTAAACTCCTGTAACCATCTCTATTATATGTGACTCGCTCCACATTCTATTACTTGCACACAATCCCTGTGAAGTTAGTCTAAACTCCTGTAACCATCTCTATTATATGTGACTCGCTCCACATTCTATTACTTGCACACAATCCCTGTGAAGTTAGTCTAAACTCCTGTAACCATCTCTATTTTATGTGACTCGCTCCACATTCTATTACTTGCACACAATCCCTGTGAAGTTAGTCTAAACTCCTGTAACTATCTCTATTGTATGGGACTCGCTCCACGTTTTATTACTTCCTGATCGGACAAAATAATTTCATATTCCTTTTGTTAGTTTGAACTTAAAGTTCGATAGAATATATTAAGGACGTATACAAATTTTGTAAAGTAATTTTGGTTAGCGTAGTGATTTAGACTTACAACACTCAGTTTGTACTTAGAAAAACTGATGGATTTTAAAAATGTGATTGAAGAAAAACCCCAAGGAAAAGATTGCAAATGTTTGCATATCCTATATGAGATTTATTCACCAAATTTATATTAATATTTCCTATTAACACTTACGTGTATCACAACTAAACTTTGTATAGCTATAAGTTATTGCAGGGACTGAAAATATATTCGCACTGTTGGCTCAGTGCTACAGCTGGGGGACAAAGTGTTTGGGAGATTGTAGGCGATAAGTTCCAGGCTCGGTCTTCTTAATACCGAACGGTGTCCGCTCAACGATTGCCATCGACGTGGACACTACTATAGAAGTATGGGGTGTCCATGCCGGATGGGAATCAGGGTTAAGATGTTGTGTAGGGGAGAGAATGGTAAGACATGTCAGTTAGCTGAAAATGAACAAACACTATGTGGTTCGGATTCCACGTAAAGCTGTAGGTCTCATAGTTGCCCTGGCTGTTGGGCTATTAATAAATTGTCCTTTCTGAGCTAAAGTTGAACTCAGATAGTAACCATAACTACACTCATCACACTCATTCGCCCCTCATATTCGTCCATATCTCTGCAATCGGTGTCTTAGAAATGAATAAAAAATAAAGATAAATAAAATAAAAAAATAATGAATACATGACTAGTAAAACGTACTAACTAACACTAGGCTGTTGGATAAAATTAGAATACTGATCTTTTTTAAAGCATATTAAAATAAATAGTGTCACCACAAGTGGCACATTGCAAGTCACCCAGCTAACTGGGGACAGCGGTGTGGAGATGGAAGACGATATGTTCTTTTCTTGATCCTCTTAAGATCAACATGACGTCCACTCAATGGTTGCTATCGATCTGTGGTGTCCATGTTGGTACATTTGTTATGTAGAAAAGAGGACTGAAAGTCTGGCTCATCATTTATTGATAGTTATTTACAAAATTTTTTATATTTGTACTTTATATTTTATTTTTAGAAATATTATTGACTGCAGTTTTTTTGTAAACCAGATGTGTTGTTTTGAAAAACGCCATTATTATTTTTAGCTTAAAATCAAACCAACACTACGTGGTTTGAATTCCACGTAAAGCTTACCTTAGTTGTCTTGGCTATTGGACTATTAATAAATGGTTCATTCTAAGGAACAGTCAACCATAGATGGTAACAATGACTACACTCGTTCATTTTCAATTATCACACTCTCATAATCGCTCAATATCTGCCATCAGCATCTTAGTAATGAATAACGAAGCTGTTTAGGTTACAAAATTTTAAGATATGGTTTTAAATTGGAGGCTATTATATTTTCATACACCAATTATACAATAAGTTTATATAGGGAGACGCAAAGTACTGCCGGTAGTCAAATTACTTATAAATACCCTTTGGTTGCTTTCATCTCTTTCCTTTTATATTATATAAAAACAAAGAGATGTGTAATTATTCAGCTGTGCTGATTTTCCCTTTTCCTGTTAATGAAGTGTGAATAACTGAATCCAATTAACTGAACTGAAATTATATTATAAGGTGAATTTATTAACATAAATTAAATAAAATTTAATTATTCTGTAAACATAAAATCTTTAAAAATGTATCGTGAAAATATGAATATTTATATACAAAATATGCTACGTTTTAAGAAACCCCCTTTTAATTTTTGTATGAAAACCATTTAAATACCTGTAAGGGAGTTTTATATTTTAAATTATTGCGTATATGTAGTGTACATAACTGTCGATGTTATGTACATTTTAAGTAACTTGAAGTTAAGCGCTAAAAATACTCAAGATAATTTTTATAAGGACATCGAAATAAAGAATATTATAATAAATAATAACTTAACATTTGAAAAATAAATACAGTAATTATAACAAAATGTTGTTTTACGAAAATTTATAATCGATCCACTTGAAGGAACTTTGAGATGTATCAGGTGTACTAAATGAAAAACTTCATTTAGTAAATTTAGTAACTGATATTCCTTCTTTATAATAGATGCTAGAAAGTTGCCATTCGTAGTAAAAGAATAAAACTTGAGAAGACAAATACCATATACTCACACTACACTCACAAATAGTAAAACACCGACTTAACTTAGATAATAAGTCAAGTATACAGATTCATAGTGTTCTCGAATTTATGTTGAAAACTTTGGGATATTGTTACTTGGGTCAACAGAAACGTTAATATGAATAAGGGGGACTGTCTTCGTAAAACGTATACATACGAAAGTGTCATCTAAATCCAACCAAACTTAAAGTAAACATTCTTCCTGGTAGTAAGACCCTCTTTTGAAAATAATTTCGATGATATAACATATTTCCGTTTTAAAAGGTGGTATTAAAAAATATTAATAACAATCTTTAAAATAATTCAAGAACACTACAAAGAAACAAGTTGAATTTTAAAACATGATGAATTTTAATTTTGTTGTTAATATTTATTATATAATTGTTGTCAGTAAAAATACTGAAAAATCCACTTTGAGATTAGCATAAGAATATAATACGCTAAAATACAAGTTGTGATTTATGTTCAAGTGCAATATAATATCCAGAGGTGAAAAGAATAGAAAGGAAGATATCCAGTTACGGTTATCTTCATAGTAACATGAATAGTAAGGAAGATATCCAGTTACGGTTATCTTCATAGTAACATGAATAGTAAGGAAGATATCCAGTTACGGTTATCTTCATAGTAACATGAATAGTAAGGAAGATATCCAGTTACGGTTATCTTCATTGTAACATGAATAGTAAGGAAGATATCCAGTTACGGTTATCTTCATTGTAACATGAATAGTAAAAAACATAGTAAATAATTTTAGCCTAAGTGATAGGACACATTAAAGCTGGGTTGTATAAGGCTTTATGGTTGTAGCTCATACGTTAACACTTGTACAGCATTTGTAAAATAAATGTAATATATCTTCTGGATGTTTTAAACAAATTGTAGTAATATTGCTAATGCAAATTATTGATAAGATTTTAGAAATGAAAATTTGATATCTCTCCTAATATAAAAACGACATGAATTCTAGTATTACAATGCAGCTAATTTGTTTTATTTTGTTTGATATGTATTTTTCTAAAAAAAAGGTTTTGGTAGAATTATTAATATTTTTATTAATGTTTGTTAGTCTATTAAGCGATGCCATAAAAATGCTTTAATATTTAAATAAAAACCTTTAATCCGTCTGAAATGTGCTAAACTAAAAAAAAACCGTATGCACTTGATATATACAAAAGCATATTGATAGAAAAGTATTAAACCATTGTTGTGTATCGAAAACCCATTTTCACAATTATTTCGGAAAGCGTTATCTTTGGCTCATAATGTTTTTTGTCACAGGCTCGTATCACATGATTGGGCAGATTTAAATATAGTTTCGAGGTTTTTATATTTTTAAGAATATTGGGTGTACACGTTAATTTTGCTGTGTGATATGGACAGTCTCCACAACCGAGGAGACGAGCATCCTTAAATTGGTAATTGTTAATATTTTTAATACCAAAGTAAAAAAAGGGAATATGTAATTTATGAAGGGAAGGGCGAAAACGTAGAATTCAATCCAGAATTGATTAATTAGTGATTAAACATCAATCATTTGACCTCAAAAATATATCGCAATATGAATATGAATCCTAGAAAGTAATCTTGAAATGTTGATTAAATATCCATTTGTATTGAACCAATACCGAGAACACAAAAATATCTGTTTGTAAGGCAATATCTTTAGCTTTATTTATATCCCGTCGGCATTTACCTCACGTCCTTTTCTAATGAGTTTATATCTGATAGTAACAGATTTTAAAAACATGTTTAGTTTATCCAATAATATTTACTTAGTGACTAAAGTACATTCAATCATAAATTCTTATTCACGTGTTCACGCCGATAGCAACCATCAAGCGGACGCCATGTCGGTATTAAGAGGACCGAGCATCCAACCTATCGCCTACAATCTCCCAAACACTTTGTCCCCATGTAACTGGGTTACAGCACTGCGCCACCAGTTGGAAATATATAAACACTCTTCACCAACCTTGAAACATTCTTGAAAAGTGGTTTGTTGAATTATAACAGTAATATGACTGTTTTTATAACAGAACCTTCTAATTTATGTTCACAAACGCGTAATCAATGTTTTGCTAATTCTCCACAAAAGGTAAATAGGTTCATTTGGCTAATTTCTTTAAAGATATTAACAAAAACATAATGAATATATAGAATAAATTAATACAATCATCGTCCTCTCTCTTATTCCCTTATACTGCAAAACTGATTATTTTCTAAAAATCTTGATTATAAGAAGTCACGCTAACTTTGCTAAGATCGAGAGAGGTGCGTTTTGTTTGTGAAACCATAATATTCGTGCACTTTGTACTTTTATTGTAATATATTTGTGCATTTTTGCTTATATTGTAATAAATTTGTGTTGTGTGACGTTTATTTGTAATGTGAAACTATAATGTTGAGCTAGTTCCAAAATCTACTAATTTAGGATTTAAGGAAAGGTTTTCTCATAAAGTAAAATGCTGATTTTAAAAATTAAATAAATATTCGATTAATTCGTGTTAGGTTTTATTTATTCATTTTTTCACAAAATAAAAGAATGATTTATAACTAAATGACGAACTAATACATCACAATCACTTATAAATACATTTTTTTATTATTAAAAAAAATAAAACTTAACTCACTTGTTCACAAAAGCCCGTACGTGAACCTTTTTTATCGAATGAATTACCGACCGTTACCTCGGTTGGGGATTCGAACCTTGAAACTTGTCCTACGCAGTCCGAATCCTTACCCACTGCACCACCACGACGGCAGTTGTACCGTGTAAAGAAAACCAATTCATATAAATGATGGAGTACCACATGGGTCGATTCTGGGACCTTTACTGTTTTTGTCATACAGTATATAATTGATTTATTAGTTCATCATAAAGAACTATTTGAATACTCCAACGATACTACTGTTACCGTAAAAGGACAAATCAGGATGAAAATAGCAAATAGGAGACTAACTGTAGGGAAGAAGGGTGGGACTTACGGGTCAACTTGCTATCATTATGAACACATTGGGAGCAATACGTGTCACACTCACAGACAAATGTGACAGACAATTGGCAGACCCGGGCCATAAATGTCGGACGGGGATGAGATTGTGTGACCCATACTTATTAAAGATTTATATGGGGATCACAATCTGTTATATACAGGGTACCATTTATGTAACGAATGTTATTTATACTTAAATACAATAGAATTGTACATAATTGTAAATAAGAAAGCTACTTTCATGAAATAATTTATTGAAGGAGAAATTCACTTTGTAAAGGAAGGTAATCAGTTATTAATGAAAGTCCTAAGTTGCCAAAAAATTTCTTAGCATAAATAATAATAAAACATCGGATCAAGAGCAATGTTTGGATCTTAGAAAATACTATTTTAAAGATTTGATTCAAATTGTTTAGTTAAATGTAAGTTAAAAGTCAGACAATTCACATAAATGTTGGAGTACTACAGGGGTTGATTCTGAGAACACTATTGGTTTTGTCATACAGTATACAATTGATTTATTAGTTCATCATGAAGATTGAAGAACTATTTGAATTCTCCAACTATGTAAATCTATGTCAAATAAACTTGATTCTATTCATAGTTATTTTTATCAAAATTATACTTAATATAAAAACATTTGTTTTCACAACTTTTGGTAATCATCAAAATTCAAATTCCTTGTGACGAGTTGTGTTTAGTCAAATAGAGTCACTAACAATAAATGTTTTGGTATGACACACGAGTGCAATTCAGAAAATCCATGTGGAAATAAATTTTATTACATACATTTTATATTATTAATTGGCTCCAGAAATAACCTGTAATATTTTAGAAAGAGTGTAGCACGAATATTAAGTTAAGATTGCCCACAATGTAGGATATGACTTACCATACGTATAGGCAGTAGTGAAGCCTATAACATAAAAATATAGAAAATTGTATTAATATTTGATCTTTTGAAAAAAAAAAAAATCTTTTAGCAAAAAACAAACAAAAATACCCTCAATACCACAGTACGTGTATGGGAAGGCGGGCGGGTCAATATCACAGGACGTGTATGGGAGGGCGGGTGGGTCAATACCACAGGACGTGTATGGGTGGGCGGGTGGGTCAATACCACAGGACTTGAATGGGAGGGCGGGCGGGCCAATACCACAGGACTTGTTGTCAATACCATTGTATGTGTATGGGAGGTGGGGTGGGTCAATACCATTATATATGTATGGGAGGTAGGAATCCATCCAGCTCTCACCTCCTGCCCATCATAGGCCTACGTGCCAAAAATTCTTGGAGTGGGTGTCATTGTAAGGGTGACCCCCCAATAATTACATCGATGGATATTTTTTACAATACAATAACTATCTGAACTTTTTCTTTTAAATAGTTATGCCATGGATATAGATATAGTGGTTAGTATACCAAATAAGGACAGTGGCTTGAAATATTTAAAAAATGAACGAACGTACAGAAGTAGCCACACAGTAATAGTCGGAAGGTACTTCAGGTTACATCTCTTATCCAACGTATGGTAGCATTGTTCAATGAATCTCATTGTCCTCAATAGCTTTGAGACGGTTCAATACGTAGAAGTCTTGTAGTGGAACGTTGTAGTCAGCTATACAGAAATATGCCAACTTCCAAGTTAAATCAACTTTCATCAGAAAGGGTAGCCTTTAAAAATGTCACGTGATTAGTAACATTATTAGTAATGAATCATAAATTAATTTACTACTTATAACATTACATTATGACCTATCTCTGATAGGTTAACAGCAGACAATAGCATCCCTTTAAGAAAGCTTAAAGCGTACATCAAAATGCTCTTTAATTGATAAGTACTAACCAGTGACACGATGCAGTTTACTTGAAGTAACATTTGACATAACTAGCCTGTGGCATGAAGTAGTTTACTTGAAGTAAAATTTAATGGAAGTGACCAGTGATACGATGTAGTTTACTTGAAGTAACATTTGACATAACTAGCCTGTGGCATGAAGTAGTTTACTTGAAGTAAAATTTAATGGAAGTGACCAGTGATACGATGTAGTTTACTTGAAGTAACATTTGGCATAACTAACCTGTGGCATGATGTAGTTTACTTGAATTAAAATTTAATGGAAGTGCCCAGTGATATGATGTAGTTTACTTGAAGTAACATTTGACATAACTAACCTGTGGCATGATGTAGTTTACTTGAATTAAAATTTAATGGAAGTGACCAGTGATACGATGTAGTTTACTTGAAGTAACATTTGACATAACTAACCTGTGGCATGAAGTAGTTTACTTGAATTAAAATTTAATGGAAGTGACCAGTGATACGATAAAGTTTACTTGAAGTAACATTTGGCATAACTAACCTGTGGCATGATGTAGTTTACTTGAATTAAAATTTAATGGAAGTGACCAGTGATACGATGTGGTTTACTTGAAGTAACATTTGACATAACTAGCCTGTGGCATGAAGTAGTTTACTTGAATTAAAATTTAATGGAAGTGACCAGTGATACGATGTAGTTTACTTGAAGTAACATTTGACATAACTAACCTGTGGCATGAAGTAATTTACTTGAATTAAAATTTAATGGAAGTGACCAGTTATACGATGTAGTTTACTTGAAGTAACATTTGGCATAACTAACCTGTGGCATGATGTAGTTTACTTGAATTAAAATTTAATGGAAGTGACCAGTGATACGATGTAGTTTACTTGAAGTAACATTTGACAAAACTAGCCTATGGCATGAAGTAGTTTACTTGAAGTAAAATTTGACATAACTAACCTGTGGCATGATGTAGTTTACTTGAAGTATACTTTGACATAACTAACCTGTGGCATGATGTAGTTTACTTGAAGTAACATTTGAGATAACTAACTTGTGGAATGATGTAGTTTACTTGAAGTAACATTGACACAACTAGCCTGTGGCATGAAGTAGTTTACTTGAAGTAAAATTTAATGGAAGTAACCAGTGATTCGATGTAGTTTTCTTGAAGTAACATTTGAGATAACCTGTGGCATGATCTAGTTTACTTGAAGTAAAATTCGACATAACTAACCTGTGGCATGATGTAGTTTACTTGAAGTAAAATTTGACATAACTAACCTGTGGCATGATGTAGTTTACTTGAAGTAAAATCTGACATAACAAACCTGTGAATAACTATAATAACTATATAACTAGCCTGTGGCATGATGTAGTTTACTTGAAGTAAAATTTAATGGAAGTAACCAGTGATACGATGTAGTTTACTTGAAGTAACATTTGACATAACTAGCCTGTGGCATGAAGTAGTTTACTTGAAGTAACATTTGACATAACTAGCCTGTGGCATGATGTAGTTTACTTGAAGTAACATTTGACATAACTAGCCTGTGGCATGAAGTAGTTTACTTGAAGTAACATTTGACATAACTAGCCTGTGGCATGAAGTAGTTTACTTGAAGTAAAATTTAATGGAAGTGACCAGTGATACGATGTAGTTTACTTGAAGTAACATTTGACATAAATAGCCTGTGGCATGAAGTAGTTTACTTGAAGTAAAATTTAATGGAAGTGACCAGTGATACGATGTAGTTTACTTGAAGTAACATTTGGCATAACTAACCTGTGGCATGATGTAGTTTACTTGAATTAAAATTTAATGGAAGTGCCCAGTGATATGATGTAGTTTACTTGAAGTAACATTTGACATAACTAACCTGTGGCATGATGTAGTTTACTTGAATTAAAATTTAATGGAAGTGACCAGTGATACGATGTAGTTTACTTGAAGTAACATTTGACATAACTAACCTGTGGCATGAAGTAGTTTACTTGAATTAAAATTTAATGGAAGTGACCAGTGATACGATAAAGTTTACTTGAAGTAACATTTGGCATAACTAACCTGTGGCATGATGTAGTTTACTTGAATTAAAATTTAATGGAAGTGCCCAGTGATATGATGTAGTTTACTTGAAGTAACATTTGACATAACTAACCTGTGGCATGATGTAGTTTACTTGAATTAAAATTTAATGGAAGTGACCAGTGATACGATGTAGTTTACTTGAAGTAACATTTGACATAACTAACCTGTGGCATGAAGTAGTTTACTTGAATTAAAATTTAATGGAAGTGACCAGTGATACGATAAAGTTTACTTGAAGTAACATTTGGCATAACTAACCTGTGGCATGATGTAGTTTACTTGAATTAAAATTTAATGGAAGTGACCAGTGATACGATGTGGTTTACTTGAAGTAACATTTGACATAACTAGCCTGTGGCATGAAGTAGTTTACTTGAATTAAAATTTAATGGAAGTGACCAGTGATACGATGTAGTTTACTTGAAGTAACATTTGACATAACTAACCTGTGGCATGAAGTAATTTACTTGAATTAAAATTTAATGGAAGTGACCAGTGATACGATGTAGTTTACTTGAAGTAACATTTGACAAAACTAGCCTATGGCATGAAGTAGTTTACTTGAAGTAAAATTTGACATAACTAACCTGTGGCATGATGTAGTTTACTTGAAGTAAAATTTGACATAACTAACCTGTGGCATGATGTAGTTTACTTGAAGTAACATTTGAGATAACTAACTTGTGGAATGATGTAGTTTACTTGAAGTAACATTGACACAACTAGCCTGTGGCATGAAGTAGTTTACTTGAAGTAAAATTTAATGGAAGTAACCAGTGATACGATGTAGTTTTCTTGAAGTAACATTTGATATAACCTGTGGCATGATCTAGTTTACTTGAAGTAAAATTTGACATAACTAACCTGTGGCATGATGTAGTTTACTTGAAGTAACAATTGACATAACTAACTTGTGGCATGATGTAGTTTACTTGAAGTAAAATCTGACATAACAAACCTGTGAATAACTATAATAACTATATAACTAGCCTGTGGCATGATGTAGTTTACTTGAAGTAAAATTTAATGGAAGTAACCAGTGATACGATGTAGTTTTCTCGAAGTAACATTTGATATAACCTGTGGCATGATCTAGTTTACTTGAAGTAAAATTTAATGGAAGTAACTAGTAACACGATGTAGTTTACTTGAAGTAACATTTGACATCACTAAACAGTGACATGATGTGATTTACTTGAAGTAACATTTGATGGAAGTAACTAGTGACACGATGTAGTTTACTTGAAGTAACATTTGATGGAAGTAACCGGTGATACAATGTAGTTTACTTGAAGTAACATTTTACATCACTAAAAAATAACATGATGTGGTTTACTTGAAGTAACATTTGATGGAAGTAACCGGTGGTACGATGTAGTTCACTTGAAGTAACATTTTACATCACTAACACTGGACACAATGTGGTTTACTTGAAGTAACATTTGATGGAAATAATTAGTGATACGATGTAGTTTATTAGGCAGCCTCCTACGTAATACCCACATACACGTGGGTACCTGTTTGTATAAAAATAAAATAATGTATGCCTGCTTATTTGAGTTTCTACGCCACTCATGCATTACTAAACTGTTTACACGCTAATAATGAAACTTAGGGAATTGTTCAGTAAACTCATGGGAAGGATTCTGGCATGGTTTTATTTACATCCAACTCTAGGGCTTTTGAATTTAAAATTTCAAAGTTAATTTTATGAAGTAATTTGATTTATGCCATTAATCTTCAGCTACTCGTTTTGAATTATACTTAGTGATGCTTATTAATATTAAAATTTAACTTTACTAACATATAGTCATCTTGTAGCACAGGTAAGTGGCTGAGTAATATAAAACGCTTAGACAGCTATGATTAAATTTTGTTTTTATTCAAAATTTCAACTGCTAATATTTTCACGCAAGAATTATTAAAACCTTGATGTGAAGAAAGTGGATATTTACTATAGGATTTATGTAATTAAAAGTATTTATGTAATTAAAAGTAATTATATCGTCCATTGACCGTTCAGTGACGTATTATCCTCTGCAATTGGTTATTTTACAGAAATATCTGGGCTATCTCAGAAGTTTTACTTATTAATTAAGTAAAATTGCAAATTGCAAAAAGTAAAATTGCAAGTAAAGTGCAGTAAAAACTAAAGGGTTTGTTATTTTCTGAATAAATATAACTGTCTACTTTAATAAAAGTGGTCTGGCAAACACATACTGCCACAAGTTCGATTTCCGGGAGATTCATTTAGGAGTTTGGACCGCTGTCAGCATTTTCTCTCAGTGGTGAGATAAGTTTCAGTAAACTTCCCTTCCTGAGTATTCTGATAAGCGTTTCGTCTGAACCTGATAATGGTGGGTGTTTTTTTGCTGATGACCTAGTGATATAAGGCGGAAAGGTAAACAAGGTACAGTAGTTAGGTAAACAAGGTACAGTAGTTAGGTAAACAAGATACGTTTGGATGAGTGGTATATATAATATTAGAGACGAAACCGTCAAAGAAGTGGATGGGAGTTGTTATAAAGTGTAAATTTATTAATTCCATTAGAAGAGATATTTTGTGTTTCCCCTTATATTCATGTACGGGCAAGCAAGTTACTAACAATGAGCTGGAGTACGACTTTCAATATAGACAATAGATGTGACCTCTGTACTCAGCTGATTAGACACGCACCGAGACGAAGGACAAGCTGAGACGGCAGTCTAGTGCAGAATCCAGGTATGCGAAGACGTCTAGCATTTCTGTCTGTGATTACTTTTTCACCTCATTATAAAATATTAGCTATAAGCGCAGTTTTTGGTATTAACACATTAGCTTACGTCATTTGGCGACGAGATTTAAAGTATCCATGCGAGTTTTTTGTTTAAGTGTTAAAAAGTGGCGTTTTAAAGTGATCAAATCGTGTTGAACAGCTTTCAGGTTAGGACAAAGCTGCCGGTCAGCCATATTGATTGTTGTAGACCAGTGACTTTTGGAACAGTTGCAAAAGTAACGGTTGTACTACCTTGAAGTTGTTACTTTGGAGTAACAGGTTTATTGACAACAGTGACAAAGTAACTGTTACCGACGATAACTGTTATTTGGAACTGATACCGGCTAATTTTACAACGTGGAATTGAATCAACAGTTAAGAAATTGATTTTCATGGTTGAGGTTAAGGGAAAAATATCTAGCTTGGATGAAATCGGTAAGTTGTCTTATTTTATTAAATAACTATGGCTAGCAAACCACTCATTGGAAAAGTTAGTGAATTCAATGAAGATGTTGAAAGTTTTGAAAATTATGTAGAGAGGTTAGATCACTTTTTCTCTATAAACACTATTGATGAGGGACATAAAGTGTCATTTTTTGTGTCTGTAATTGGGCCTACTCTATATTCAACACTTAAAAATTTGTTACACCCCAAACTTGTTAAAGATCTGAAGTATACTGAAATTGTTAAGGTGTTGAAAAATCATTTCACTCCAAAATGTAACACAACTTATGAAAGATTTATTTTCCATAAAAGAACTCAAAAGGAAGGGGAAACTATAACTGATTATTCCATGCAATTGAAAAAACTTGCAGCCACTTGTAATTTTGGAGATTTTTTAGACGATGCTTTGAGGGACCAATTCTTATGCGGATTGAAATCTAGCCACATATTGAGCAAGCTTCTTGCAGAGGGGAATTCTCTTACATTTACTAAAGCTCTTGAGTTATCTTTAGTTCTAGAAAATGCCGACAGGAATGTCAGATCACTTCACCCAGAAAAACCCATGAGTTATGAAGTAAACTACGTTAAAGGTGGTAAGCTTAGCCATAAGGGACATGCAGTACATTCTAATGCAAGGCCTAAGGGGTTTGATGTCAAAAAGGGTAACGAGCAAAAATGTTACCGATGTGGGAAGTTACATGATGTTAAAACTTGCCCGTATGTAGACTATACTTGTTTCTGTTGCCAAAAGAAGGGTCACTTGTCTAATATGTGTAAATCTAAAAATAAAATGAAGCATGGGGGCATTAGTAAAATCAATTATTGTGAATCGGACAATGATGAAGGCGATGGACCTAGTAAGGGGGAAGAAGACTCGTTTGAGTTGTATACTATAGCCTATGCTAATAACAGCAAACCAAATAACTTTATTGTTAATATGGTTGTAAATAAAATTCCCATTGACATGGTTGTGGATACGGGTGCGGTAGTTACCTGTATGCCGGACAAATTATATTTTGAGAAATTTAATAAAAAGGGATCTGAGTTGCGGGAATGCAACATTAAGTTAAAAACTTACACTGGTGAACAAATACAAGTTCTTGGGAAGTTTCAGGCTTGTGTGACAACAGAGAAGAGAGAGCATCGCCTGCCGGTTGTTGTCGTCAAGACGTCTGGAGGGAATCAGCCTACTCTGATGGGGCGGAACTGGCTGGAAGAAATTCAGCTGGATTGGAGACAGATGAAATCGAGCAGAACTTTCGAGAGGGTAAACAAGGAAGTGCAGCTACTGGACGGTAAGTCCGTTCCAAATGAATCCGAATTATTAGATGAATTTAAGAGAAAATATGCACCTGTTTTTGAGTCAGGACCTGGTGAAATAAAAGGTAGCTCAGTTAACATTCTTTTAAAGGAAAATTCAAAACCAGTTTTCTGTAAAGCTAGGAGTGTGCCTTTTGCCCTCCGTAAATCTGTTGAGACCGAACTTGAAAAATTGCAAAGTAACGGAATTATTTACCCTGTCACTAAGTCAGAGTGGGCAACACCGATCGTTGTTGTGCCAAAACCCAACAATGAGGTTAGGATCTGTGGGGATTTTAAGGTAACAATTAACCCTTGTCTGAGGACAGATCACTACCCTTTGCCAAATCCTGAGGATATTCTCACAAAAATATCCGGAGCTAAGTTTTATTCGAAATTAGACCTATCAGCAGCCTATAGTCAGTTGAAGGTCAGTGAGTCTTCCCAAGAACTCTTAACAATTAATACCCACTTGGGATTGTTTCGCTACAGTAAATTAGCTTACGGAATCACGAGTGCCGGCAGCCTCTTCCAGTCTACCATGGACAGCATCTTGTCAGGATTGAATAATACGATTTGCTACATTGACGACATTCTTTTGTTTTCAAAGAGTTTCTCTGAAATGCAGTGTTTGGTGGACTCAGTTTTGAGTAAATTGATGGAGCACGGGATTAAAATCAATATCTCTAAAAGTGAGTTCTTCAAGAAAAACCTCGTGTTCTTGGGGTACCGTCTGGATGAACTGGGCATTGATCAGAGTGAAGAGCTCACTAGGGCTATTCTAAACGCACCCAAACCTGAAAATATTTCTCAGTTGAGGTCGTTTCTGGGCCTGATAAATTTTTATGGAAAATTTATCCCAAATTTAGCTACCTTACTTCACCCATTGTACCAACTTCTTAACAAAGACGTAAAGTGGTCCTGGTGCAAAAAGTGTGAGTTTGCCTATGAAGAAAGTAAGCGACTGTTAGTTAGGGACAATGTATTGATACCCTATGACCCAAATTTGGACATCATAGTTACCTGCGATAGTTCCAGCTACGGAGTGGGGTGTGTAATCGCACACTCTTTACCTGACGGCTCCGAGCGTCCAATCGCTTTTGCTTCCCGTACACTAACCAAATGTGAAGTAAAATATGGTCAAATCGAAAAAGAAGCCCTTGCGTTAGTGTACGCCGTCAAGAAATTTCATAAATTTCTATATGCTCGGAAGTTCACCTTGGTCACAGACCACCGACCACTAACATTCTTGCTGGGTCCTACTAAAGGTATCCCAACCTTAGCAGCAGCACGCATCCAGAGGTGGGCCCTGATTCTAGCTGCCTACCAGTATGATATAAGGTATCGGAAGGGTGCTGAAATCTCTAACGCAGACGCGTTATCTCGCCTTCCCTGCGACGGTGATGGAACAGCAGGTGAGATTTCTTTCTTTTCATTTGACTATCAGCTGCCTATAACTTCCAAGGAGATTGCTACCGCTACAAGGTTTGATCCAGTTCTCTCTAAGGTCTTAGACTACGTAACACATGGATGGCCTGGACACTTCAGCGAGGGAGGTATCCAACCTTACTTTAGTAAGAATTTGCAGCTATCAGTAGACAATGGGTGTATACTCTATGGTAATAGAGTAATAATACCCCCAGTTCACCAAAAAGAAATTCTTTTGATGCTTCATTCAGAGCACCCAGGCGAATCCAGGATGAAGGCCTTGGCTCGAAGTTTTGTATGGTGGCCCGGACTCGACAAGGATGTAGAAGAGATGGTAAAAACATGTACAATATATCAAAAAACTCGAAAATCAGCACCCCTAGCTCCTCTTAGTACCTGGACATGGCCAAAACATAGTTGGCAGAGGTTGCACATGGATTTTGCCAATTTTGAGGGGAAGGAGTTTCTGATAATCGTAGACAGCTTTTCAAAGTGGATAGAGGTGTTTTACATGCCTTCTACTACATCAAGGTGCACCATTGACAAACTCCGGCATTGTTTCGCAACATTTGGCCTGGCTTCTACAGTCGTAACGGACAATGGTCCACAGTTTACATCCTTTGAGTTCAAGGAATTCATGGAGGGTAATGGAGTCCACCATGTACTAACACCCCCGTACCATCCAGCATCAAATGGCCTAGCTGAACGGGCTGTGCAAACAGTTAAGGATGTATTTCTGAAACAAATGCTCCATGATGCCAAACATAACACCAAGCGCTCATTACAGCACCGCATCGATTCGTTCTTATTCACGTACAGAAATACACCACATTCCATGACTGGATTAGTTCCTTCAGAGGTTATGTTTAGGTTCAAGCCAAAAACACATCTAAGTCTATTGAAACCTCACCTGACAAGTCAAATGGAAGTTAAGCAGGAGAACATCAGTCAATCTGCAAATAACTCCCGTGGTAAGCACCGCAACTTTGAGCTTGATGACAAGGTGTATGTACGGACGGTTCGGCAAGAACAGATTAATTGGCACCCTGGAATTGTAACAAGGATTGTCAGCCCTGTGACTTACTTAGTCAAGGTGGATGGCCGAATAAGGTTTGTGCACATCGACCATCTTCGATCGAGAGTAGCTGAGGACGAAGAAGCAGATAATATTATGGTCCAATTCCCCAGGGCAAAATTTCAACAAAGTGAAATGACAAATAAAAGTCCTCAAGGCTCACCTGCCAAGGTTAGCTCTCCTTCACCCAGGAGCTCACCACATAGGACCCAATCCCCCGGATATGACGCAAACGCACATCAAGAGGATACCACCCTTCGACGATCAACAAGACATCGAAGGGCCCCTCAAAAACTTAACTTATAAATACAAGAATACCCTCCCACAAGTTTTGTAAATAGTAATTTTAGAAGATGCTCAATTTTATTTTGGTTGGGAGGAATGTTATAAAGTGTAAATTTATTAATTCCATTAGAAGAGATATTTTGTGTTTCCCCTTATATTCATGTACGGGCAAGCAAGTTACTAACAATGAGCTGGAGTACGACTTTCAATATAGACAATAGATGTGACCTCTGTACTCAGCTGATTAGACACGCACCGAGACGAAGGACAAGCTGAGACGGCAGTCTAGTGCAGAATCCAGGTATGCGAAGACGTCTAGCATTTCTGTCTGTGATTACTTTTTCACCTCATTATAAAATATTAGCTATAAGCGCAGTTTTTGGTATTAACACATTAGCTTATGTCAGGAGTGTTAATATTTAGGGAGAGGAAATTGGAAGAGGAAATAACAGCCTGAAAACAGATGAGGGTGGGTATTTTATCAAACTATTAAATACTTGGTTTGGGATCAAACATTTTAATTAAAGAAAACATGATAATGTATAAGTTATATTTTCACCCAATAGTAACAAATGGACGTTGAACGAGAAAGAAAGGAGCCAAAAGTAAGCATCGGAAATGAGATCTGTGAAGCATTTTGGGCAAAACTGGACAAGATAAAATGAGAAGAAAATAAGAAGGATGCTGGTAGTAAATAGTATAAAAGAAAAAAATGGACAGGGCATATTACGATATCAAAAGAATGAAGTCAAGGTCATGTCAAAATAATGGAGGAGGATAGGTTACCAGGAATAATATTTGAAAGTAAGGAACAACGAAACAGAGCTAGAAGAAGACAAAGTAAGAGATGGCAGGAGGTTGTCAAAGAGGAGATTATAAGAAGGGGTGGGGTAGTTGGGAACAGATCGAGGAAGAGAGAAATTGGTTGGACATAAGACGATGCAGAACGCTTGTCAAAACTCAGACCCAATGAACTGAACGGGAACAAAACACGTATGTAAAGGTTATTGTAGTAAACTACGGAAGAGTGTGAATAACCAATAATGACTTTTCTTAAAGTGTTTTTTGGTTAGTATTAACTTTTCTTAAAGTTAATTAATTTTCTTAAAAGAAATTAAACCATATGATAGAAAGGTACTTTAAAAATCTATTTCGATAAACAAAACCAACAAGTGTAGAAATCTAATTTACTAAAAGGAAGCGGATAACATAGTTAGGCGAAACAAGTTTTATTTTTCAACGTTTTAAGAGAAAAGTATTACTCAATCCAATTTATACATTTCTCTGTTTTATTCCTTTTTTTTGTTTAACGTGGTTTAAATAACCGTTCTCTTATATAAACATTTTGACTGAAAAGAGATCGCGAAATTATATTTTACTGAAATCAAATGGATTCCTCTGGTAAAATTGCTAGCAAACACAATTCCTGTATATGTTTAATGCTCTTGATACTGGTCTGGTAAATCTAATTCTGTAGTGGAATTAAATATTTTGCTTTTATAAGTGAAGGTTCTAGCGATGACGAAAGCAAGAAGAGGGTTATTTTGTTATGTAGAGCACAGTGCACTGAGCTCTAGTTGTGAATGGTCAAGTTTCATAGGAAATGTTATATAATAAATGAAAATTTCTTAAATATAAAAAATAATTAAAAAATTATTTGCACACAAATATTTTTTATGTAGTAAATAGTTTTATACTACTGTTTGTACCATTATAATAGACAACAGCCTCTAAGAACGTAGGAGTTGTAAGTATAGAACCATAATATTTTTGAAAAACAAATTTAACTGGTCACTAAACGTCATTTCGAAATATTTGTCTTTAAAGGACCATCAAATTATATAGTTCATTTTTAGAAAGGTATCCCTTTTGAATACTCGTACATTTACAAGTAAACATTTCAACTTCGTAAGTTAATATGAATAATATATGAAACATACAAGTTTTTAGTTTTTAAGAGCCTGAGATCAGAAAAAGTATATACATAATTTGGTTGTTGTACCCTTTAGAATTGCATAACATTGAGAAAAGATGACAATTTAAATAATTTATGACTGTGCTAATTTGCTATGAACTGGTCGTACTTTACGATCATCGTAAACTAGTCGTACAAAATCCCTTTTCAAATTACCACAGCTCTGACTGTGGTAATTTGAAAAGGCATTTGTTGCCTATGATAGAGTCAATTGATCAGTAATAAAGTTCCTCGAGACAGCTTGATACGAATGTGATATTTGGAGTAAAAGAGTAAACTTTGATATAGTCACCAGTGAAATATAAACTTTGATATAGTCACCAGTGAAATATAAGCTGGATATTCGTCATCAGGGGTAATAAACTTTTAGAATCATAACTTTATGTTGAATTATCATTATTCCGATAAAAGACGCTGATACAGCTTGTGTGTGTTTTAAAACGAATATGGATGTTTAAATGAGTGTAATATGAGTGTGAGTTACCCGTGTAGTCTTGTTACTAACTGATGTTGACTAATGAATTTATCAATTGCCAAGGCAACTAAGTGATATACGGCTTTGCGTGAAATCCTAATCACGCAGTATTCTGACTACCATCCAACGTGGACACCCCAGAAGTGTCCAAACCGATAGCAACCATTGAGTGGATGCCATATTTCTATTAAGAGGACCAAGTATAACTCCTATAACATCTACAACACTCTGTCCCCAAGTAGCTGGGTTACAGCACGGCGTCACTGGTGACAAAATACGCACCCCTTTATTTTACGAGACAGCCCAAAAAAGTAAATATTTTGACGTTTATTCTACTTTATAACATATATAATTTTATACTGAGATAAAAATTCTATGATATGTATGTAAATAATCATTGAAAAATGTTCTAAGAATACGTATACTATACATTTGTATATAAAAAGTGTAATACCATTGAGTCCTAATTGGAAATTCATTTATTCTATAATAATAATAAACTCACATTAATGCAATATACTCTAAAAGTAGTTTCAATATTTGGTCCATATTCCAATGTGTCTAATAGTTTCCATTCTCTAAATTTGTTTACTTACTAATATACTGAAATTCAATTGGATTTGAATCTGTTCCAATTAAATTTCATCCTAGATAGAACAGTATTGAAATAGACTAAAATATTTGGACACAGTAGACGAGACGAAAAATTTAATCTATTTTAGTGATTATAAAGTATTGTAAGATAAATGCTGTTTGAGAGCAGCAAAACGATGTTTAGTTGGGGTTTCTTATCTGAGAACTTCGGTAATTGAATAATGGTTGGATGAAGTTTGCGAGACTACGTCATGACCTTCGAGACATACTGTGGTGCTTTGACGCCATGAAAAACGTTCTTTAATAACGTCTTTTCTGAATAATCTTTTTCAGTTTTTGTGAGCTTAAAATATTAATATGTTTTGAACCTATTAAACGTTGTAAATATTGAGTAAAAACAGAATTTTTTCAGGACAGGTTTATTTCAGTACTTTACAGTATTAACTGTAGTATTTTAAATAAAACCCGACATTTTGTATAGGCATTGTTGTTATTGGCAAATGGAAATTTATTTTAAATAATAAATATTATTATAATGTATTAACTACTTTTACTTGTGCGCATTGTCATTTTACACAGATTATGTGGACTGCAGCACATTGAAAAGGTTTGTTTTCAACAATATTATTTGGCATAGAGAAAATTGAAAATACACTAAAAAAATCACAAACTGTGGTGGCTCACAGTTTTAACAGAAAATATAAAATGTTATACTTTTTGACAAATATTTAATATTCGTAAATAAATAATCTAGAACATTTATAAAATTCAATAAACATTTTTTTATGTTTAATGACACGGACGAAACAGATATTTTTGGAATTTAACTGACTTCCCCTATTTTGTCAACTGTCAACGCCATAATCCAATTAATAAAGGCCATCCATCACGGTGACAGGCTGTCTGTCGGAGACACCTGACGAGGGAAAGGGTTTCTCACACGAAGTAGTAACGTCTACAAACATTACCACTTCGTATTTAGTTTTGTATCTTAAAAAATATACATCCAAATTTACTGTAAATATTTGTTTCTGAGTTATTTGTGTTAATGCATACGTTAACGTTTAACATCTTGGAACATATCTAGGAAGGGGGAAAACTTGTGCGTGTGTGTGTGTGTGGAGGGGGGAGGGTTCCCTTATCAATCTTAATGTACAAGAAGGGAGAGCCAGTGGCCGAGTGGTCTGAGGCGTCAGGACGTTGAGCCTGAAGAGTTCGTGTGTTTTGTGGGAATTTACGGCTCACCAAAACTCACCCCTATGGAACACAACACGTAATGTGTAGTATTTCCATTAGTAGTGAGTAGTAAAAAATGTACACAGTGCGATCTCGTCATTAAAAATATTGTGTTTGTATACTTATTTCTAGATAAAAGTACTTGTTGGTACAGTCATAAAACACCTCTTAGTATTGATGTAAACATAACAATTAAATAAAGAGCTTAAATGTGTATTTATCATATAAAACAAATCTCAGAGGGCGTTCAGAACGAGTGAGTGCCGGGTATAGAACTGCTGAGGTTTAATACCTGGGTTTTACCAGCTACAACAAGTATGAGAGCCCGTTCAGTTTGAGTGAGTGACGGGTATAGAACAACTGAGGTTTAATACCTGGGGTTTACCAGCTACAACAAGTCTGAGGGCCCGTTCAGTACAAGTGAGTGCCGGGTATAGAAATGCTGAGGTTTAATACCAGCTACAACAAGTCTGTGAGCCCGTTCAGTACGAGTGAGTGACGGGTATAGAACAACTGAGGTTTAATACCTGGGTTTTACCAGCTACAACAAGTCTGAGGGCCCGTTCAGTACAAGTGAGTGCCGGCTATAGAAATGCTGAGGTTTAATACCTGGGTTTTACCAGCTACAACAAGTATGAGAGCCCGTTCAGTTTGAGTGAGTGACGGGTATAGAACAACTGAGGTTTAATACCTGGGGTTTACCAGCTACAACAAGTCTGAGGGCCCGTTCAGTACAAGTGAGTGCCGGGTATAGAAATGCTGAGGTTTAATACCATCTACAACAAGTATGAGAGCCCGTTCAGTTTGAGTGAGTGACGGGTATAGAACAACTGAGGTTTAATACCTGGGTTTTACCAGCTACAACAAGTCTGAGGGCCCGTTCAGTACAAGTGAGTGCCGGCTATAGAAATGCTGAGGTTTAATACCTGGGTTTTACCAGCTACAACAAGTCTGAAAGCCCGTTCAGTACGAGTGAGTGCCGGGTATAGAACTGCTGAGGTTTAATACCTGGGTTTTACCAGCTACAACAAGTATGAGAGCCCGTTCAGTTTGAGTGAGTGACGGGTATAGAACAACTGAGGTTTAATACCTGGGGTTTACCAGCTACAACAAGTCTGAGG
Organism: Stictocephala bisonia; assembly: GCA_035578905.1. NCBI lineage: Eukaryota > Metazoa > Arthropoda > Insecta > Hemiptera > Membracidae > Stictocephala > Stictocephala bisonia. The sequence goes on along the minus strand of JAQJVL010001231.1, from coordinate 82,518 downwards.
GCCCGTTCAGTACAAGTGAGTGCCGGGCTATAGAAATGCTGAGGTTTAATACCTGGGTTTTACCAGCTACAACAAGTCTGTGAGCCCGTTCAGTACGAGTGAGTGCTGGGTATAGAACAACTGAGGTATAATACCTGGGTTTTACCAGCTACAACAAGTCTGAGAGCCCGTTCAGTACGAGTGAGTGCCCGGTATAGAACTTCTGAGGTTTAATACCTGGGTTTTACCAGCTACAACAAGTCTGAGAGCCCGTTCAGTACGAGTGAGTGCCGGGTATAGAACTACTGAGGTTTAATACCTGGGTTTTACCAGCTACAACAAGTCTGAGAGCCCGTTCAGTACGAGTGAGTGCCGGGTATAGAACTTCTGAGGTTTAATACCTGGGTTTTACCAGCTACAACAAGTCTGTGAGCCCTTTCAGTACGAGTGAGTGTCGGGTATAGAACTAATGAGGTTTAATACCTGGGTTTTACAAGCTACAACAAGTCTGTGAGCCCGTTCAGTACGAGTGAGTACCGGGTATAGAACAACTGAGGTTTAATACCTGGGTTTTACCAGCTACAACAAGTCTGAGAGCCCGTTCAGTACGAGTGAGTGCCGAGTATAGAACAACTGAGGTTTAATACCTGGGTTTACCAGCTACAACAAGTCTGTGAGCCCGTTCAGTACGAGTGAGTGTCGGGTATAGAACTGCTGAGGTTTATTACCTGCCGAGACTTGACTCATGTTCTGTCGACGTATAAACACATACATTCATACATTGTTTAGTGAACGTGCTTTCCACCTCTCGTAATATTGTTGCAATATTCTTTTGTCAATAGTTACGTGTTATTCTTAAATTGGCGTAAATTGTTCATTTACTATTTACTTAACTATTATCTAGAAAATGTTTTATGTCATAAAGCGTAATTGAAAAGAAATAAGGTTTATAAAATTAAAATATATATATATATATATATATATCTTTCTATATTAATTTTTAACTTGATTTTAGAAATTAATATATATTTATAAGTACATTTATAACAAACGCTACTTTTATACTTAACACATGTTTGTCGGTTGGAACCACTCTAAAGAAAGACTAGTATTGATGTGTCATGGTAGTACAGTTTATAGTCAGTATGCATGCAGTTGCATTTCATTTCTTAACACTTAGCGTAAAGCTTATTAAGAAATCTGTTAAGAAATTAGCCTAAACAACGTTAGCTAGGTGTCATATATAAACAAGAAACATGAAATTTTGTAGTCAGCATTAAGGCCACAATGATAGTCAACGTTGAAAAACTAAAATCAACATTTATCACACTCCAGTTAATGAATCTGCAGAGCTGGTGACGTTTTAGTGAACCTTTGGGGTGTGCGTTGTCAGGGGCACATTGCGACTGGAAAATCATAACATCGTATATAAACAACAATATGTAAGACATAAAATAAACAATTAAATATTCGGCGATCATAAAATGTCTATGCACACAGAAGTTACATATTTAAACGAGCACCTTATTAGATCTGTGTGGATAAAGAATTGTAATGTGATAACCAGAAAGGCGTCAAGGCCAGCTGACTAATATCGTCAGGCCATTTGTCGTAATATTCAGACTCCTCGTAGTTGAAGCAGACTGTAGGAGCAATCTTTCCTTTGAAATAGTTTCTGATAAGTATATGTAATAAACGTACGATAGTCATACATTGTGTACGAAGCCAAAATAGAGACGAAACATAATGACAAAAAATCAAGTACATGGAGAAATGGAAGTAACTTTACAAAGGAATTAAATCATTTTAATTTGATTTGATGACATTGGTGTAAGTAATATTAAATTCTTACTATATCATATGCTTGATATTTGATAAAAGGTCAAAAAATATTGTTTGAATTACATGGCAAATTTTCTTTTTATACCTTGCTAAACAAATATATTAAGCCTTAGATTGTCGTTTGACCCCTTAATTTAATTTTTGGTATTTTGTGTTTAGTTAAATAAATGAGGGAGTTGTGGTAATGAGACGTTCAGCTGTGCCCGTCTTTGTTAATAAAGGATTTGGTTACAATCTGTGTTACTTTGTTTTCAGTACAAGCCTTAATAATAATCACGGTTAACAGATTAAATAATATAAATATTCCTTAAAATGTGTAAATCCGTCAGAATGCCTTACATATACTTACTCCATTTACATGTTAAGTTAACATGTAAATGGAGCTACAGTGGAAACTATCAACTGACTGTACACACTCCTCTTGTAAATCAACCTTTAGTGGACCTCACATGTCCTCCATACGAAAATGAACCCTTACTGGATTTCATATTCCACCCACATGAACATAAAGTCTGACTTAACTATATACACGGTAAATTTGCATTGTAAGTAACAACATTTTAAGAACATAGATTCTATTAGATGTGAGATGCTGACACAACATTTTACATATTTTAAGGCGAATATGAATGATCATATGAGTGTAGGATGACATGTGTAGTTTGGTTACTAACTGAGTTTGACTTATTGTCAGAACGGGCCATCTATATCAAAAGCTCAATGGCCAGGGCAACTACAGAATTACATGGAAACCGAACCTCGTAGTATTGATATAATTTTTAGCTAACTGATTAGCTAATCTGATACAAAGTTCTCTTACCCACACAACACCCAGACTCTGACTACTACCCATTATGGACACCCCAGACCTCTCTAGTACCATTGCGAGGACGCCGTGCCGGTTTAAGAGGACCTAGTATGAAACCTATCGCCTACAATCTCCACAACACTTTGTCCCCATGTAGCTGGATTACAGCACTGCGCCACTACTGCAAACGAGAGAAACTGATAATGTCTCGCATTTAAAATTTTGTAATAATCTCACCTATTTCTTATCATTGTGTTAAACGGACATAATAAACACAAACAAAAAAACTTACCCTTAAGAGATTCATAAAAATGAACTGGATAAGCAACAAGTGATTTTGAATAAAAATAATATTAACATGTGATGATGCGCCGTAAAAATATTACATAATAAGAAAACTTTAAAGTATTTTAACTCATATATATATATATATATATATATATATATATATATATATATATATATATATATATATCAGTAAGTAAGTGATCAAATATGATAAAGGTTTTACAGCGATATTTTCACTACAACAAACTAAAATTAAAGTAACACCTTTAATTTGTAACAACAGTTTATAATAATGTTTCAATTAGGGTTTTTTATCCAATGGCCAAGCCATAGGTAACTGTAAAAACGTCAAACTAGACACCTTCAGAGAGGGACGTGTGAAACTATTATCTGTGATATTTAATGTAATAGACTAGCTCTGAGTTCATCCTAGTACTACCCCTAATGGACGGTATTGCCATTCCCTTTGAGGGGTGTCTCCCCCCTCCATTACTACCCTGAAAGTTATATGCAATGAAACGGATTCCATTTTGAGAGACAACATTAATTTACCTGTCCCTACCTTCAGTTTGAGATTGGACCATATATTTATTTTGCCGTAAAATTCATTCATATTGGACTGTAAACTGTTCAAAATATCTAATTGTAGATTTTTATTTCTTTTTACGAAACCATCTATTACATACTCAGTATTTTGCAAAAGATACAATTAAATATTCTTAGATAAATGATATAAACTTGTTATCAAAATTTATATTTTAAATATCCTTAGGGATGCATAAAACAAATATTATAAAAAGCTTATACACTCTATAAAACCTCTACTTATATAATTATATAGTTTTAAAGTTACTACAAATCATCTTTTATTTCTGTAACTGAGTTATTAAATATGTTTACAAACTTAATAATACATGTGTATCTCTTAATGCTTAATAATTCTTTAGAAGTTACGAACTCTTTTGACACTTTCAGTTTCCACTTTTATTTATTTTTCAAACAGGCTACCATTATTAACTGAACATCACTATTCATCATCAAAATTGTGGTTATGAAAAGAAAGGCAGGTATAAAGGTTGTAGTCAAGCTCTTTCTAAAAATAAGGCCCTATATATTTCAAAATTATTTCTTACTTGTAGTGATTTTATAGTTGTTTATATTAACTGTAGAATATTTTCCAAGGTCAATGAAGCAAAATTATATTTTATTTGACTTGAATTACTAATCGAGTGGTTTATTATTTTGAATTTGTTATAGAAATATAGTTTCGCAAATTAAATAAATAACAAATAAAAAAATACGTTAATTTTACACACAGAAATACAAAAATATACTTTATAAACATCAGATTTTCGTTCAATGCAATTTGTATGGGTCAAAATCTCTAATAAATATTTAATAAGTACATATACATAAATTTTTTGTGACAAGACGAATGAAAATTTATGAAACTACGTCATAAACTTGCATCGTGAGCTGCTAAAGTTATGAATATTTAGAATGCATTAATGCATCACAACAAATTAAATTACAAATCTTGGTAGATGTTTGCTAAACACACTCGTTTCTTTAACCATTTTGTAGTGCTTAAATAACATTTAAATGTTATTTAAGGACTAAAATTTATATATATTTATATTTATTTATATATATCCATAAATATGGATTTATTTATATTTATTATGTTTAATACAAAAGTACTGTACATTTTAAGAAAATACTTCTTAAGTATATTTTTTAAAATGAAAAGTGGCTGGTTGAATTAATAATTAATAAAACATTTGTTCTTAAAAAGCCTATTTCTTTAAATAATAACGATATATAATATTCATTGAATATTAAGATTCATATTTTGTTCTAGTGTGACCTACAACATTTTGTTGTACTTATCACTGTTTGAACTGTTTGGATATTTATTTATTTATTACTTGAAGCTGAATAAACCCTTTAACAAGCTATAAAATAAATGAAGATAAGCCTGACGAATGATCCTAATGTTATTAGGGTGTTATTAGCTTGATCCATTTAAAGTAATAACGAAAAAATGCATCGTGCCAAGTAAATTTTCACCAGCTAACCTGAAAGCAACAACATACATGGATATTAGCAACAAGACTAGTGCTACTGGCTGGTAATAGACAACCAACTGAATAAATAAAAGGCTAACTAACATTAAACAACATACAACAGGTGACCAAATACTGACACGTAACAACAATTACAATTAGAACTAACAACTAAACAATAGATACGGAAATAAGGAGTGGATTTAATGACAAAAGGTGATAAATAATAATAAAAAAGGAAAATAACACGTAAATAATGGATTTTACAGTGTCAAAGGTAAACATTTGTTTGAAGTCAATCTATTTTAAATAATTGGGGCGTTTAAATAGTGCCTGCTTGATGGTTGCCATTAAAATTAGCAACCATTGACATTGGTATTGAAAGGCTACTTCATAAGTACTTTCCATATTGATGGATATTTAGTACTTAGACCTAGTTACAACGTGAGGTAATGTATATAAAAGTAAGGTAGTTGAAAGTCACTTGATGTTTTCTGTTGTATATTACTAATGGATTATATTTGGTTTTAAATTAGACCACATTAGGGTAGTATTTTAATACGTTTTGAAAACATTTTGTGATATATTTAAAAAATGTGTTGTATTTTATTGTCAATTTTATTCGCTATTAGTGTTTAAAATGTTGTGTTTCATTGGTTGCGTTTGTCAAAATATTGTGAATAGAACTTTTAAAAAAATAGATAAAATGACATTTTTTTAAAAACATAAACTTCCCTCACTAGTTCACATGGGCCTACAAGCCTGTGTGTGAACTGTAATGAACGAACGAAGTATACTGACTGTTAGTGCAGTTAGGGATTTGAACCTCGGACATTGGACTCTGCAGACCAAAGCCTTAACCACTAAGCCACTACGTCATCAGTTACTAGTAGCCATTCCTAATGAATAATTTTCTTCAAATTCTCTAAGAAAAAAAATATATATAGTGATAAAGTTTCATAGGCAATACAGATGTTTAATAATTTACTTTTTCATAGCCTGAAGTAATATCCATGGCCATAAAAAGTCTCCCGTTACTCTTTAATGAAGTATTTTGATGCAGTGTAGCCTACGTAATCACCGTGTGCTGTCACATAAACTGTAGTCTCATTATAATGATATTCATAACATTGAAACTCTAGTGTAAGAATATTTATGATTTATAATAATGATATAACGTTTAACGTTTTTTCAGAGAGGCAATTATCTGTTGAAAAATAAACGTTTTTCTTCTACTAAAATGTAAAGGTGTGTGCATTTTTTTAAAAAGATCACACATCAAAAAAAGGAATTCTTAACAGAGAATATATTTTAATTATGTATGTTAACAATTGTTTCACAAAATTTGTCTAGCTCTAAATTTAGTGAATCATCTAAAAGATAGTAACAATACAAGACTAGTAAATTTGCTCACTTAAAAGTCCATGAAGAAAGTGTTTAATTGTATTTTGTGTAAATATTGTGTATGCAGGATTTCAGGGCTCTTAATACTTAATACACTTAAAATATATTTGATAAATTTTAAATTGGTAATCTGTTAATTGTTTTATTGGAAATCTCTACTGTTACTTTCGTTTTTAAAACATGATAGTTTGTGTTTATTTCGCTGAATATTATTAAAAATATTATTTAGCGCTGGTGTTTTTTTAACTGGGATTTTTAATTTAACTGCGATTAGTAATTAATTAATTGCCATTTACGTGTCCGAAACAGGACCCACTGCCCCCCTCCGGAGGGGGGGGAGGTGGGACTGTATTAACGGCGCAAGTAGAACGTTGAAGGGTCGGCTGAGATTTGTGTATTTAGTGTAAGGAACTAGCCCTGACTTGTGGTCTCTTGCTGCATATTTTATAGGGCGAGTTTCAGAATCTCCGCTTAAACCTATGAGAAATAAAGGTACATTTTCAGAATCCGTGAATATTATTATTCTAAATATCCTGTTATAAAGCTATGTTCCGGGACAGTTTTTAACTATGCATTTATTTTTATCTTTTTTACCTAATTCTAATGTAAAAGATAACACTTTAACTGTTATAACATAATCTCAGGTAATAAGAAAAATAAAAGGAAATATAGTTTATCCTTTTTATACATATTTTTGTGTTATTCTTTTAAATATTATTGTATACTCTTAACTTATATTTTAGTTGTTTGTAAGAATGTTTAGTGAAACAAGAGATACATGGTAATTATTTTCTTTAGATTCAGCTTATTATTTTAAAGGTAGGGAAATTAATAAAATCCATTTATAATTAGTTTTGTTAGTAAGTAAAATACAAGAAAAACTATAGTTGTCACTTAATTTTAATAAAATAATAGTTGTGTCATATATGTTTCTGTATTTTTATGTTTGATATTTTTCACAATTATAAAAACAAATTTGGTTTATTTTATCTACGCGTTAACAGTGTATTAATTTAGTTTTACAAAACAATATATATTTTTACAACATTTATCACCAATTTTACAAAAAGATTTCTCAATTTTTTAAATATTTAAAGTGTATTTTATTTTTTAAGCTAGTATTCGTTCTTAGCCTACAGAATACGTCTATTTTGACAGGAAATAAATATTTATATATTAAGATAAAGTACATTATGCTTCAGATTTTATTTCATTTGAATATTTATCAATCTGGTTTATCAATTTTTAATCTTTTCCTATTATTTTGATAGCTCAAATTGAAAGCCAAATACAATAAATTTATATAATTATGTAATATAATTACTAGATACGAAAATATATATACTTCATGTATACATTGTAACAATGGTTCTGTAGTTCCAAGATAAACGGTAGCGTGCGATAACGTGGTTGGTGAGTCTAAGTAAACCAGAACCTAACGTCAGAAGAGCTTTGAAGCTAATTCAGACAAATGCGAGTCACTTTTCACACTAAAGCCAATAATGGTGAATTGAGTGTGTATTAAGATGAATGTTAGGTCTCGTGACTCGTAGCGATTTGTAAGAGGAGAATGGAAAGAGAAATTGACTTTCATAAAAATACACAAGTCTTTGGACGGATTATTTAAAGCAAAGAATTTGAACTTAGTTGAAAATAAATTTTGCGATCATATCTAGAAGGATAAGTTTTAATAAGTTCTCTGTTTTAAATGGTAGGACGAATGACATGGAATTTCATAGAACATGTTCTTCTTTTGCTTTTAATGGTTATTACAGGATATTATTGTAAAGATTTTGTATTGTACTGAATAAAATATAACACAACTCTTTGTCACGTTTCTATTACAATGTAATTTATGTGAAATAGTTTATGATTTTTTCTATATTATTAGATAGATAAAAATTAATTAATACGTTTCCTACAATTTTTTAAAATTGGCTGTTTAGAGCTTTCTTCACTCGCCTTTCAAATCTGTTTATTAGATATTGAAAAACCTCATTAATGTAATACTTTATCGATTTTGTTAACGGAAAAATATTTAAGCCATCTTATTGACGGGCTGGATATATTTGGGACATTGGATGGCTAATGATCACATACATCACACAAAATGTTGTTTACATTATTAACGTTGAGTTAATGAAAAAATTAATCAACCGTAATATTTTGAATGTTTATATTATTATTTTAGAATGATATATTGAATAGTATCCGGTTTATAATCTAGTTTACAAATTATCCGCGTACAAAATTTCAATAAAATTCAATTATATATTTGAATTATTGGGTGACAAATAAATATAACTGCACAAGCATCAAAAGATATTTTTTATGATATACTTTCATGCTGATGCCCTTACAGTAAAAACAACATTTTTACTCTCAAATTTTGCTATCAGACAGAAAAAAAATTATTGGGTTACCTGACTATAGTAAAATTGTAATTTGAAGCATTACAAAAGGCAAGTGAAGATACAATTTTACCATTACAGGAAAGTCCATGTTTAAATAAAAACATAGGTTGGTAAAATATAATTAGTGAATTTCATATATATAAATTGATTTAAAGGTAATGCGATATTATGTTTGTGTAACAGTCACACGGTGTTAGGTTTGTGTGTTTGTCGTACGTTTATATTTGTTTTACTGTAGTTAGATATTATATTTATCTATGCAACTGCCATACAGTGTTATGTTGTGTGATTATAGTATGGTGCTTTGTTTGTGTAACAGTCACATGGTGTTAGGTTTGTGTGTTTGTCGTACGTTTATATTTGTTTTACTGTAGTTAGATATTATATTTATCTATGCAACTGCCATACAGTGTTATGTTGTGTGATTATAGTATGGTGCTTTGTTTGTGTAACAGTCACACGGTGTTAGGTTTGTGTGTTTGTCGTACGTTTATATTTGTTTTACTGTAGTTAGATATTATATTTATCTATGCAACTGCCATACAGTGTTATGTTGTGTGATTATAGTATGGTGCTTTGTTTGTGTAACAGTCACATGGTGTTAGGTTTGTGTGTTTGTCGTACGTTTATATTTGTTTTACTGTAGTTAGATGTTATATTTATCTATGCAACTGCCATACAGTGTTATGTTGTGTGATTATAGTATGGTGCTTTTTTTGTGTAACAGTCACATGGTGTTAGGTTTGTGTGTTTGTCGTACGTTTATATTTGTTTTACTGTAGTTAGATATTATATTTATCTATGCAACTGTCATACAGTGTTATGTTGTGTGATTATAGTATGGTGCTTTGTTTGTGTAACAGTCACATGGTGTTAGGTTTGTGTGTTTGTCGTACGTTTATATTTGTTTTACTGTAGTTAGATGTTATATTTATCTATGCAACTGCCATACAGTGTTATGTTGTGTGATTATAGTATGGTGATTTGTTTGTGTAACTCTAATAAGGTGTGATGTTTGTATCGTTTAAATAACTAATTAAATCGATACACCTGTTAGTGGAGTCTATCGGAATATGCGATAGTAGTTAATTTGTTTTCACGAGCATGTCCAGTTTTATGGTGACGTAATAGGAACTGACGTTTGTAAACTGATTATACGGTCGTGTGTATTAATTACATTGTAATGACGTTATTTAGTTTCCAGTTATTTATCTCTATTTATTTGCGAATATAAAATATCTACAGTTATAAGGTGTAGATTAAAATACGTAATTAGGAAATTGTTCAGTACACTTACTATAATGAAAATATACATTAGACAATATTTTCTTTTATTGGTAGTTACAAAAATATTAGAAAAAATTAAAAACCAGTATGTAAAGTACAACGTTGATAAGATATTGGCATTTTGCTTATATTACTATTCTAAAATATACTCAAACCATAATAGATTATTATTTCATTTACATAAAATATTATATAACAAGATAATATTAGGATATTTAAGAAAATGCTCGTTCAGAGGACCTTAAAATATACATAAAAGATCCTCTAGCCATGTCTATTCTAACAAAAATAGTTTTTAAATAAGTGGAAAACGTAAAACCTAAACTATTTACTACTTAGTTTGGGTTCATGAAAGTCTAGTGAATGTATTCGAAATAAGGGGCACTTATCATAAGAGGTATTTATGACAAGTGGTGCTTATCGCAGGGGGTGCTTATCACAGCGGGTGCTTATCACAGGGGGTACTTATCACAAGTGATAATTATCATAAAGAGTACATATCACCAACGGTACCTATCACAGGGGGTACTTAACACAAGAGGTATTTATGACAAGGGGTTCTTATCACAAGAGGTATTTATGACAAGGGGTACTTATCACAGGGGGTACTTATCACAGAGGGTACTTATTACAAGTGATAATTATCACATTTATTCAGATAATATTGTTAAACTACCCCCTCAGAAAATGAAATATTTTATTTACTTTTGCTACGATACAATAGCCATATAGATGCCGTACATTAACCATATAGATGCCGTACATTAACCATATAGGTGCCGTACATTAACCATATAGATGCCGTACATTAACCATATAGATGCCGTACATTAACCATATAGATGCCGTACATTAACCATATAGATGCCGTACATTAACCATATAGTTGCCGTACATTCACCATATAGATGCCGTACATTAACCATATAGATGCCGTACATTAACCATATAGATGCCGTACATTAACCATATAGATGCCATACATTAACCATATAGATGCCGTAAATTAACCATATAGATGCCGTACATTAACCATATAGATGCCGTACATTAAAATCGTCGATCAAGTAAAAGTAAAATGTTGTATAGATATTGAAAGAATATTTGAAATAAATACAATCTATTGGAGTAAAATAATATTAGGAACCATTATTTTACTCCGTTTTGTAATAGTGTAGTACGACATTATTACGGAACGAGTATTTAAAGTGTTTTCACATAATTCACATTTCAGTCATGTATAAGACAATTATAATAAAACAAATAGAATCTTCATTTTTATTTTCAGAAAAGTTCGGTCAATATATCTCAATTATTTATTTGTATGTGTGTTTATGCTAAATTACTCGAGTTGAATTGGAACAGAAATGGCAAGTACAACTTGCAACTCACTCGTGCCGTTGGCCTTTGGCCTCTCCAATCGTTTATTGGATTCCTGCCTTTACTTTCCTTTGTACGATAAAACCAGCTAGTTAGCCTTTTGCAGTAAATACGATCCTACCGTTTAGTTGAATGGTGTAGTATTAAACCAATGAATGGTTATTGTATTTGATTTAAAAACAATTATTTATTATTTTTTTATTTAAATAAGAACAATTTTGTACTTTTTGAGTCATTAAAAATGAAAAATAAATAAATACATTATTTACAAAGGATTCTATGAGAGGTACAAAATATTGATGTTTATGTTTAAATTTTTAGATTATCAGTAAAACGGTGTAATTGGCTGTAAAGTAATTTGAAAATTTGATTGAAGTTTGAAAAAGTTTCCACAGTTAAAATATGTTTGGTTCGTTAAATATTTTATAACTGTAAAATATATACTGTTTTTATAGTGCTTTAACACGTCTTGTTATAAGACAGATTTATGAGATATTATAGATTTATGAGAATATAGAACTATGTATAAAATATAAAATAACAATGACGTTAACTATTTGTGGCTCGATAACAATCAGATATTTAACTGACTTTAGAACTATTAAATGCTATTATTTGTCGCAAAAAGAGGCAAAGTTTGATATTAAAACCCATGTTCCCACACATTGCAGAATATTAAAAACTCTTTCAATAAGGCAAGCACTGAGTTCTTGGATGTTAAGCAATGTAACGCCTCATGCTTCGTGAGGCGGTTATTTTTGCGCCAGTTATTTTAGTATCTTTGAAACAATAAGAATTTAAAACCTGTTAAAATATTAAAATATTTTATTTTAAGTTGATAGTTACAAATTTGTTGAAAGCTAATCCAAAAAGTATTATTGTAAAACGATTGATACTTCATTATGAAAACTATTTTTAAGTTAAACCATAAAAATGGTAATATATACCTCATTTTAAAGTATTTTATAAACTTTTATATTTGGTTTGGTGAATTAATTTTTCAGTACATTATATTATCATAAAGTACAAGTGACGTTACACAAAACAAATTTATTACAATATAAGCACAACACGCACAACGATATTACAATACAGGTATAACATGCACAAATGTTATGGTGATCGATTTTGGTCAACCGCGATCACCTTCCTCAAACCAGAGGGATTCACAAAAGAATGAAAAATCTTGTTCTATAACTCAATTTATAGGCCTACGACCACGTGACCCTACTGGCGGGAAATGTCAAAATGGCGGCTGCTGTGACATTATTGGCTAATTCCTACTGGCTGCCACTTCTGTTCTTTCAATCGCTGAAAACAAGTTACTAAAAACTATTATCATAAAGAAAATTTAGTTGTGACATTATTCCAGTTTTGAAACCATATACAATTACTTCACTTTTTAGTAAATTACAGTTAACATCATTTTACACTTTTTATTAGATTGTTGCGCGCTCAAATAAATCTATTTTATAGGCCTTAACAGGTCAATGATAGCCAAAATCCGTACAACAAAAAGGTAACTCTGATTTGACCGGACTACTGTTGGCCCATGTATACTACCTGTGTAGGTGTATCAGGGTTGGTTAGCGATTGAAGCGAGGATTTACAAAATCAATACAGTTTAGTGGTGGTGGATTTATTTGTGGTATTGCATTAGCATGTTATATTTGAAGCTTGAAATATTCCTTTCTTGGGTACTTTCCTATAGTATTTTTGATAAAATAATTCTAAACTATTTTTTATTTGAACAATTAGTGAAAGTAATTTCACAAAATTTTAGTTCCTATCAATAAGCATTGAATGGTTATTTTGACAAATATAGTAGCACATGTTTACAAGGTATCAAACATTCAGCATTTATTTATATGTAGCAAAACTGTGCAATGATTTATAAGTAGCAGATATAACTGTATGGCAGAAGATTATTCAATAAACAATGATGCACAATTGAATATTATAAGAAATCCAACATAAACGTTGTATAAAATATACAAATAATATATTCTTCTATATGTATACTGCAATATTATATTTTGGCTTTTCGTATATAAAAGGGTAATGAACCATGTGGCTAAATATGAAACCACGTATTTTAGTACGCAAGCAGAACGTCTATTAATTAAATTGTGTGTACTTTATGTATTTTAAGTATACATAATTCTAATCTTAATAAATGTTTGATACATTGTGTGATTTTGGTCCCAAACCAAATGTTATTTCGACTACCACGATACCCGTCCTTGCAGTCCTACTCAAATAGGCCAAGTAATCATGACTCAACTAAATAAACGTACTGCGTATATTAAAACAATTCAAAGGTCTGTCAAAAGATAGCCAGAACATATATGGCATAAAGTATAATTTTATGAACTATAACCCTGCACTAGAGGGTATATCGAAAGCCCTCAGCCTCACAGATGGGGTTGCAGGTGAACTCTACATCACACATCAATCATGGTCTTATTAGTGACTAGTTCGACCAAAGTACACGAGTTTTTACAAGTGAGAATATTTGATTATAATGGGGATCCCAAGAAATTATTATTTCTTCATAAAGATTTTTAATAAACATTTTGTAATGTATAATTTTATGTTTTTAGTGTATATATGTCCCATCACCTAAATTTATGGCTAAACTTAATAAAGAGGACACCACTCAGGGGGAATCAGTCTTCACTCAATCGGAAAAGCCGGTGTTCAATGGTTTCAAAACTTGGATTTTGCTCTGTGACGAGAGATCAATATTTAAACAATAAGACACAACGTCTTTGTACTTAAGATTTAAAATTTTAGTCTGATTTTCCATTTTTTCTTATTTTTTGAAATACATTTTTATGATTCGTCAAATTATACAAAAATATATAAAAATACAATATACAAAAAAACTATAAAAAATATATAAATAGACATTAAAAAATACCTTTAAACTATTTAATATTTGTAATTGTTAGTTGTATTTTATGTTATAGATAAAGATAGATAAATAGTTTAGGTGTTCTGGATTAGGATTCAATAAAGCGTTCACTGTACAACAGTTTGCACACTCTGCTAATCCACTAATGCAGACGTAATATTCCGTTTATAACCACTGTGGTTGTAATGTATAGCCGCGTTCACGTGTTACGCATTACAGTACCTATACTCCTGTTTTAAACCCAAACAGATGCCCCGGTTATCCGGCTTGTTGTTTACTAAACCGTTAACTGTGTTAAGGGATAGTGAAGTATTTACAACCGTCCGAACTAAATAACAACTAATGTAGGATAGGATCTTCCTATTATGCACTACAGTAGCCATAATCCGGTTACCAACTCAGTTACATGCCCGGGTTATCCGGCTTTCTGTTTAGGTAACCGTAAACTATAATGATGTTTACTGCATTATTTACAACCCAGCAAACTAGAATACAACTAATGTAGAGTAAGCTCTTCCATGTTACGCACTACAGAAGCCATAATCCGGTTACCAACTCAGTTACATGCGCGGGTTATCCGGCTTTCTGTTTACTTGACCGTTAATTGTAAGGAGAATTACGGAAGTTTTTACAACAACATGATCTAGATAACCTACTATTTACAGTAGCTAATAATAAAGAAATGACAAGTATTCTAATTGTATCTAATTTACAGGATCACAATTTAAACTATTGTTATTGTTATTGCTTAGTTGTCTTCTCATAAAGGTTTGACTGTAAGACTAATGATTTTGTACTAAACTTTTTTTAGCCATACACGTAATTGAAAATGTCTTTATATAATTTCAATATTTTGTAGTGTTTGATTTTGTCGAGTTATTACAATTTTGTTTTTATAATAGGTTATTTATTATTCTTTGAGGAATGATTCTACCAATAACATCCCAAACCACTAATATGATGATAATGTATAATACGATGATATTAAATTGATACGATCTATTTTACATTATTTTATGGTAATACAATATTCTTTGAATATTAAAACACTTCCTAGGCTATACCATTGATTATATACACCTAAAATAGATAAACCATCTAATAGGAATATTTGTGGCAGTAATTTTGTTAGTTAGTGAGGCCCGCAACCACAGCTGGTTTAAACTGCATTACATTTACATGAGACTACACTAGCGCTCCACAATGGACCACAAAAACAGCTGATATTTTGAGACTCAAAATTTAACATTGGATGGGAAATCTATTTGTTTATAAAATCAATGGCTATACTTATTAGTATGCTAGTTTTGTGCACTATTAAGTTCAGAATAAATTTATTTACATTATTTTTTAAATGTATTAAATTTGTATTTAAATTACTTTACCTCAAAATGTAAATAATCAGTTTATCTGTTTGTACATAACAATTAAATAAATATGTTTATCTTAATGTCATTGATTTGATAATACAATAGTAGAACTATTTAATTATTTATGGGCTATTTAATATGAGTTTTGGTTTTTTATGAACAATATAATTATTCAATAGATAATTTCAATTCCAATTTATTTAAGTTTGAAGTATTTTGTGTAACAAACAAAAATGAAACACTAAAAGAACGAGCATGTCAAAATAAATATGTTCTGCGCTTTTAATAATATGCAATTATTTAAAAATATATATTTAATTAGATGCAAAGTTATCATTCCTTTACTATCTACAAATGATAATATGAGGATGGATTTCATATTTGTCATACTAGTGGGGTCGCTAAGCACATAAACGTTTCACATCTGGCAACCAATGCGCCCTTTTGAACTGGGATATTAGATAATTGGATGAGTCGAAAAAGCCCGGGACACAAATATTTCTGCCCCTCTATTGGTTTCTATGACGTCATCGATATGGCTGCCACAATTCTTTGACATACTTGTACATTTTCCTACATAACTCCACTTTTTAATTATATATTTACCCATATTATTAGTGATTATTATTATTATATAAGATAAAACACGCATTCGAAGGGTAGACATGACACTAGTACGGTATACATTGCTTTAGGAAAACAATATTAATTATTGTTTTATTTTTGTTTGAAAAAGAACAATAAAGGCTACTAAGATAATACTTGTTTTA
The DNA here is from genome assembly GCA_035578905.1 of Stictocephala bisonia. Taxonomy (NCBI): domain Eukaryota; kingdom Metazoa; phylum Arthropoda; class Insecta; order Hemiptera; family Membracidae; genus Stictocephala; species Stictocephala bisonia. Next base: position 65,993 of record JAQJVL010001231.1, on the reverse strand, counting down.
CCTATTCAATACAATCATTAGAAGAAAAATAATGTACAGTACAGTAATATTCCAATTGAATACAATAATGTAATAATATTCTGTAGATTGCCAAATATATATTGTTAATATTGTACTTTTTAGATCTCTTGAACTGGGATATGAGAAATAGATATAAATTAATTTAATACATACAAAAATAATAACAACAATTAATTCTTACATAAAACTTATTACTAAAGTAACGATAAAGATGAGAAACAAGTGCACGAAGAACAAGTACGAAGACAGGCCAACAGACTCAGACCATTACCTCACAAGAATCAAAACCAAACTCACACTCAAGAGAATACACCAGAAGAAAACACACATACAGGAATTTGACACACAAAAACTTAACAAATCAGGCATTATAAGAGATTGGGAAAAATTACAGGCAAACCACTGGGGAACGATCAAAAAGAAAATCACTGAGAAAGCCAAAGAAATAATACCACAAAAATAGAACACCAAACATCCATTGTGGGAGAATTGAACACTACAGAACAGGATAGTAGCATACAAAAAGTACAATAGCAATAGAACAGAAGAAACACTACAAGAATTTAACAGAATAAGACGATAACATCAATACGAATCAGGCAAACAAAGAGAAAACAAATGAAAGAGCAAATTACTTTCAAACAGCAGAAAACATCAGAAAACGAAGGTTAAAATTCTATGGTCATATTAGCAGACTACCAGAGCAAACTAACGAAACATATACTCACCCTCAGTTCCAATATTAGAACACAGTAATAAAACTGGAGTCTCTTCTTATGCAACTTGTAAGGAGTATTCGTACATCTAACTTTGTAATGCACATCGACACTTTGGCTCAGGTAAGCTCATGGACATTTGCGTTGGACGTGATCCACTGCTCCCGTTGGTTTCAAATACTCGTAAACAATCTAAAGGTCCTTCCATAAAAACATCTTGAATTCTGAATTTCTTGGTGATAACTTTACAATCAGCGACATTTTAAGCAATTTTCTGCAATATCCGACGATCAACTTTATGAGCACAACAACAAATTTATAAAGGGTGAAGGTCGAGCTATTGAAATTCTTGGTAGTGAAAATGCTTTGTTTGTGGATGGTAGCAGGCCCGAGAATAATTTCTTTAATTTAAGAATTAGAAGAGAAATTAAATTTAAATGATGAACAAAACGTAGGTGAAAATGATTAAGAAGATAACAACGCATTCTAGAATAGGTTCTGCTCATGCCAAAGAAACGATTAATGTATTTATCAAAAAAAAAAAAAAAAAAAAAAAAAAAAAAAAAAAAAAAAAAAAAGGAAATCTGTTTGCAGAAACCAATTTGGTGTCAATAGGGAGCTCCAAACAAATTACAAAAGTCGAAGCTGTCAATTATGTTGAGGAATCATTTCATTTAGGTTAAAAACGTATGATGAACATGTTGTGTCTCGTCTCAGTCAAGTACAAAATTCAATTTATGAGATTATTTTTTGAATAAATATTTACATATTGAAATCTGTAACAAGTAAAAAAGATAAGGCAAAGTCTAAGATTTTTATTTGCGTATATATTTCAACTTTTTTGCATATCAGATTAATAGAAAACTACGAAAACCATTCAACAAGTCAGATATCATTGAGTGCATTGAAACAAAACATGACGTCACTTTTAATCATAGCCAATCTAATGTAACAGGTAAACTATTTGATGGTGCAGACGTTGTACACATGCTTAATACTGGCGTCTCTACAACATTTTACGAATATTATGATCACATTTTCAAACCATATTCCTTACAGCAACTAGAATATTTCTCAACTAGATATTGCGTTTGATAGATATGCTAGTAATAGTTTGCAGGCAGATACTCGAGAAACAAGAGGTAATGGCAAACTACTAAAGTCTCGGATTCGACTGCAACTCCAATCAAGTTTAAGCAATTCCTGTGTGTCAACAAAAACAAGATACAATTGTTTCAGTTGCTTGCCAAGAAAATGGTAGGAGATGAGTTTCCAGGAAAAGATATTGTCTGTACGATGAACGAGTTATCACATCAACACAACGGATGTATCGAGCATTTCTCCTGCCTCACACGAAGGAGCAGATAGGCGCCTACTTCTGCATGTTAAGCTTGCTTCAGAATGCGGACATATCGTACCTTAATACGAACTGTAGATTCAGATGTAGTGGTATTATTTCTTTGGCTTTCTCAGTGATTTTCTTTTTGATTGTTCACCAGCGGTTTGCCTGTAATTTTTCCCAATCTCTTGTAAAGCCTGATTTTTTAAGTGTTCGTGTGTCATATTTCTGTATGTCTCTTTTCTTCTGATGTATTCTCTTGGGTGTGAGTTTGGTTTTGATTCTTGTGAGGTAATGGTCTGAGTCTCTGTTGGCCTGTCTTCGTACTTGTTCTTCGTGCACTTGTTTCTCATCTTTATCGTTACTTTAGTAATAAGTATTATGTAATAATTAATTGTTGTTATTATTTTTGTATGTATTAAATTAATTTATATCTATTTCTCACATCCCAGTTCAAGAGATCTAAAAGGTACAATATTAACAACATATATTTGGCAATCTACAGAATATTATTACATTATTGTATCAAATTGGAATATTACTGTACTGTACATTATTTTTCTTTTAATGATTGTATTGAATAGTTAAAAATTACCTTATTATGCATTTACACAAAAATAAAAGTTGCAAAGTCATTTGAAAGTCATAAATAAGGAAAATTACAATAAATATATTTGATATTTCAAGATTTATAAAGTTACTATATTATTTTCCTAGAGCAATACAAATTAAATCGTTTCCATGATGTTTTTACTGAGCAAAGCTACTTTGTTTTGTTATGTATTCACCAACTATTAGTGATGAAGTAAAAGTTATGTATACCATTCGAAAGGTAATTATGTAGCAAACAAAAATATAAAGGACATGTTTTCACCTAAAGATAACGGATTTCACGTTATTTAGGAAAATGTAACAATAAATCAAAATAAACAAAATATAAGGGGATTCTCGGTAATTAGGAAAATGTATCAAATTAAAAAACAATTCTTTAAATAAAGCAACAACTATTTCTCGTATAGGTAAAGTAAACATTAGTGTCATGTATACCGTTTGAAAGCGTGTTTTCTCTTATATAATAATAATAATCACTAATAATATGGGTAAATATATAATTACAAAACGGAGTTATGCAGGAAAATGTACAAGTATGTCAAAGAATTTTGGCAGTTATATTGATGACGTCATAGAAACCTATAGAGGGGCAGAACAATTTTTGTCCCGGGTTTATTTGACTCATCCAATCATCTACTATCCCAGTTCAAAAGTACCAGTTCACATTGGTTGCCAGATGTGAAATATTTTGCCATTATTTTGTGCTTGTCGACCCCACTATATAAATGTCCAATAATTATTACAGTATATTTTTAACGAGTTCACGATAGATAAATGTTCAAAACATATATTTATGTCAACTTTAAGAGAAGCAAGTGCTACTTTATAAAAAATAAATGAAATAACTCTTTTATTAGAAATGATATTGTTTACTCAGAAGAGTAGCTGATCATTAGGAATGTCTTTCCCAAGTTGGATTTTAGTCGACTGGTAATGGCGTATTTGGTTAACAAATTAACTTTTACAGTTTTGAATATAAATATATTTTAGAGAGTATAAATAACCTTAGGGTAAAAAAAATCTAGCCTCTTTACTTTCTAAAGCACGCAATCTGAGCTGTATAAAATATTCAGGTGCCATTACGGTATGTCAGGCAATGGATCAGCTGTTCCTTTTCATGCTTACGGTGCAACTAAATATTTCTTAGTGGTTATTGCTGGGTAGCCGGAATATATTTGTCATGATTACTAAATGTAACAGTTACATGCGTAACTGGAGCGTTTATATTTAGCGTAATAAAAATGTAATATATTCAGTTAGGACTAAATCTCGTATTTAGAGATAATAGAAAACAATCAGAATGACTTTTAGACTTTGTTTGATATTTTGATAAAAATAGCGACTAATATTTTATAAATTGGTAAACTAGGTACAAATTGCTAAAGAAAATGAGAATAAAGGAATAAAAGTACAGTCCAGTCTAAATGACGTCACTCTTTACTGAACAAACAACACAAGACGGTAGGAACAATTTTAATAGTATAACATGTTATTTTGCATGGACATTTCTGATGTTGCAAAAATAACATTTTAGTATACTAACATAAACGTGTATTATTTATTATTTTATAAGTATGGGTGTTTATTTTTATTTTCAACCGAATTATGGCTGGATGAATTTAGTTTTAAATACTACACGGAATAAGTTCTTATTTTCATTTAAAACTATATAAATTTTGGATTTATTTACTTATCTATAGATACATTAAAATAGCTTAGAAGTTCTTAGTATTTCTAATAAAATTTATGTAGTTCTTAAATTTTTTATGGTGCGTTTTTGTTAAGGAAACTAAACGAAAATTGTTTTTATTAGGGGTAAGTTTTGAATATAAAGTTCGCAGTTTAATATATTTTGGGGTTAAATATATATTTGTTGTAATAGCTAAAACAAACAATGGAGATACCTACCTTGCAGGTGTAGGGCCTCACATAATTAACTATTTTACTCGACATATTGAGAATAAAGATTATGTAACTAATAGTGTTATTGTATCCCATAAATTATAGACTTAAGACTATTATTTACATTTATTACGTTTAAATTTTCTGCTATATACTTTATACTCATTCCTTGTACCTTACAAACAGTGTGTTATAAACAAATTATTGAACCTCATGCATTGGTAATTAAATAGAATCATTATTCGTTAAAGGTCTCATAAACATGGTCTAATAAATCATATACAATATTATTAAATCACAAAGTAAATGTGGTAATATACTGACGGTCTATTAAGAGCCCTGCTCTATATATAAGTGACCAAATAGTAAATCATATATAAAAATGTATTATTCATAATGCATTCATAATGTATTTATGACTTTTCACACTGTGAGTTATTTATTGTTGTTCAATAATCGTACATTTTTGTGTAAATTGTTTATATATCGTAATTCGGGGGGGGGGGGAATAAAATAAATTATGAGATCCCTCTGACAGCTAAATTGTTCACTACAATAATAATCACTATATGAATGCCTCACATCGAGGGCTTACCGCCCCTGGCACGAGTGTTGGTAAGCAGCTTACGGGGTTAACCATCCCTGCCACTGATGGTAAGTACTAGGAGTGATTTGAATCTATAAGGGTCTCTACATATTAAATCCACAGTATTTTTTTGGCCTCCACATTGGTTTAAAATTACTTAGTTTTACTTAATAGTATTTTAAACATAACGTAAGTATTGTTTATGTTTGTGAATAGAAGTGTTTTTTATAATGGATGCAATTAGCTTTCATATTTGAGAGATATTAGACTTTTTATTCAGTTTATCCAATTATTATTATTCCACGTATGATAAATTCTTAATTCAGTATTTGGATATGAACTGGTCTTCACATATATCTGTCAATCACTAGTAAGAAAAATAAAATGCCTCACATAATATTTGATTGTGAAAAAATCATAAAAGGATTTACAGATGTATGATAGTTTTGACAGTGAAAATATTCATTTATGAGCAGTTAATGGATTTTATGAAGTGAATAAGACAATAATTCAAGTACTATTTACTTCACAAAGAACAGTGCTGAAAGTAATTAAGAAAAAAATATTCGCATGATAGTAATAACAAAATATACTTTGCAGTCGTATTTGTTTTTGTAGTCTGCTGGAACGTAGTGTCTTGTGAAAGACAAAGAAAACCACAAGAGTCAAAGAGCCCAATGATGTCAGCATACCACAATCTGTTCTAGAAGAACTTCAAAGGACATCTGATGTAATATCTTAAGGGAAGGAAGTGAAGGAGAACGTACAGACAAAGGATATGGAAATTGTTAACAGATTTACTGTAAACCATTCCTTTATAATGTTTCAATTGTGAATAGTTTTTATTTATAGATTTATTAATATCCTCTAAACTATAAATTAATTATTTAAACTAAATATTTTAATAAAAGTGGTTATTATATTTACCAAAAAAAACATATTTGCAATTTAAGTTGAAAAGCTATTTGCTAATGAATAACTTACAAATTTTACTACAATAATACAAACTTAATTATTTGGCCTATAAATAATGAATGTCTAAAATCAACTTTTTAAGTGTACTTACATGGTTCAGAGTTTCAACACGACTTCAAACAAACTCCGTCATTTTCTTGAAGTTGATAATGCTCTTTAATGTTAATTAACATAACGTTTAAGTTGGAAGGGCAAATCAAATACTTGCTTTGACTTGTGGAGATAGAGATCATTACTATCTTAAACACTATTATGATAGCGTTCTGTTAGCAGTTGTTACATTTCCAATAAATGCAGGAAAACTCCGAACTTTATATTTTACATAATTATAAGTTTACCTCTTAAATTTGTGATACTTACACATGAGGTAATGATTACCTGTAATCGTGTATTGTACAAATATACAATATTCTACATAATGATAAAAATTTTATTTATTTAAATATTAACTCATTATTAATGAGAATAACTCCCTCTGATTTGTAGTTGATGAGAGAAATAACAAACATTCATTTACCACTGTACGTATGTGGGTGGGTCATTCATACACGTAGAAATTATCGGTTGAGAGGGTTTAACTTGAATCTGTCAATTAGCTTGTATCACACAAGTGAGGAGGTTTTTCAGCATGTTCCCATCACTACTGAACTGTATGGGTGGGGGTGGGTGGGAGTTTCATCATCAATTTACATGGATGGGTAGGTTGGAAGGATTGTCGTTTGTGGATCGTGTTGCAAAATCACTTCTCAAGATGCAACGTCAAGTTAAGAGCAGTTATTTAAAAATGATCGTGAGTGTGATTGGTTGTGGTATTACCAATGAGTAGAACACTGTAAGCCTCTACTCATATTATTCTAAGATATGAAACGCCGACACAACTTTGTGTGTATTTTAAGGCGAATATGAATGATTATATTCGTGGAAGGAGTGTGGATGACCGGTGTAATCTTGTTACTAACTGTGCTCCACTAACATTCGGAAAGGGCCATTTATTAGTAGAGCAAAAGCTAGTACGACTAAGGGATCTATAGATTTACGTGGAATTTGAACGACATAACTAGTATTAATCTGTTCCTAGATAATTGACCAGCCTGAATTTCTGTTTTCTCCTATACACAAAATCTGGACACTGAATACCACTCAAAATGGCCAATGCAGTGTTATCTTACTGTTTATGGTGTTTCAATTTCCTTTTTTCGGTCACACAGCAAACATTTTTATTAAGAAAAGTCATTTGTTCTAGTTTTAGGCTAAGCGTATTACATTGGATCGGACAAGACGAAGAGCTCTCGAAAATGGCCCCTAAGCTGAAATATAGTGTCTTATCTGTCAGCGATACAGGGATGTCAGCCGGCGTGAGATTGCCTACGTTTGTCTCCTTGAAGGCACCCTAGGGGTGACAGGGTGAAAATAAATGGTTGATACAACATTACAAGAATAGTCTTTGAGGGTTTTACCACAGGATGTAACATGTTAAGGACTTGTCATGTTAGATAATCTCTAACATTTCTTGAAATCACACTTTTTATACATATAAACCTGTTGCGTTATGAGTAAAAAATATATATGACTTTCAAAATAATTTGTGCTGGCATAATTTGGGAAAACTTTGCTTAAAAAAATATTTTTGTCGTATTTAAACTAAAGAGCTGTAACTGACTTTTAAGTCATGTGAAATTAACTTAACATGTAATATTAAGCATGTTTAAAGTACATTTTTTTATAAGGTAAAAAAATCAATATAACATTATAAGCAAGCAAAATAAAAATGTTTGAAGTTCCAACAAAACTTTAATTCAAGACTAGAAGAAAAATGGCTGAGGGAAGTATCATGGTCAGATATGAAAGAGTGGGTTGAAAATGGACCGAAGCATTATATTTTATAAACTCACAGTATGTACATACAACAGGATGGATAAATGATATAAAAATCCACTAAATATTTCAATAAATTATATGGATTTGTTACTTTACCTCTTTATGTATTTTGTCAATTTGTTACTTAAATATACTTGACCAGCCATGTTCAGTCTATTTAAGCGAACAGAAACAACAAATTCAATAGCAAATAAATGTTTAATGGAAATAAAATACAATGGGAGGATGTGGTTTGTATCAATTTATCAAACTGGTGACGTCAGAGACACTGCTTCAAATGTATTAACAATGTGTGTTGTTCCGGTTGGTTACGAATGTTTGTTTAATTTTGTATTTGTATTCAACTATACACTACTTTTAGTATTATTTCTATGTAATTACAATTTGAACAATAATGTGTGGTTCTTGTTGTAGCATACTTGATAAATATATGTGTCTTATCTGTAAACTGTGGACGTATGAGGTTACCCTCTTCTTAGATGAGTCTTGTAATTATTAAATGTCGAGTTATTTTTATTGATTACAGACTTAGTTTTCAATTTATTCCTTTTGATATTTGATTAATCTCCTTTTTTACTTTCTATTCCATTATTGTTAAAAAGTCTAAAAGATGTTTATATTTTACTCCATATAAATAATTTTAAGGTCGTAAAAATCATATTCATTCCTCATTCGTTCTACGTGCCTTTCCACAACTACGCTCACGAGCCCAATAGCATTTCTAGTTAAAATTCATTTTCGTAAACTAATGTGTACCTCTCTAGTATTCGTATATAACACATAGTATAACCACTAATATCGAATTATTCACTGTTTTTTATCATTACATTATCCTGACCAAAACTATCCTAATCTGTATCCTCCTAATGAACGTACTAGTTGTGGCGTGCAACTGGAATATAAACACCTGGAATAACATTTATTTTCAAATAAATGTTTACAACTTTGTATATTTCTGTTAATTTAGAACGTTTAAATACAGTGTATCACACCTCAATCTAAAAGGTATTAATGTAATAAAATCATAAAAAAAAAATAAAAGTTAAAGTTACAGTAATAATAAGTAGAAGACAATATGTATTTATAACAAAACATATATCTTGTAAATAAGTTATTACTAGTTGAGTGGTCCCTTCTGCTTAAAGTGGGGTAAATGAAAGGAACCCCTCCAGGTTCGAATTAAATATAAACTGGTTACTCTCTTTGTATTATAACAAAAATAAAGACCAGAAAATGAAATTAATGGGTTATAAATTACCACCCCTCAGATGTTATAGGTCTGTTTCAAGTATGAATGTTATTTAACTGTCGAGGTTTAACACAGAAATCCTTTCTGGGATAAGGTTTGAAAATTGAATACATAAATTAATTAGATTGACACTATGTTTCTTTATTTTAAAAAGTTTGGTTGTCATACGTTTTATTTGTAACAAGATATTACAAGTTGATTGTTAAATTACTTTCCAATAACAAATCTAATAAAATAATTATTTACGGTATGCAATTTTACGGATTTGTTTTCATAATACTATTAAGTTCTTAGGTATGATTTCGGCCGTCCATTATCACAATCCCGAAGTGCAACACAACACCTGTGCCTGTACATTACGTAAATCATAATCCTACATCTGCCAGAACTGACTAACAGCCTCTGTCCGCCACTTTATATACTCAGTACTAATGTAAGACTACAGTAACTTCATTCAGGTAATAAAAAGCTAAAGAGAAAATTTTTAAAGCAGATTGATTGCTAGTAGTACAATAAATTTTGCGGACTTTAAAAATTGCTGATTACAATATTTAAAGGAATTGTTAGTATATTGAAATATTACATATATTTCGTTATATAAGCCGTGCATACACTGTATTTAAAATAATATGCTCAGTACAATTTTGTCTGTAAACACGGAAATCAGTTTTCAGAAACCAATTTTTTTACAAGATTTTTATAAAAAATTCCCTTAGGAAATTGAAAAATCTGTTATGTCACAAATAAAAAACAAAAATTAAATACTAATAAAATCTATCTAATAAAATATGAAGTAATTAAAAATCTGTCTGGAGAATTAAACTGGAGAAGACTAAAGAAAGAAATCCATTCATATATCAATTAATGTTTATTATTTTTCAACATTGTTCACACACATTAGATTAATAAACTTGAATTGTATTGTATTGTAACGTAATTGGAAATTGGTAATTACTGTAACAGTACAAGAACCAACAGTATAAGTGTTGAAGAAATTAAACAAAAAAAAGAACTCCACATTTTTTATACAACAACACAAGTACTGTTAACAAAATTATGACAGGAATGGAGAGACTATCAATTACAAAATGTCAAATGAAGATATGTAGCATTAAGAAACTACAAGCACGTCATTAACACATTTATATTTTGTACATTTGGTATCTGTAACAAATATAATAAAATGTCTATGAATATTGCCACATAATAATACTAAAATACAAGCCAAATGTTTCAAAAGATACATCACATTTTGATGTTTGTATCGGAAACTTTCCTGTTTTACAGTGGGGTTTTAAATATTACTGTACAAGAAACACTAATAACCTCTGTGTAACATGTACATGTAGGGTTGAGTACCCAGTTGGAATTTTGATTAATCTTTAAAATAAGAAATTGCCTATTCTTAAAAAATTACAACAATGAATTCAACAACTGCCAATTATTAACAAATAACTTACACGTAAAATGGTGATGATACAAGTAACATGTACACATCAGCGTTACTTTACTATTATATCTGTGCAATGGTAGTTAACAAAAAAAGCGTCTTAGTCGTTCTTAATCATTATATTCTTTTAGGTTTTTATTTTAATATAATATGCATTAACTGTATAAACAGTTGTGTGTAGTTTTATTCTGTGTATTGAATTGTTTGGTGTTTTTACTTCTTAAGTTCAGTGTTGAGTGAGGATTAACTGTCTGCGTGGCACTTCCTCTAATAACTTTCACGTCACTTTATTGGAAGCCATGGATGGGAATACCCCATGGTACGTACACTTTGTTCAGTCCCAGGACACATAAATATTATTCACCACCTCATGAAATCTTACAATAATTTACTCCTTTCCAATAATAGTAGTGTAGATCTGTTTTTTGACTCTTTTAAAATATTTAAAGCTAATTGCCTGTCTTGTTTAAGTCAACGCTCTACATAATTTTGTTTTGTTTATTACTCTTTTACGAATTCTGTATTGTTAACTGTTCAAAATATATTTATTACTGTTATTATTTATTGTCGTTATGGTTCTCAATTGTTTAAAATATTTATCACTGTTATTATTTATTGTCGTTATGGTTGTCAGTTGTTTAAAATATTTATTACTGTTATTATTTATTGTTGTTATTGTTCTTAATTGTTTAAAATATTCATTATTGCTATTGTTGCTGAATGCTAATCTATACTAATATTAGTTATTATTTTTATTTAATTGCATGTCATTATATTTTTTGCATCCTCATCAAGCATGTATTGTTCCGTTCCATATTAATTTCAGTTAAATTTGAATCAATAGTATTTCAGTTTAATATTCATATATTTTTTGTTATTTTTTTATAATGTGAAGTGATTTAGTGAATAAGTTATAAAACCCACAAACATAAAAATGTGTATTAATATGAACTGCTTCAACGTAATTGGTTTTTACTGTATTGAAGCATGTAAATAAATAAATAAATAAATAAAATAAATAAATAAATAATTAAGATCCTTATCCGTACAGTTTAGTGTTGAGTGAAGATTAACTGTCTGCGTGGCACTTCCTCTGATAACTTTGATGTCACTTTATTTGAAGACATGGGAGGGTATACCCCATGGTACACTTTGTCCAGTCCCGGGACACAGTAAATAATGGAGTGCTTGTCTGTGTAGTTCAGTGTTGAGTTGTCTGCCTAGGACTTCCTCTGATAACTTTGATATCACTTTAATGGAAGCCATGGGAGGGAATACCCTATGGTACACTTTGTCAAGTCCCAGGACACAGTAAATAATAGAGTGCTTGTCTGTGTAGTTCAGTGTTGAGTTGTCTGCCTAGGACTTCCTCTGATAACTTTGATATCACTTTAATGTAAGCCATTGGAGGGAATACCCTATGGTACACTTTGTCCAGTCCCAGGACACAGTAAATAATGGAGTGCTTGTCTGTGTAGTTCAGTGTTGAGTTGTCTGCCTAGGACTTCCTCTGATAACTTTGATATCACTTTAATGGAAGCCATGGGAGGTAATACCCTATGGTACACTTTGTCAAGTCCCAGGACACAGTAAATAATAGAGTGCTTGTCTGTGTAGTTCAGTGTTGAGTTGTCTGCCTAGGACTTCCTCTGATAACTTTGATATCACTTTAATGGAAGCCATGGGAGGGAATACCCTATGGTACACTTTGTCCAGTGCCAGGACACAGTAAATAATGGAGTGCTTGCTGTGTAGTTCAGTGTTGAGTTGTCTGCCTAGGAATTCCTCTGATAACTTTGATATCACATTAATGGAAGCCATGGGAGGGAATACCCTATGGTACACTTTGTCCAGTCCCGGGACACAGTAAATAATGAAGTGCTTGTCTGTGTAGTTCAGTGTTGGGTTGTTTGCCTAGGACGTCCTCTGATAACTTTGATATTTTTTTAATGGAAGCCATTGGAGGGAATACCCCATGGTACACTTTGTCCAGTCCCAGGACACAGTAAATAATGGAGTGCTTGTCTGTGTAGTTCAGTGTTGAGTTGTCTGCCTAGGACTTCCTCTGATAACTTTGATATTACTTTAATGGAAGCCATTGGAGGGAATACCCCGATGTACACTTTGTCCAGTCCCAGGACACAGTAAATAATGGAGTGCTTGTCTGTGTAGTTCAGTGTTGAGTTGTCTGCCTAAGACTTCCTCTGATAACTTTAATATCACTTTAATGGAAGCCATGGGAGGGAATACCCTATGGTACACTTTGACCAGTCCCAGGACACAGTAAGTAATGGAGTGCTTGTCTGTGTAGTTCAGTGTTGAGTTGTCTGCCTAGGCCTTCCTCTGATAACTTTGATTTCACTTTAATGGAAGCCATTGGAGGGAATACCCTATGGTACACATTGTCCAGTCCCAGGACACAGTAAATAATGGAGTGCTTGTCTGTGTAGTTCAGTGTTGAGTTGTCTGCCTAGGACTTCCTCTGATAACTTTGATATCACTTTAATGTAAGCCATTGGAGGGAATAGCCCATGGTACACTTTGTCCAGTCCCATGACACAGTAAATAATGGAGTGCTTGTCTGTGTAGTTCAGTATTGAGTTGTCTGCCTAGGACTTCCTCTGATAACTTTGATATCACTTTAATGGAAGCCATGGGAGGGAATACCCTATGGTACACTTTGACCAGTCCCAGGACACAGTAAATAATGGAGTGCTTGTCTGTGTAGTTCAGTGTTGAGTTGTCTGCCTAGGACTTCCTCTGATAAATTTTATATCACTTTAATGGAAGCCATTGGAGGGAATACCCCGTGGTACACTTTGTCCAGTCCCAGGACACAGTAAATAATGGAGTGCTTGTCTGTGTAGTTCATTGTTGATTGAGGAATAATTGTCTGCCTGACACTTCCTTTGATAAGTTTGACGTCATTGTAATAAAAGGCATGGGAGGGAATACTCTGTGGTACACTTTGTCCAGTCACAGGACACAGTAAATAATGAAATGCTTGTCTGTGTAGTTCAGTGTTGATTGAGGATTAATTGTCTGCAATTGGAGGGAATACCCTATGGTACACTTTGTCCAGTCCCAGGAGACAGTAAATAATGGAGTGCTTGTCTGTGTAGTTCAGTGTTGAGTTGTCTGCCTAGGACTTCCTCTGATAACTTTGATATCACTTTAATGGAAGCCATTGGAGGGAATACCTCGTGGTACACTTTGTTCAGTCCCAGGACACAGTAAATAATGAAGTGCTTGTCTGTGTAGTTCAGTGTTGAGTTGTCTGCCTAGGACTTCCTCTGATAACTTTGATATTACTTTAATGGAAGCCATTGGAGGGAATACCCCGTGGTACACTTTGTCCAGTCCCAAGACACAGTAAATAATGAAGTGCTTGTCTGTGTAGTTCAGTGTTGAGTTGTCTGCCTAGGACTTCCTCTGATAACTTTGATATTACTTTAATGGAAGCCATTGGAGGGAATACCCTATGGTACACTTTGTCCAGTCCCAGGACACAGTAAATAATGGAGTGCTTGTCTGTGTAGTTCAGTGTTGAGTTGTCTTCCTAGGACTTCCTCTGATAACTTTGATATCACTTTAATGGAAGCCATTGGAGGGAATACCCCATGGTACACTTTGTTCAGTCCCAGGACACAATAAATAATGGAGTGCTTGTCTGTGTAGTTCAGTGTTGAGTTGTCTGCCTAGGACTTCCTCTGATAACTTTGATATCACTTTAATGGTAGCTATTGGAGGGAATACCCCATGGTACACTTTGTCCAGTCCCAGGACACAGTAAATAATGGAGTGCTTGTCTGTGTAGTTCAGTGTTGAGTTGTCTGCCTAGGACTTCCTCTGATAACTTTGATATCACTTTAATGGAAGCCATGGGAGGGAATACCCTATGGTACACTTTGACCAGTCCCAGGACACAGTAAATAATGGAGTGCTTGTCTGTGTAGTTCAGTGTTGAGTTGTCTGCCTAGGACTTCCTCTGATAACTTTGATATCACTTTAATGGAAGCCATTGGAGGGAATACCCCATGGTACACTTTGTTCAGTCCCAAGACACAATAAATAATGGAGTGCTTGTCTGTGTAGTTCAGTGTTGAGTTGTCTGCCTAGGACTTCGTCTGATAACTTTGATATCACATTAATGGTAGCTATTGGAGGGGAAACCCCATGGTACACTTTGTCCAGTCCCAGGACACAGTAAATAATGGAGTGCTTGTCTGTGTAGTTCAGTGTTGGGTTGTCTGCCTAGGACTTCCTATGATAACTTTGATATCTCTTTAATGGAAGCCATTGGAGGGAATACCCCATGGTACACTTTGTCCAGTCCCAGGACACAGTAAATAATGGAGTGCTTGTCTGTGTAGTTCAGTTTTGAGTTGTCTGCCTAGGACTTCCTCTGATAACTTTGATATCACTTTAATGGAAGCCATTGGAGGGAATACCCTATGGTACACTTTGACCAGTCCCAAGACACAGTAAATAATGGAGTGCTTGTCTGTGTAAATCATTGTTGATTGAGGATTAATTGTCTGCCTGACACTTCCTTTGATAACCACGAGGAATACCTCGTGGTACACTTTGTCCAGTCCCAAGACAGAGTAAATAATGGAGTTGCTTGTATAAACAGTTCAGTGTTGAGTGAATGTTGAGCTGTCTGCCTAGGGCTTCCTCTGATGACTTTGATATTACTTTAATGGAAGCCATTGGAGGGAATACCTCGTGGTATACTTTGTCCAGTCCCAAGACAGAGTAAATAATGGAGTTGCTTGTATAAACAGTTCAGTGTTGAGTGAGTGTATAGCTGTCTGCCTAGGGCTTCCTCTGATAACTTTGATATCACTTTAATGGAAGCCATTGGAGGGAATACCTCGTGGTACACTTTGTCCAGTCCCAACACAGAGTAAATAATGGAGTTGCTTGTATAAACAGTTCAGTGTTGAGTGAATGTTGAGTTGTCTGCCTAGAACTTCCTCTGATAACTTTGTTATCACTTTAATGGAAGCCATTGGAGGGAATACTTCGTGGTACACTTTGTCCAGTCCCAAGACAGAGTAAATAATGAAGTTGCTTGTATAAACAGTTCAGTGTTGAGTGAATGTTGAGTTGTCTGCCTAGAACTTCCTCTGATAACTTTGATATCACTTTAATGGAAGCCATTGGAGGGAATACCTCGTGGTACACTTTGTCCATTCCCAAGACAGAGTAAATAATGGAGTTGCTTGTATAAACAGTTCAGTGTTGAGTGAATGTTGAGTTGTCTGCCTAGAACTTCCTCTGATAACTTTCATATCACTTTAATGGAAGCCATTGGAGGGAATACCTCGTGGTACACTTTGTCCAGTCCCAAGACAGAGTAAATAATGGAGTTGCTTGTATAAACAGTTCAGTGTTGAGTGAATGTTGAGCTGTCTGCCTAGGGCTTCCTCTGATAACTTTGATATCACTTTAATGGAAGTCATTGGAGGGAATACCTCGTGGTACACTTTGTCCAGTCCCAAGACAGAGTAAATAATGGAGTTGCTTGTATAAACAGTTCAGTGTTGAGTGAATGTTGAGTTGTCTGCCTAGAACTTTCTCTGATAACTTTGATATCACTTTAATGGAAGCCATTGGAGGGAATACCTCGTGGTATACTTTGTCCAGTCCCAGGACAGAGTAAATATTGGAGTTGCTTGTATAAACAGTTCAGTGTTGAGTGAGTGTTGAGTTGTCTGCCTAGGACTTCCTCTGATAATTTTGATATCACTTTAATGGAAGCCATTGGTGGGAATACCTCGTGGTACACTTTGTCCAGTCCCAAGACAGAGTAAATAATTGAGTTGCTTGTATAAACAGTTCAGTTTTGAGTGAATGTTGAGTTGTCTGCCTAGAACTTCCTCTGATAACTTTGATATCACTTTAATGGAAGCCATTGGAGGGAATACCTCGTGGTACACTTTGTCCAGTCCCAAGACAGAGTAAATAATGGAGTTGCTTGTATAAACAGTTCAGTGTTGAGTGAATGTTGAGTTGTCTGCCTAGAACTTTCTCTGATAACTTTGATATCACTTTAATGGAAGCCATTGGAGGGAATACCTCGTGGTATACTTTGTCCAGTCCCAGGACAGAGTAAATAAAGGAGTTGCTTGTATAAACAGTTTAGTGTTGAGTGAGTGTTGAGTTGTCTGCCTAGGACTTCCTCTGATAATTTTGATATCACTTTAATGGAAGCCATTGGTGGGAATACCTCGTGGTACACTTTGTCCAGTCCCAAGACAGAGTAAATAATGGAGTTGCTTGTATAAACAGTTCAGTGTTGAGTGAATGTTGAGTTGTCTGCCTAGGACTTCCTCTGAT
The DNA here is from genome assembly GCA_035578905.1 of Stictocephala bisonia. NCBI lineage: Eukaryota > Metazoa > Arthropoda > Insecta > Hemiptera > Membracidae > Stictocephala > Stictocephala bisonia. The sequence goes on along the minus strand of JAQJVL010001231.1, from coordinate 48,920 downwards.
AACTTTGATATCACTTTAATGGAAGCCATTGGAGGGAATACCCCGTGGTACACTTTGTCCAGTCCCAAGACAGAGTAAATAATGGAGTTGCTTGTATAAACAGTTCAGTGTTGAGTGAATGTTGAGTTGTCTGCCTAGAACTTCCTCTGATAACTTTGATATCACTTTAATGGAAGCCATTGGAGGGAATACCCTATGGTACACTTTGTCCAGTCCCAGGACACAGTAAATAATGGAGTTGCTTGTATAAACAGTTCAGTGTTGAGTGAGTGTTAAGTTGTCTGCCTAGGACTTCCTCTGATAACTTTGATATTACTTTAATGGAAGCCATTGGACGGAATACCCCGTGGTACACTTTGTCCAGTCCCAGAACACAGTAAATATTGGAGTTGCTTGTATAAACAGTTCAGTGTTGAGTGAATGTTGAGTTGTCTGCCTAGGACTTCCTCTGATAACTTTGATATCACTTTAATGGAAGCCATTGGATGGAATACCCCGTGGTACACTTTGTCCAGTCCCATGACACAGTACGTAATGGAGCTGCTTGACTGAGTAATTCAGTGTTGAGTGAAGATTGATTGTCTGTCTGGGGCTTGGAACGTACTTCTTCTGATAATTTTTATATGACTTTAAAGCTAACAGCTCTATGAATGTCATGAAAATTTCCTTTTTGTTAACAATATCTGTTGTGCAATCATCTCCGAACATTATTAAAATCTGTAGTTTAAACATCTATATCCATTAAGTTGTTTGAAGTGTATTTCATTTTAATAATAATAGTGAACATTTATTTTTAAGTTCCATCATAACTACATATTTACAACGATCCCTAGAAATATTACAAAGTTATCATAAAAACAAAATACAACAAAAGAGGCAACAGGCTTGCCTTATGTGCGCAGAAAAATAAAGTTCCTAGAACTTAATATCCTTAAGTTCCGTCCACAGTACTTTAAAAATACTGCTCAAGAAGAATTCAGACTCCGAGAGATAAAAATAAAAATACTACATAAGTTCTGCATACAAATAACAGCTTAAGTAACAAACCGTATTGTGTTTATTGCCTTTCTTGGTTAGTAAACTAAATAATAAGCGGACTTCCTGATCTGAGCAGAACTATATCTTTGTGAATATCGTAAATTAAACAACAACTTGTAAATCACAACTATATAATAAGTAGCTAAATCTATAATCAGTTTTAACAGTAAGTACTGTACCACCAGAAACATTTATTTCTAACGGTAGACATATTCAATAAACATATTTTCTTGAACAACATTTTGTAAAAACTCAAAATCCCTCAGTAGTACGATTAAGTACAAATTCAGTTACATGACCCTAAAAGAAGTGTTTGATTTTTATTCTTAAAAGGAACTTGTTGCATTCTACGAATTAATGTTCACGTATCAAGAGTTAAATTGCAAAGCAAGTTATAACAATAACCTTTTTCTTTATTTTCCAAAAAACACAAAACTACAAATTTACAAACAATACAATAAATATATCTAATACTAAGATTTTTGTGACATAACATATGACTTGTGCTCAGGCTAACAAAAGAATATACAGTATTGAACAGAATTACATTCACTGATTATTACAAAAATACTAGATAACAAGTTAAGTAAGAATAAAATGTTTTTTACTTGAACAATAAATAAAGATGTGTTTTTGGAAAATTAAACCTCTAAGGCAAGGCCTGTTTGGAGGAAATAGTATAAAATAATTATTCAATTTGTTGCAGTCTATGTAATACGAGGATTTAAATATGTAATAATGTAAGGCTTTATTATATTATTTATGGCTTTTAATGAAATTTATTGTATCTCCCATAAAAAAAATTACCCAAGCATATTTATTTAAAAAAAGTTATAAGGAAAAAACACTTTATTGTAGGCCACATTCAAGAATATGATTTTATGGTGTAAATATGATATTATATAACATACCTTACGTTATTATACTAAAACACATGTAAACAAAAACATAAAAAGGTATTTACATCAATACATATACATCATATATATTCTTACTTACAAACGTAAAGAAAAACTCAAAGGTATATAATGTTTCAACATATCATAACCTCTGTTGTACACACATATAAATATTCACATATAAAACATTCCTAGATATTTACATATACACAACATACAAATATACATGTATAAGCATATGCAATCGAGAAAGAAAAAAATTACTTTAATTTTCGAATAGCAATCTATTTACGTCCTGCACTGTAAGTAACCAATCCCTTAACTGTCTAAGAAATGTTTACGAAGTATCTACATTTTTTTAAATCGTTAGGAAATCTATTGAATATCATAGGAGCCAGAATTTACATGTTTTAGCAAAAAATGTTTTAATTGGTCGAGGCACTATTACATTGTTAGAGTTTCTTAGTTTTATTTTATAAGCATTTAGGACATAACTCTTTCTAATCATGTTAAAAAAAAACTGTCATAACTTTGTATACATATATTATTGGTAATATTTTCAAAGATTTAAATATTGGCTATGATGAATCATATTTGTTTGCTTCATTTATTATTTTTACAAAATGTTTCTGTATGGACATAAGTGGTTTTAGATTGTTTATATACGTTCCACCCCAGCACTATTCCATAATTTATTCTACTATGGACTAAAGAAAAATAAAGAGTTCATAAGGCCATTTTTGTATATTTTCTTAAAAAGTAAAAAAATACTGATAATATTAGTTAGTTTCTTCTTAACGGATGAAATATGCATTTCCCAATTTAATTTTGAATCTAGAATCACACCTAAATATCTAATGTGTTCCTTTTGTTCTATTTCAGAACAATATTCACTAAATACCATTACACAGGCAGCTAACACATTTGTACACAGTTTTATCAGGAAAAGTTAATTTTTCTAGTAAACTAAAGTTTATATAATTGGTTGTACTTACACTAAGAACTAAGATATTGTCGTTAAACCACCATCGCAAAGCTTCCAAGTCAGTACTCATTTTTATTATAATTTCGGCTAAACTGTCATCAATATAAGAGCTGTATCCTCAGTGAAAGACTTCACTTGTCCATAGAATGTCCCTTTGCATAAGTCGTTAATGTAAATAAAAAACAATTTAGCCCCTAACACTGATCCTTGTGGTACTCCATACTTTATCTCAGCAAATTGACTCAAAACTCCATTAATTTTAACACATTGCATTCTATTCGATAAATAACTTTGAAACCAACCGTATTTCACACCCCTTATACCAGCAAAGATATTGGTCTGTAATTGTTTCAATCTGTTTTTTCATATTTCTTATAAATTGGAATTACAAGTGCTTCTTTCATTTTATTTGGAAACATACCTGATTGAAAACTAAAATTGACAATGTATAACAAAACAGGTAAAAAAAACCAATTATAAGTTTTCTTAATTAGTGTACAGCTAATATCATCAAGCCCAGGGGATTTCCCATTTTTTAACGATTCAATTACTCTTATAAGTTCATGTTCCAAGACAGGCTCTTTAAAAATAGATTCTGCTACGGAAAACTCACTAAATTGATTTCTAATATCAAGCGATTGATAATTAGTTGTTTTATCGTTACTCTTGTTAATTAACACCCACTGATAGAAAGTAATTATTAAATTAATTGGCTACTTTACATGGATCACTTAAAATTTCATCATTAATTACTAGTTAAACATTTGCATTATTATTAATTGTTTTCGGACGAGTCACTTCTTTTAATATTTCCCACGTGCACTTTGGATCTTTCTTATTATTTTCAAAGAGTTGAGAGTAATAATTATTTTTCAAGTCACGGACATCACTATTTAGCCTATTTCTGAAACTCATGAAGTATTCATTTACTTCATGAATACTGTTGTATTGTTGGGCTCACTTCTAACTTTTTTTAACAGTGCATTCCTCGTTTTTATTCGTTTACAAGTATCAAAATCAATCTACGGCTTTAACTTAATTAATTTTTGTTTTTTAAATTTAATTTCTTCTTTACATTGTATAGTTAAATTAATTAATATTCCATGAAAGGTGTCAAAAGCACGCGAAGCATCTGTTTGCAAGTATACATCAACCCAATTTACAGTATTGTATATTTTAGATGTAAAGTTAAAATAGATGTAGATTTTAAAACGGTTGTCATCTGTTAATTATTCTATGAAATTGGCTAATAACCTAATTTGATTGCAGCTGATATTCATATTCAAGAAACATCCTATATGAATCTATCTAAGAATAAACAAAGTTGTTTAAACGTTAAATTCGATACTCACAATATTTCAATCACTTGTCGTTGGTTGTTTACAATGGTTGATTGCCAAAGACGTTAATTCAGTCAATGCCAAGCCATTGAATTGATTGCCAAATCAGTTCAAAAGGCGTTGTTGGAGCCTGACTGATTCTGTCATTAGGAACTTGCTGTAAATTAACTGTTGATTTACAACCCCCCCCCCAACTACTTAACGTGAAGTACATTATCTTTCATTAACGATGCTCAGTTATAATCAGACAATTTATTTATTCCATGTAGTTTGCTATTTTTATTGAATACTTATGTAAATTTACACAGGACTACCCTTTTCAAAAGGTATGACACTTTTTGCCCTCATCAAACATGGATGGACTATTTCTTAACAGGTACTATTTTCTTTTATTTACTATTTTTATGAAAACAAACAATACAAAACAAATATATATTCAGTAATGTCAAATAATACTAATTTTAACCGTAAATATGCGTGGTAATAATTGACAAAAAATAACTACGTCATGTGTTATAAGCTGTTTAGCTATATACCTTCACACAAACTACCAATCATTATAAATCATCATCAAGAAAGACACCCATCGTAAAGAGGAGAATATGAAGAGAGAATGAATGTGATGAGTGTATACACTCTATTAAATGTACTTAAAAATTGTATACATTCTATTAAATGTAGATAACATATTTCTACATTATTTGTATAAATTGCTGTAATATTGATATAAATTGATGTATTTTATATTCTATAGTTATATTTAGCTTCATTATTTCTGACTGAAGATTTATGCATGAATGATCTCTGTATTATATTCCCAAACCAGCAATAAAGAGATTTATATTTACCATCCATAAAAGGCAGAGAACTAGTCACTTATGGAATTTTACACAAAGGCTGGAAGCCGATAAACGTTTAGAGTGGGTGAAAGCCAACCAATGAGTGTATTTCCGACCCACTAGAGTATTTTCATAGCAGTAAAACTCGTGAAGTATGGATAGAAATGTATGATAAACATGCCAATGACTATGTAAACAGTCGTATGCAATAGTAGGGCGAGAGCATTCTCGTTAGATTATTTCCATTCAAAATTGGTGACCTGTGGTTTAAACTTTCATTTTACGAAACATAACTAATTTGGAGTTAAATGACTAAAATTTGTATCTAATAAACCCCCAAATTGAAAATGATTTTTTATCATTTTAGGAGAATGTACAGTGCCATTACATCAAAATACATGTTGTTCAGAAGGGGACAGAATTAGTTACAGAGGGATAGATATGAGAGTCGTACCCTCAACTAGAGTCTGCTGTCATTGTTTGAAGCTAGTATGAAATAGGAGGGATATGAGAGGGAGAGAGGGAGAGAGAGAGAGATAGATAGATAGATATATATATATATATATATATATATATATATATATATATATATATATATATATATATATATATATAGAGAGAGAGAGAGAGAGAGAGAGAGAGAGAGAGAGAGAGAGAGAGAGAGAGAGAGGGGAAGAGAGGGAGAGGAAGAGAGAAGAAAAAATTCTTTGGAGGGATAGGAGAGGGAGGGAGTGTTGATGGTGCTGTCATTGCCTTATGCCTTGCTAAACCAAAGAACTGGCTATCTGACACACATTCAGTCCACTAATAAGAGTGACATCTGTTTATTACTTCTCTGTGAATCCATACTGACAGAAATAGAAGATACGTTTCTTGTGAATGAATACGAATGACAACTTAAATAAATTATATTATATTATTATATCAAAATTAACATGTCCTAAAACGTTATAGAATCGCCCAGCCTGTGACCCCTCTAAGCCTATTCCATCTATCCTATAGTGGTGTAGTAGACTAAATTCGTTACGTGCTAGTCCTTCACAGTATACAGCCCAGTTTTTCAACAAACTAGGACACCCTGCACACTTCCACGTGCCAACCCTCGCCAGTCGTTACGCTCGGGACCCCAGCCCCGACCTGTGATTATGTTAAAACATTAGTATATGATATGTATTGTTGAAAGCAACAAGACAAATTTTTAATGTTGTTTGTTTTTATACGGCTGTGTTTTCATAATGTGAAAAACTTGCTGGTGTTCAATCAACACTAAAACTACCCAATGTTTACTCCACCATAAACATTTAAAAAATTCAGAACTTTTATAAGTTTTAGTAAAAACTCAGTAATGCTACAAATTAACTGTATCTTTCAGAGCCAGATAGGTGGACCCCAGTTCATTCTTTGTACACTGATTGGTATCTTGAGCAGAAATAAATAAATAAAAAGGTTATTGAAGTCGTTATATAATAAATAAAACTTCATTTTTGATTTCTATTATAATGAAATAATAATTTTTTGGGTTGAAGGTTTTTGTCTCGGTTTAACAATTACTATAAGCAACCAAATTTTTGCTGTAACATAACATTACATTTTCGAATTTATCATAAAATCCTCAATTTTGTTTAAGAAAACCTCATTTCTGCCGAACTACGTCAGAACTATGTTGCTTGCTTCAAAAATCCTGTTGTGAAATTCTAGCGTGTCGTAAACTTGTCGTATGAGTGAGAGAAATAAAACGTGGTAGCGTGTACGAAGTAAAACACACCTACTGACCTTGTTTCAAGTGGTGACAACGTGTTATTTCAGTTGTTTATTTTAAGTGAACAGAAGCATTTGTTGGAATATGAGAAGTATAATTTCATATACTTTTTGTAACACATTTTAGTATTTGTTTAAGAGCAGTAAACTTTTGTAAGATGTTATTTGAGATGATTTTCAACCCTCCGGTCGCAGTATGTGCAACAGATGTGAACTCCAAACTGTGCGAGGTGTATAGACGTTATTAGTGTTATTGTTTATCAATATTACCCATTAAGAGATAGCTAAAACACAAAAGTCTACCTCTAGGTAGTGGCTATTTTCTTCTTTTTATCTTCCAAAACCTTTTACAGTTTAAGCCTTCTTCCGTACATCTGTCCATTTAAGCTTGTTTTTTTGGGTCGTTATCTAAATTCAATTTCTAATTTTTATTTTATTCTCTGTACATTTTGTGCTGTTGTGAATGTCTTTTATGGTAATATATGGTTTATTAGGCCTTCCTTAATTTCTTTGTAGACAGAAATTCCCAATTTTAAAGGAAACGATGTTCTAAGAATTCTTTTTGTCAGGCTAGTGTCATTAAAAACACTATATGCAGTGAAATATATTTTTCCTGTGTGCCTTTATGATAATGATGATTTTTAGTTGATATACAGGGTGATCAACTCAAGATGGCCACAGTTGGGATCTCAAAATTATTGATTTTACAGCAACTTTAAATGGGTGACTTACCCTAATTTTTTATGCTCATTAAAATTACATAGATAAAGTTTTAAAATTCGGTTACCATTTTCAAATATGGCGGTAAACTTTAAAATGTCTTATAGGAACTCTATTTTTTATGATAGATTTAGGTTTTACTAGTAGTTCTAAGGTTTTTTACTCTTAAGATACGTTCATTTTTTATTTACGATACATTCACGCTCAAAGTACAAACTAGACCTTTACTTTATATATTAGAGATAGGGTTGCCATACATTTTTATAGTAAAATACGGACACCAGATATACATAGGGGTCTGGAGGGGAGGGGGGTTATAAACTATCCTTTATAAATTTTATGACATGCGATTCGGGTTGTTAATTGGGAAATTTATACTACCGGCATTGTGATATTAATATTACAGCTTTAATTTATTTCAATATTTCAGAGTATACTATACAACCAAATATTTGTTTCTTACTTTTAAAAAAGTAGTTCTTAACGGTTAAGTTAAGTTCACCTAACTCAATTAACTGTCAAAAATCTCCTTGTAATAAAATTGAAAATATTTAGGCATAACTTGTACTAGTTGTACTGGTTGAAAGCTGAAATTATTATAGTCCTATTTTTCTAAAGTGATTACTTTTTAAAGTAAAATACCATTGTTTTTAATGGCTTTAAAATTCAGTACATGACATGTCAATTTTAACTTTGATGCTCCGAATATCTTTGACCTTCTCCATTCAAAATCCATTCCAATCCTGTGTACAAACATATTTCATAAGTGAAACAAACTCATTTTACTGGTGCTAAAGTCCCGGTTAGAGAAAGAGCAAACTCCAACACTCTTTCAACATTTTCATACTTATTTTCGACCAAGTGTAAGATTTGAAAAACTCATTTTTTTATGGGAGGGAAGTGTGTGATAGTAAAATAGTGCACAGTATAAAACTATATGAGTCATCATACAACACAAACCTCTCACAGTTGTCGATTGCCCAAATTAATAGTAATACATGTTTGTCATTTTACAATATTATATATTTAAAATATATTTTTAATACTACAATAACAAAAAAATATGGACATCTACCAGGTTTTTGCTTTATACGGTACGGACACAGAACGTAAAATACAGACTGTCCGTACAAAATATGGACATATGGCAACCCTAATTATAGATAGAGTTCATAGAATCATGTGTGACATATTTTAAGTTACCTGATTTTTTTACTACGAGAACTTTTAGCTTAGTTAAATTAAAACCAAGAATTTTAGTGAAAAAACAATAAAAAAAACTATTACTAAGCTATCAATACGAAATGTAATAAAAAAAAAACGTATTTATAGGGAAAATATAATGTAATAAAACCCAACCCGGACTAATTATACCAAACATAAAAAGACAATAAAGTAGTAAATGTAAACAAATAGAGAATGTTTAATTTCACGGAAGGACATTTCTCTGTATTAAGATATGACAGGAAGTGTAAGACATTAGTCCGACCTAGATTTACTGGAGAGTGCGTTTTTCTATTTGTTATTATATAAGGGACTACCTCAACGACGGCTGAGCGGTGGCTGGTATCTCGTCGTAGAATACAATTCATTCAATGCTTTTTTTATAATGTATTTTAATAATGTAAAATATTATAACAAGAAGAAATATTTATTTCCACAGATACAAAAACTATAAAGTATTTATCATTAAAAAACGTCTGTTTATTTAAACATTATATTTATTTTTAGCTTGAAAAAGAATATATTTCCGTCACTAAATTATGTAACGTAAAAAATTTTAAACGGAAGGGGAGGGGGTAAAAAAACTAAGATATCTTAATTATCTCACATGGTAAAAAAGGGAAACGAATGAAAAGGGAAATATTTTACTGTCATTTAATCTTATAACAGGGCTTTTAAAAGGTCGAAGTTTTAAAATTAATTATTTTTTTCATTTTGAAATAAAATATAAAATTATTGTATTGTACAAAATGTGTAACAATTGATTAGGTTAGGACTAAATACTCCTCTCCTACACCTAACCATTATTACTGTAATAGAGATAATTTTGCAAAAATCTGAACATTATTATCAAACTGATCGCAACCCAACCCAACTTAACCTAACCTTACAAAACGTGACCTACCCTAATCCAAACTAACCTAACCTGACCTAACCTAAATAAACGTCAACTATTTTATGTAATTTCGTTCAATTTTGATTGAACGTAATAACTTTTAACTCAATTAAATGTTCCCAAAATGTTTTGTATAAATTGAGATATTTTTACCAAGTTTATATATTCATTTTAGTCATTAGAGTTTTTTTAAAGCTGCAATACGAACCTAGTATGTAGATATACATTTTCTTTAACTGAACATTTTAAATCACAAATAAAAGTTTCCAACAACATTAGCATTTATACAATTTATTTATAATAGTTAAAAGACATAAATAATGTCAAAAATATTGTTTAACCAACACTCAATATTACAAACTTAATTTTACTTTATTTAATTAAAAAGAATATGTCTCTCGAAAGTGTCCAAGTTTAGGTGAAACTCGAGTACTTTTCCGGATTGACAGTTTACCAACTTGTTATATGGAAGTGTGCGTGAATGGAAAGGAAATCAGATAACTTAAGAATTTTCCATTATTATTTCCAAATAAGACTTGGGAATATATAAACACAGAACTTATCTCCAAATTATTACGAGTTTTACATGTATATCGAATGGTTTTTTTGTCAACTACCATTATTATTATTACTTTTTTTTCATTTAAATTTATGGAAAAGCTATAGTTTTAGAGTTGGACAAAAAGTCTGGGCGGATAATGTTGTTCGCGTCCACAGCAAACCTTTAAAACTATACGTATCCCTTGAGTAGTTCTAAACGAGCAATAAACCTGGTAGCTGGACCGTCACAAATTTGTTAACTCGCACCTATTGTAGTTTTCATAAAAAAATAAATAATAAAAATAAAAAACTAGTAATATATAAGTAGGTCATAATTATCATGCGATTTTCGGCTGTAATATATATATATATATATATATATATATATATATATATATATATATATATATATATAATATTCCGTACACTGAGGTCACTACCTATGTTACGTAGGTAGTGTAACAGGGGAACTGTTTGGCGTGTGTTACGCAGGTAGTGTGACGGGGAACTGTGTGGTATGTGTTACTTAGGTAGTGTGATGGGAGAACAGTTTGGCGTGTGTTACGTAGGTAGTGTGACGGGGAACTCAGTGGCATGTGTTACGTAGGTAGTATGATGGGGGAACTGTGTGTCGTGTTCTACGTAGGTAGAGTGACGGGGAACTGTTTGGCGTGTCTTACGTAGGTAGTATGACGGGGGAACTGTATGGCATGTGTTACGTAGGTAGTGTGACAGGGGAACTGTGTGGCGTGTGTTACGTAGGTAGTGTAACGGGGTAAATGTGTGGTGTGTGTTATGTCGGTAGTCTGACGGGGAAACTGTTTGACGTTTGTTACGTAGGTAGTGTGACGGGGAACTGAGTGGCATTTGTTACGTAGGTAATATGACGGGGGAACTATTTGGTGTGTATTACGTAGGTAGTGTGACGGGCGAACTGTGTGGCGTGTGTTACGTAGGTAGTGTGACGGGGGAACTGTGTGGCGTGTGTTACGTAGGTAGTGTGACGGGGAAACTACTTGGTGTGTGTTACGGAAGTAGTGTGACGGGGGAAATGTATTGAGTGTGTTATTTAGGTAGTTTGTCGGGGGAACCGTTTGGGTTGTGTTACGTAGGTAGTGTGACGGGGGAACTGTGTGGCGTGTGTTACGTAGGTAGTGTGACGAGAGAACTTTGTGGTGTGTGTTTCATGAATACAGAATAGGAAATGAGCTTATAATACTAGTTTATTTATTAGGTATCTATGACATAAAATATAACGGAAAACGTTTCCAATAACGAAAAATTATGTATTATAACTAAAAAAACATGCAATATTTGATATAATTTGATGATAATTTTGTTAAATATTTACGTGTTATTTCAATAATATATAAAACAGAAAAACTTTTTTCTAGACGAAGAAAAGTGTTCAGGTAAAAAATAGTTACTTTTCAACGTAATCTTGAAGTTTTGTTTTTAATTTAACTGTTTTTAAAGTGATGCAACCAAAGAGGGTTGAATAAATCATATTTTATTAGGAATATTTTAGAACTATTATTTCGTTGTCGTTTTTGGAATATTCTCAGCTAGAATCAAGAATGTCTTGTTCACACCGACGAATGATCAGGTTCAATACGTTATGTGACGGCGTTATAACGTGATTTAGCTACTGGGCTGTATTTCCGTGATTGCATCACTTTTGATGAAGGCGCTAAAGCCAACGACCCATTCAAAACCGCAAGACGTATATTACCTATTCATAGAACTTCCACAAGCATAAACATAATTAGTTACTTATGAGTTCTAAATTCAACCAAATTTCAAGAAATCTATTATTAGTATTCACTTAACAATATTTTTACATGCATTTTTACTATAAGTGATTGAAGTATAATTATTACACCAACAAAAACATTGTTTTAATTATAATAAAAAGTGAAACATTTGCATTACATATAGTTAAAAAATAGTGTTTAGAATTTTTTGTATTTTAAAATAGTATTACTTTTAGACATAACAGACAGTAGTTCTTTATAGTAAACCTCTTTGACCTTCCTTATAAATTAATTAAAAACTTACTAGTAAGCAAATAATGTCTGTAAACAATACAAATTAATTATAAATTTGAACATGTACTTTTATAGAAAATAAATAAGTACAGCATATGCATATAATCTAAAAATTGTACTAATATAACTGTAGTAAGCACTTCATACCCAGTTAAACTTTATCTTGTATTATTCAGAACATCCTTCAAACCAAGTGGACTTTTCAAATATCAAAAGGAGGAATTTACTTTCAGTTCAAACAATAAGTTGCATTTCAAAATTTTTTGATTTCAATAGTCGAAGACGTTTATATAATAAAATAAAGACAGGCAGATTACTCTTACAGTTACGAACAATAAAAATAAAATTATTGTTGGTAACATGAATATAAACGAAAAACTTAAAAAACTCATGGTATTTAATTAGTTCCTTTTTTATACTGTGAACAATTCAAAGGGATTCCCTGTTCTAGTTGTGTTGTGTTCTGCCTTGTTGGACAAGATCGCTCTTGCAGTTAGAACATGTTGGGGCAGGAACTGTTCCGTATATTCAAACAAGGGGTTGTGTGTGTTTAACCATCCTCAATGTTTATTGTTAAATTTAGGAAATTGGGTTCTTGTTGAGTGTAACACAAGCACAGGTTCCTCCTGTATATTGAAGTACTGTTGCAAAATAATTACTGTAATAGTTGTTAAAATCGTATATAGAGTGGAAGTCTAGTTTCTCATCCAACGGAAGCATTTAAAATTCAATCCTATTTATAAAATGTCAAACTGGTATTATATGAGCATTTAGTCAAATGTCATGTGTTAAATTCGGTGATTACATTATTTTTAACGAATTTTCAATTGCACTTTTAATATATTTCAAAATAACTTGAAGAGAACTAATGTATTTTTATATGGAATGAATATTTACTACACATTATCCTTTTAGGTAATGTTATTTGGGTAACATATATGTGATTCATCTGAACAAATTAAACGTTAGTTTTCTGTAATGTTAAATTCAGTCATGTCTAAGCGTAAAATTGATACCCAGTTGTCATTTTTCATTTGGGGAATGAAATATCTCGTTTGACAAACTAAGAAGTAAGATTACATGCACTATCGAAATCATAATATTTTAAGGTGTACTTAAATTGTTACATACAAATATTGAATAGTTATCAGTTGGACTTCGACATTAACTACTTATGTTAGTTATATGTAGAATATATAAGTGTTAATATTCTACAGGAAATAAATTTAAGCAATTAAAAACACATATATTCTCGATGAAGTAGGCTGAGAGTAAAATACGATTCAGTACAATAAATGACCTTGGTAATGTTCAATTATCACTATAAATTAATTTGCAGTAAAAAAGTGAATTTCCCATATTTGATATAAGACAAATTATATCTTGAAAATTAACCATGTTCTTCCAAAAGCAATGATATATCGCATGCTGATTATATTCACGTACAGTGGTATTGACCTACTCGCCCACTTATACACGTACAGTGGTATTGACCCACCCACCCGCCCATACACGTACATTGGTATTGATCCACCCGCCCACACATACACGAACAGTGGTATTGATAGTATCACTGTATGTATATGGGTGGGCAGGTGGGTCAGTATCACTGTATTTGTATGGGTGGGCGGGTGGGTTAGTATCACTGTAAGTATATGAGTGGACGGGTGGTTCTGTATCACTGTATATGTATGAGTGGGTGGGTGTATCTCAATATGTAACTCAATGAATGTATCAATACCACTGTACGTGTATGGGTCAATACCACTCTATGTGTATGGATGGATGGGTGGGTCACTAACACTGTATGTGTATGGGTGAGCGGGTGGGTCACTAACACTGTATGTGTATGGGTGGGCGGGTGGGTCACTAACACTTTACCGGTGTACAACATAAGCCAGTTTTAACTAGTTACAGGACAGGAGACTACAATCAAAGGTTATATACCTAGACGTGTTTGTAATTGGCTCTCAGTCGTGATTGGACCTGTCCTGGCCTGTAGCTATGGTTAATCAGAGGTACTCCAGCCTGATTACTATGGAGTCCATTTAAATAAGAGTGAAGGAGTTTTCTTTATATTATCATCAAGGGAAAAAAATAATTTTTTTGCAAAGGTCTGGATTGTTTATTTAACGAAACAATAAAATTATACAGATTTATCGTTTATACGTGGGGAACTCCACCCTAAAAAATTGATTTTTCAAAAATTTGATAAAAAATCTTTTTTAGCTGATTTTTGTTGCGGAACAGTTTCTGAACATTTTGGTATATAATACATGCATATAAAGTTATTGTAAACATGTTTTATAATACTAAAACGAAACGTATACAGGTCTAATTCTGCTGATTTTGAGGCTCAGTAGAGCATTGGCATTATACACTTTTATATGTCATGTAGTATTTGCATTGTATTATATATCATAGTAATTCAGTAAGTCTTCAATTATATGTATTTTAGTTAAAATAGATAGGTAGTATATGTATTTGTGAGAGTAAATCGATCAGTTTCTAAGAAAAATGCTATGTTTTTGTTTTATCGCGTTTACCAATAGTTTATTTTTTCCATGTTTCAAAACACGGAAACAGATGTAACTCAAAAAGTACTATAGCTAGAACATTAATTTTTTTTAGTTTAAAGGTATATAGGTACTCTAAAACCTAGAGTATGTGTTTTTAGAAATAAGAAATAATGTTTTTTTAGAAATAATGTATAGAAGTATTTTTTAAAAATCACTTTTTATAACAAATTTAAAAATTTATAAGAAAAAGTTAAAAAAATTATTGCACCAAAAGTAAGAGGACAATGAAAAAACCCATACTCTAGGTTGCACATAGGCTCATTACCTATAGTAAAAAATTAAATTTACTCAGATATCTTTTATGGTTGTGCAGTTCTATCTGCTGGGGCAAACGACTATTTTCCGATAAAAAATCCCCCCCCAAGGAGGGCGGGGATGAAAAATATATTTTTTTTAAGTTTATCAGTAACCTTAGTAAAACAAGTAAAAAATACTTAAATCAATTTTTTTGCAAAAAAAAAAACTTTAATAAAGGTGGAGTTCCCCCTTAAGCGGACTTGCTTTGTTGGACTCCCCTAGCATTGCTAAGTGGAGCAACCGTAGAGAGAAAGGGTGAAAGGGTGAAGGTGGTGGCTTACCACGCAGTCGGCGTGCCTTTGACTTCCGATATGACCAAGTTTTACCCATGTTATACTAACTGGTTCGGAACTAATATTCATCCCTTAGTAACGTGACTATTAAACACTTAACGGTTTTGTCTTTGTAGGTGAGAGGAATTACTGTATGTATTAATTTGGAATCTCTACTCCATTAAAATTTACATGATACTTGATTTATTTAAGGTACTTTGCGTAGTAATTATAGTTTAATATACTATAGATGTGTCTTTATATATACGTAAGGGGATTCACTTGGCACCAAACACTAACCATCCACCGTTCACACCAGTTCGTAGCTGGCGAAGTCGGAACATTTGAAAAGGTAGGAAAAATATGGTCTTGTTGGCCCGGATCCCACCAAGAAGGTAGAGAGACGAGTTGGTAAGAGTAAGAGAAATTGATAAGTATTACAAATGGTTACAATTAAGGAGTAGGGCCTCAGGCTTAATTAGCGACCAACCTGTCAATATTGTTGTACTGGAGATGGAGTAGATTTAAGATTACTCCGATGATAACTGTTACTTTACGTCTGTAGTATCTTTATTAAATTTAGTACTATAAATAATTTTGCTTGTTTAAATTATAGTAGGTTAAATTATAAATGTAAAAAGATTTACGTAACATTAATGTTCATATGTCTATTTTCATTAACATATATTTCTATAATAAATCATACATTGGTTTGCTATTAACTATTTTAACATGTTAATTTGATTTATTTGAGAAAAAAATCAAGGTCATATGTATAGCATATGTTATAAGATTGTGTATAAAATATAAAATAAAAATTTAAACGAAACGTATACGGGTAGTGGTTTTGTGTTGGTAAATGTAAACATTGCTATAAGTGGCGTCCTGATATTAGATTGTCAACGAACAGTACTAATTTATTCAGTTATAGACAGTCAACCATTCCTCACACTACTAATCAATATTTAAATATAATATTACCAAAATGACTTCCACAGAACTATTAAGCTTCTTAAAATTTAAAAATATAATTTGAAATTTCGTATTGGCAAAAAAATAATAATAATAATAAATATTTATTTTCTCAATTAATATACATACATATACATAGATAAATAACAACTCATTTCTACAATAACATTAATACATAATTATTTATTCCTATAATGCACAGGTCTGATCTACATAAATGAAATAATTAAGTAAATGAGTAAAAGACTTAAAATTAATTGAGAAAATAGGGAACCTTCAAGGCTTGGCCCGTTTGAAGGCATACATTCATAGTTGCTGTCACAGCTACCTTCATTACCAAAATATTACAATTAAATAATAAAACTAAGATTAGTGATTCTCCCCACAAAGAAACTCATATATACAAATGTTAATATATTCAAGCTACTATATAAAAATCAAGTAAATAATTTAATTTAAAGCCCAAAGTAAATAATTATCAGAAACAAAAAATCCCATCACATGTAATATGCTTACATGCACATATACAAATATAGGCCTACAGATAAATATATAAAATATAAATACATACTCACGCACACACACACTCACTCACACACATGTACATACATACACACATACATATATTATACTAAATATAACTGTACACATTCTAACAAATTTCTATGATTTATATTACATGTTAAAAATTATCAAGAGGAATATAGAAAACCAATTAATATATGAAAATTGAAAGGGATCAAACATCAAATAACCACTGTAATTAAAAATTCTTCAACATCGTTAATAGAGAAAAGCCAATTTTTTAAGAGTTTTAAAAAAGTGTTAAGTGAAGTTTGTTCTTTGATTCGGAGTGACAAGGAATTGTATATTTTTGGTGTCAAAAAGCAATATGTCTGTGTAAAGAACGTGTTTGTTGGTCTTGGCACTATTAGATCTTGTGCATTACGTAATTTTGTTTTATATTTATTTGTTGACTTATAACTTCCACTCCTTACATAAAAAATTTTCATCACTTTGTATATATACATATGCCTAAGAGGTAAAATGTGCAAATGTTTGAATAAAGGGAATGATGATTCAGTTCTTTTTTTTTCATTATCATTCTTACTACATGTTTCTGAATTTGTAATATTGTTTTCAAATTTGAAATATAAGTTCCTCCCCAACACGAAATTGCATATTCTAATCTACTGTGAATTAAGGAAAAATATAGGATTTTTAAAAGGTACTCTTAAAACATTATTAATTTTCTGCTTCAATTTTGTTATATGTGTTTTCCAGTTTAATCCTGTATCCAACCAGACCCCTAAATATTTCAAGGACGTTTATCCTGCTACCATTCCACATTCATTTTGGCACTCATTATTTAATTTTATACAATTCAGACATCTGTAAAGTATATTATTTTGAAAACTTATATTTCCTCTCAAACTAAAATTTAAATATTTTGTTTTTTCGGAGCTTAAAACCATGTTATTTACAGAAAACCACCACCTTAATGCTCGCAAGTCTTTATTAATTTTAATCTCAATATCTTCCCATGAATCTTCTATATAGCAGAACGCTGTATCGTCAGCAAATGAAGTAACCATACCACAAAATTTTCCATCACACAAATCATTTATATAAATTAGAAACAAAATGGCGCCCAATACAGATCCTTACGGTACCCCATATTTTATCTCACCAAACCTCCTTAGTATACCATTGACTCTTACACATTGCTTCCTTCCTGTTAAGTAACTTTTAAACCATTTATACACAATCCCTCTTATTCCACAATGATATAATTTCTTTAAAAGTATTTCATGATTTACTGTATCGAAGGCTTTAGTAATGTCTAAAAATAATCCTGTAACCTTTTTCTTATTATTTATTCCATTAGATACCCTGTCCATGAATTCAAGGAGAGCCGTTTCTGTTCCCATTCCTTTTCTAAACCCATACTGATTTTTACTGAAAAAGAAATGTCCTCAAAAAAGCTTGTCAATTTTTGTTTCATAATTTTTTCAAAAACTTTTGCAAATGTTGACAACAGTGATATTGGTCTAAAATTACTACTACATGTCTTGGAGCCTTTCTTAAATATTGGTATAACTACGGCTTCTTTTAATTTTTCAGGAAACTCGCCAGTCTCAAAACTTAAATTTATTATGTAGAGTAGAACATGAGAAAACTTACAATAGAATCTTTTTAAGAACAGAGTATTTATACCGTCAAGACCAGGTGAGCTACCTTGCTTTAATGAATTGATTGCTGTTGTAAGGTCATTTAATGTCGCCGGCTTCAAAAACATCGATTGCTTAATTTGCTTCAGTTTAAAACAATTTTTAAATTCAATAAAATCATTTTCACTTGATTTTGTTATTTTTTTACCAATTTTATCAGCAATAGATAAAAAATACTCGTTAAATTCATTGGCAACTATTTCTGGATCACTAACAATATTGCCATCTATTTCTAAGGATATTGTAGATTTGTTGCATTTTTGTTGTCCTGTTATCTCATTAATAGTACTCCAAGTCTTTTTAGAACTACCACTACAATTTTCAAATACTTTATTGTAATAACTATTTTTTAGGACACGAATGTCATTTCGCAATTTATTTCTGTATTCTTTGAATTGCTGCATTTTTTGAACATCGTCAGGATTTTTTTTTGCTATATTGAATAACTTATTTCTAATCATTATACGTTTACAAGTTGATTCACTAATCCAAGGTTTAAGTTTACCAATTTTTAGTTTTTTATTTATTGTTGATATTTTTTTACAGTTTAAAACGATTGAATTTATTATATTATAAAATATATCGAAAGCAAGAGAGGCATTCCGCTGTTTGTAAACATTGCTCCAGTCTGCCGTATCGAGTTCAGTAATCAGCTGTTCATTATCGATGCGATATCTCGGTTGATCAGCCTTGACCTTGACCGTCGACAACTCTACTCCCAGACACAACGCTGTCACGTAGTGATCTGTCACACAGCTGTCTACCACTTCCGCTTCAACTTTAAATTTATCCTTAACTGCAAATTTAACTAGAATATGATCAATACAAGTTTTTGAATCTCCACTAATCCTTGTTGGTACATTAATTAACGATTCTATTCCATTGTAAGCTAATGTTAATTTGTAATCATCAATATCTGAACTATCATATAATATATTAATATTCATATCCCCCATGATCACAACATTTCTACCATTCCTTGTAATAGTATCCTCTAAAATAGTTTTTAATTCATCCACAAACATTGCTATAGAATGCTGATGCCGTCTATAAATAGACATTAAATTAATTTTACATCCCAAAACATTAAAACTAAGCATTATTACATCAGCTGTTTTAAAATCAACTAGGTGTCTTTCTATTCCATTAATATCATCATGTACAAAAATTGCTATTCCACCTGCTTTGTTTTCTTCATTAGTTTTGAAATAAATAATGTAATTTGGAATTTGATAAAATTGTATCTCATCATCCTTGATCCAAATTTCTGACAAAATTATTATTTTAGGCAAGCATTGTACAACAGACAACTTAACCAAAAAGGAATCAAAATTTGCCCTTAAACTTCTTATGTTTTGGTGCAAAATAACCAGACCATTATTATTACTCAAAAATTGAATACTTTTAGTGTAATTCATAATTACTATTTTTTTTTTATTTTAACAAGTAAAACGCAGTTAACCTGCACATATCAGTCAGGGTTACTGTTACCAAAATAGTTGGAATATAGCAGTACAAACATATGCTAACAAACATAACATACTTAAAAACATAACCTACAAACAGAAACATAACCTAACAAGTAAACAACTGTTAACCTACCCATATCAGTTAATATTACTTTTACCAAAATAATTTCAATAATGTAGTACAATCTTAACCTACAAAACATAACATACTTAATAAGATAACCTACAAAACATAACCTACTTAATTTAACTACAATTATTGGAAATAGCCTACCTAATTTTTTCAAGATCAGCCTGGCATTTTACAAATATTACCAGTCCATTATCTTCCTTCCTGAGAAAAATCTTTCCACCACGCACCCATAGCCACTTGTATCCATACTTTTTCCTTTCCTCCCTTGCCATGGCCAGCAGCCTCCTCCTTGCCGGGATAAGTGACTCATTCACATAGATTGTATGATCTGTATTCAAGTTCAAATGCCTTGTGGAAAAATCTCTCTTGGCCCGTCTCTTTGCTAGCATGCCATCAGCATCCACCCTTCTTACAAATTTGACTATGATGCCAGAGGGTTCCTTGGAGTTTGGTCTTCTCCCCAATGTGTGGCAGGCATCAATCATTGAGTCTTGGATATCCATACCCAGTGCTGCACCCACATCCTTAACAGTCTGGATCACATTATTATTTTGAATAGGTACCCCTTGTATCTCAACACAATTCCTTCTTGAGTATTGTTCTGACTCATCCAGCCTGTCCTCTAACTGTTGTATTCTATCTCTAAGCACTCTATTTTCAGAAACTAAATCCTCAATTTTTTCAAAGTATTGTTTAACCTTCTCAGTCTGTTCCTTTAAAGCATTTGTATTTTCAATTAACTTTTCATTCATGGCCTCATATGATTTATTAAATTCTCTAATTGAGGTTTTATGTTCAGTTGACAAGTCTTGAATAGCTTTCATAACATGTTCTAAAGTCAACTTACCTTCAGTGGCCTCAGTTACAAACGTCATACTACGCCGTCTCTCCTCCCCACAAGGATCACATCTCCAAACAACTCCAGCAGCTGCTAGGTATTCCAAGTCAGCCTTACTAAGCTTAGCACATGATCCATGGAAAGTTTGTTCACAATCACAACAGGATGTTTTAATTTGCTTAGCCGTTAAGGCCTTATTACATACTCCACACAACGCCATTTTCTAGGTTATGTTGACGTGGACAATATAGCACAACAGAACTAATACAACCAACACAATTGAGAGGTGTAATTATGGAATACACACACACTTTAAGGCTTATACTAACTTTTAAACTCAAAATCATATGACAGATTAACATTTATACCACATAAAATCATCTTCTAAAGGGAGCTCACTATCATCAACTGTGAAGCACTGCGCCATCTTGAATTATCACAAATGAATAATCACAAATGAAATAATATTTCAAAGCAGTCATAATTGAAACGAGTTATTAGGAAAAGTTTTGTTTTGGTTTCTTGAACGACAAAATATTGAAAGTAACATATTTTATTTATTATTTTATGAGTGTTTATCTTCATTTTCAAGCAACTATGGCTGGATAACTTTAGTTTTAAGTATTAGATGGAATCAGTACTTATTTTTGTTTAGAATAACTTATGTTTGTATTTATTTACTTAACTATATTATTATCTATAATTAGAATTAAAAAAAAAAAAACAGTCAACTAAGTAGAAAGTAAAAAATAAAATAAAGTTAAATTGCGTAAGAGAAAGAAAAACAAAAGTTAACGAAAAATCAACTTTGTCAAACAATGTAGTTATTATTGGGTTTTAGTAAAAACACGCCCTCAGCTCCAACAGAGACTTTGAAAAAAAGTATTGTATAAATTATATCTTATTGAGTCTGTAGCAGCGAGGCATTTATAGAGTTAAAATATTCTCTTTGTTTTATTCGTTAAGTAATCATTTAATCAATGAGGATTTTAAATAAAAAATACGTTATTTTTAAAACCAATACAAATTTTAAACTTTTTTTTAAAAAAAGAAGAGGCTGACCTCCTTCTTACCATTAGTTTACTCTTTCCCCATAGACTATTGATCTGTGTGGGGAACGTATTTGACAGAGTAAGGGGGAGAACCAGTACAGTAGAAGGTGATAAAAACTAACAATTAAGGCCAAGATTCGAACCTGAGCTATCTATAACTCACGCTGTGCTATGATAAATTGTACATTAAGAGGGCTATTTGTACAAATGGTGTATACACTAACAATCCCAATCTACATCAGTCAAACTGTGGGCTCTTTTTTAGAGGAGGACCCCCACTATTGATAGGTTAGGCTAAGGTTAGGTTAGGTTAAAATGTATCTTTTTCTTCATTATAACATTTACTGAATCACAGTACTGTTTTGTTTTATTTCCATCCGTAGGGCTATTCCTATTGAACATTTTTCAAGAATGGGGGCCTACTTCTAAAAAAGACCAAACTTTGTTCTTTTTCAAACTGATACCACTGAATATCAAAAGAAGAAGACTGTCTGCTCATATGGGTTACGTGAAGCCGGGTTTTCTGTTCTGTGAAATTAGTTCATGTCATGTTTTCACAGGTAGCGCCAGTGGTCTCCCTCTGTCTCTCTCTCTGTCTCTCTCTCCAGCACACACTGAGGTGACTAATGACTGAGATAATAGTACTGCAAAAAGTTATTCGAGTGCTTAAATTAATCATACACCATTATATAGCAGTACAGATGAGCATTGCAACCGACTATCTGTTTGTTTCTATAGGTAATACTGATATGAAACTGAAGAAACGTATGTTTTACAAAGAAGTGAAAGTGCATGTTTAAAGAATTAACCGAAAAATATATTAATTTTGTTTTGTATAAAGTATATTCTGTGTTTTATTTCATGACGAGTGATAAAGTAGCTGTTCAACAAACACTTTTTCGGTAGAAGTGATTGAAAAACAGAGCGAAGATTGATCAACGGAGCTTGTTTATTATTAATTGTCCGGACTCAACCCAATTGTGTTGTTCCACTCTTGTAACAACATTATGTATCACACAGGCGTTTCACAACAAACTATATTTTGTTATCTGTTTGGTTTATAATAATATATTTTAGAATGTTTTCCAGTTCAGTTTGGTAGTGGTCATCTTTAAAAATTATATTGACATGGTACTAAGAAATCATTTAATAAATTCTCTCTCACTGATTTAATTGTATTATTAATTGTATTTCAATTTGAAAAAAAAGAGAAACATTTAAAATCTGTTTAAAAGTAAAGAATTCTTGTTATATGAACTTCTGCAAAATTGAAATTCCTGATAAAAACTGCTAAAACATTGGATCTTCTATTAAGGGTGTTTATAAATCTCAAAAGCCTCAACGTAAACACTTTGCATTTTTTTTATTATTAAAATGAATTTCATTACAATTTCGTTTCGTTTTAAACTAATCACCGTTTATGGCATTTTTTAATATTTCTAATGCAAACAATTTAACCAATGTTGGTGAATTAAAATCATTGCTGTTATTCCATCCTATCTGAGTTCCAGGACTAAAACAATAACGGGATCTTAGTGTTTAGTTCATCAACCACAATTCTGTGGTACGTCAAAGTCTGTGTCGTAGTTGCCTTAAGTGGCTTGTCTTACCACAAACCTCCCTGCTAGTAACAAGGCCTTGCTGACAGCTTTGAGACATTTCTAAAGGAAAACATGTAATATTCTCTGTCAAAAAGTTCTTTTTAAATCATAAATTCTTCTCTGTTGTAACAAACGGGGTTGATAATTCCCCTCATCATTGTTTAGAGAGATTTCCTTACTGCAAGTGTGTACTGAACTAATTACATGGAATTCTATGGATGGATAATCTGTTGGGTAATAATAAATCTCATAACAATGGAAAAAAAACAGTACAAAATGTTCTTTAAGGAAGCTAAATTATAATACAATTGAAATTAAATTCAAAATGTATAAACTGATTTAGAAACGTAGAATGCAAAGCCAAATTGGACCTGAACTTGCAAACTAAAATCACTCCAGATATATTAATACCCAGTTTTCAAATATTTAAAATCAGAAAATACAACTATTAGTGATTCATCAGTTGCAATATGCACTAAGAATATCTCACTTTAAATACATATTAATAACCCTATTTGACGGTAGAAGCAACAAAATGGCCAAAATAACTGTAATTATCTAAATATATAGTCTAAAATCATATTTAAAGGAAGAAACCCTAGCTATTACTAGCTATTACTTGCTATTGCTTGCTATTACTAGCTATTACTTGCTATGGCCTTTTAAATAAAATTATCTGCATATTTTCCGTGTATAAGGGTTTTAAGTAGGGGTATTTTTGCTAGGAGTTAAAATAAAAATCTCAATAAAAATGTGCAACAAAAAGGGAGAAAAAAGGCCTGATTTATTTTTTTTGTATTTTAAAAGTTGATTTTAAATTTTGGCTTTTACTGAATTATTCACTATATATTTGTAAATATTACTCCAGGTAGTTCTCAATTTGGGCTAATGAAAGGCTATTGTAAAGTTGACGCTCTGGCATTCTAAGTAGTGAATATATTCACTAATATTTTGGATGGATAATTTGTACAGATGGTCATTTCGTAAAATATACTGATTTGATTTTTAAACTTTGATCGATACCACAGTGCGTGTAAGGGTGGGCGGGTGTGTGTGTGTGTGTGTGTGTGTGTGTGTGTGTGTGTGTGTGTGTGTGTGTGTGTGTGTATCTGTGTGTTTACAGAGTACGATTGAATACCTTATGAAGCCAAAGTAATCCAGCTTGGATAAAGCAATGTTATTTAGGGAAGATATGCTTCTCAGAACAAGTGTTGGCAGAAAGTTGGTTTGCTTATTATTTATCAACATGGTCGTTACGTCTGATACTATGATTTTTGTATAGTCTCAACGTGTATGGGTAGGTGGGCTAATACCAATGTACGTGTATGGGTGGGCTAATACCAATATATGTCTATGGGTGGGCTAATACCAATGTACGTGTATGGGTGGGCTAATACCAATATACGTGTATTAGTGGGCTAATACCAATGTACGTGTATGGGTGGGCTAATACCAATGTACGTGTATGGGTGGGCTAATACCAATATACGTGTATTAGTGGGCTAATACCAATGTACGTGTATGGGTGGGCTAATACCAATGTACGTGTATGGGTGGGCTAATACCAATATACGTGTATTAGTGGACTAATACCAATGTACGTGTATGGGTGGGTGGGCGGTTGGTCCAATACTATTAATCAATTGTTCTAATCAGCAGATATCAGCTGCTATTAATCAATTGTGATACTAACAAGATATCAGCTGTTTTCCAATCTTGCAATAAACTGACCTACAATAAACTGACTAATATCATCCATGCTATCATCCATCAAATTTTTAAAAAACCGGACTATTTAATCTCAGGATGGCCTTTAAATAGATAGAATAATAGTATCGTTACGTAATGGACTAACTCAGTCTCGTACTTACTTGTCAAACACACTGTACTAATATAATTTATAAACTTTAAAGTATTTATGGAATTATATCTATCGTAAACAAGACATACAAATACGTATACAAGTAATTCATATTCACCTTAAAATACGCACAATGTTATGTTGGCGTTTCATGTCTGAGAAGAATTTGATATTAATCTTAAAAGGAGTTTAGTAGCTTTAAGTAAATGTGTACATATCGGTTAGTAAATGTGTACATATCAGTTAGTAAATGTGTAAATATCGGTTAGTAAATGTGTACATATCGGTTAGTAAATGTGGAAATATCGGTTAGTAAATGTGTAAATATCGGTTAGTAAATGTGTACATATCGGTTAGTAAATGTGTACATATCGGTTAGTAAATGTGTACATATCGGTTAGTAAATGTGTACATATCGGTTAGTAAATGTGTACATATCGGTTAGTAAATGTGTAAATATCGGTTAGTAAATGTGTAAATATCGGTTAGTAAATGTGTAAATATCGGTTAGTAAATGTGTACATATCGGTTAGTAAATGTGTAAATATCGGTTAGTAAATGTGTACATATCAGTTAGTAAATGTGTATATATCGGTTAGTAAATGTGTAAATATAGGTCAGTAAATGTATACATATCGCTTAGTAAATGTGTACATATCGGTTAGTAAATGTATACATATCGGTTAGTAAATGTGTACATATCGGTTAGTAAATGTGTATATATCGGTTAGTAAATGTATACATATCGCTTAGTAAATGTGTACATATCGGTTAGTAAATGTGTAAATATAGGTCAGTAAATTTGTACATATCGGTTAGTAAATGTATACATATCGGTTAGTAAATGTGTACATATCGGTTAGTAAATGTATACATATCGCTTAGTAAATGTGTACATATCGGTTAGTAAATGTGTATATATCGGTTAGTAAATGTGTACATATCGGTTAGTAAATGCGTATATATCGGTTAGTAAATGTATACATATCGCTTAGTAAATGTGTGTATATATCGGTTAGTTAGTGTATACATATCGCTTAGTAAATGTGTACGTATCGGTTAGTAAATGTGTATATATCGGTTAGTAAATGTATACATATCGCTTAGAAAATGTGTACATATCGGTTAGTAAATGTGTATATATATCGGTTAGTAAATTTATACATATCGCTTAGTAAATGTGTAAATATCAGTTAGTAAATGTGTAAATATCAGTTAGTAAATGTGTATATATTGGTTAGTAAATGTATACATATCACTTCATAAATGTGTAAATATCGGTTAGTAAATGTGTACATAAAACATTTATTACTATTAGAACATATAGTTACGAGTTAAAATAAATTTTTCATTAATACTAACTCGACAAGATCTTTGTGTTAGTTATAAAAAAGAAAGGATCGCTTTCACCGTAAGCATAAAGAGCAACAGCTGATTCGTTGCCTGACACGCCGTAATAGCACCTGCATATTTTATACAGCTCAGATTGTGAGCTCCAGAGGGGAAAACTTTCTTTTTTTAATTCAAAAGGTATTGGTTTTATCGTAAATACATTTGTCATTAAAAGTGAAACTCTAAATTTTATTTTTAGCTATTTTATACTATTTAAAGTGAAATAATGATGTATACTATTAAGAATAAAATAAAGATGAAGCATGACAATTCTTAATTCATATAATATTCATTATTTTGTCCTATAGTGGTAAATTTTAGAGCTTAGGATAACTCGTCGATAGTAAATTATCAGGATCCTAATATATTTTGGTTAGGATGATAGAACCGTTAAGAGCATCTTGTAGACTAACCTTTGGAGTTCATTCTCCTCCCTAAGGCAGGAGAGGACAGAATTTTTTTCATCTCTTTGTTTCTTGATGTTTTAAGTGGCGTCGATATATAAATAAAATCATCATCGTGGTTGTTCCTCGATAGTAATAAATAAAACAAATACTGAATGAAAACACAGTGGTCTCTAGTTTTAAGGTAATTAAGGGACTGTATACATTTTAATTTTCATAATAATCTGGACACTTTTGAGATTGATCCAATTAGAAAAAAATCCAATCAATCTAGCGAGAAAAAATTACTAAGATATGGTATGTATTTCAAAAATATATTTGTTTTAAACACAAAATATATACTCGTAATGTGAGTTTTTTGTGAACATTAATAAAAAAAATCCTAATAAATATTATATCCTAATCAACACAAATTACACATACAATAGTATGTTTGTTGTGTTTTACCATAAAAACAATTAAGTAGCTATATTAGTACATTTGGAGCTACAAAAAATGGATCACTGACACACGCAACATAATTAACTAACAGTTTTACATTTTGTTTTTGAAACTGACAAATACCTACGACATTTAAAAAATTTGACTAATTATAATTTTGTTAATTACACCCACGACATGTTTGATGGTTTGGATAGACGAATTTATCATTAGAAATTTATTGAGGTGGTTAATTCCAAACTTCATGCCTTGAAAAATCGGTTTCTGAGGCATGGCGATGTGTCTCCCACCTACCAATACTGATTGAATCAATTAGTGTTTTTCAACCGAACTTTCGATGATAAACAATTATATGTTTTTTACTTAAAAACCTCATAGATTTTCAGTATCAACACTTGACTCTAACAAAGAAGTACTCGAACAAAATCTAAAACCCTAAAAAACTTTACCTGCCTGGTAGTTTTTACATGAGATTTTGACCTCATTAACCCACCTAACTTACTGACTTCTCAGAGTCTAGGAACAGTTTAGTAAAATCGTACAATACAATATTACGATTTTACTATTTGACTAGTTTTACTACTCGTATTACTATTTGACAGACGTATTATTACCACTGCACGTGTAAGGGTGGGAGGGTGGTCATTATATACCTAAAGTCTATTTTACTGACCTCATGTATGACATAATGTAGAGAAAATACGTTACGCTAATACCTTTTAATTAGTACCATTTGGATGGTGGGTGGGTGGTCCATCAAGTCTCGTATACGAAGGGTGGGTGGGAGTGTCAGTCAAGAGTGTCGTGTATGGGAGAGTCCATATAGTTTCCTAATACATCTTGTAGTCTTGTAACCTAACCTAACTTAACCTAACCTAACCAAACCTAACCTAACCAAACCTAACCTAACCGGCTGCCTTGTAAGGTAGGTGTTTATAGATTTTTTAAATAAATAAAAGGGTGTATATTGTATACCATAAGGCAACAACAATTAATGTAACATAAAAGTGCACAATGGATCTATATCATTGACATGTAAGACTAATAATTGTAAATAGTTTTTTAATTAGAATAATACGTGTTGGTACATACACAGTACAAGTAAACGTCACACATCACAAATTTATTACAATATAAGCAAAAAATGCACAAATATATTACAATACAAGTACAAAATGCATGAATATTATGGTAATCGATTTCGATGAACCACGCTATTGTAATATATTTGTGCATTTTGTGCTTATATTGTAATAAGTTTGTGTTGTGTGACGTTTACTTGTATTCTATAATAATTGTAAGAATAAATATGTTAAATATAACAGAGAAAACTATCAAAGAAGTTAAGTTGAATTTACGTAGAAATGGCAAGCACAGTGCAATTCACTTGAGCCGTTAGCCTTCGGCCACTCTAAACGTTTGTTGAATTCCTGCCTTTATGTTCCTTTGTACGAAACCAGCAGTATAAAACAGCTGGCGGACTTTTAACAAAATTCAAGAGACTATTTTTAGGTGGATATTTATAGTCGTAATTAACTTGCTGGTTAATATTTTCTTTCCAAATTAATTTACTGTTTTTTTTAACGGGACATTTATTGACATATGTGTTTTTATTACATATAACACATTTGTGTAATAGTATTTACCATTCATACCGTATGACTTAATCACTTTTAATGAAACTATCTGTAATTACGTTGTTTAGTTTTGTTTTGACACCGACAAAATATATCGTTATTGTAGTTTATTAAAAGAGCAAATAAGAACAATAATAATGAAAAAAATTTTAATACAACAAATATGTATTCAAACGTTTTATATGATTTATTATGTTTGAACAAAACTTACTCACTACATTTTGTCAAAAGAATTTTCGGGAGTTAAAATATGGTTTAGATAAAAGGATTGGTAATGACGTTAAAATATTTAACATTTATTCAGGCATTATAAGAAACACAATGGCTCATTTCATTTAACAGAGGTTCGAAATTAATGGTTGTCACAGACATAATGATTACTCTCATATACAACAACAATTGAATTCACTGACAAACAAGTATTTTGACTTTTTCCGTAAACAAGGTTGAGGTACGCACGAATACACGACCACACGCACTTGCAAGTAAAGTTGTTTGTCGACCCCATCGAGTAATTTCTAGTGCAACAGTTATCATTATCTTACAGCGTAACGTCTTTCTGTTTTAGATTAAATTTTTTTTTTTTTATTTCCACATTATCTAAAGTTCAACAAAACATATTTCATACGCACTTATAATTAAATACTCAATTAAAATGACACTAATTATTCCCTTCTAAGGCGTGTATAGGATTTAAAATCCCACGATTTCTTTGGTTAATGATGCTTCCTGCACTACTGAGTTCTTACGCACTCTGTACATCCGTAGTCACATTGCACTTTGTGCCTCAGTCGTTGACGATCCAGAAACGACACACTTATCAATAAAACTATCCTCTAAGTTCACGCAAGATTCGTGCTGGCTTGGTGTACGTTTACTGAGGTCCAAACCAAACAGAACGTTGCACAGTTATTGCCCCAGAAGTTCACAAGTGCAAACTCAGTTTGCTTTGCCAAGATTGGCTACAACCGATACGAATCGGCTTTTATTTCTTCATCTCTTGAACCAAATGTATAAATAAGTAACGAAAATACTATTAGATTTATTTATTTTATTACACTTTATTGAAGTATACGATTATTTAATACAAATTATTTTTGATATTAGTTTTACAATACATTATTCACTATTTTGAAGAGTCTCAGAGATACCACTGAGGTTACCGCATCACAGAATGGGTGAAACTTTTGGTGATGTAAATTGTAATTAACATTTTGACGCGATTGTTACCTTTAGTTATTATTTTCAATCTAACTTATTTTTTAAATATTATTTTGTGGTGCATGACAAGTATGGTTGTAGTTTACTCTTATTTCAATTATTTTAAAACATGAACTTACGTAGACATATTTTTTGAATATAATATCTCTTTATTTTAACCCACCCACCCTTACACGTAAAGTGGTTTTGACCCACCCACCCACCCTTACACGAACAGTGGTATTGACCCACCCACCCACCCGTACAGAAGCAGTGGTATTGAGTACGTAATAATATCACAGTACGTGTATGAGTGGGTGGGTGGGTCAAAAATAACGTACGTGTATGGGTGAGTGGGTGGGTTATGATAATTTCATTTTGTAAAATGATTTCAATTTGACTGTGTTTTATTATTGTACTACTTATAATTAATATGCCTTTAATATGCCTAATTATTGATGTGTTAATATGAACCGCTATAACTTAAATTTATTGAGAGCTACGCAGTTTAACGAAATTACTTTTGTTAAACGGTGATACATAAAACCTCTAAAGCAGTTTATACACTTTCATTAAGTATGTTTCATATACAATATTTTGTTTGCATCTTTGTACAATTGTATACATGGGTGTTATATATTCCAGCCCCCTCCATAACCACTTTAGAGTCAGGAGACCTGACATTCATCTTAATACACACTCAATTCACCATTATTGGGTTTAGTGTGAAAAGTGACTCGCATTTGTCTGCATTAACTTCAAAGGTCTTCTGACTTTAGGTTCTGGTTTACTTAGACTTTATTGTTACAATAGTGTTATAAAACAACCTTTTTTATACTAGAGAATATTTTAGACTATTTAAAGTAGACACCCTTATTTTCACATTTTATGATAGTAAATGCACTTGTTTAGCAGTAAAGGGCATCACAAGCAATTTAAGGGCACCAGGACGATCGGAAAAGAAATATTCTGTAAAATCACTATTAATTGTTATTACATGTGATATTCATGATGTTGCCCTTAGCCCATAGTCATACTGTTGAAAAAAAGTGGTATTACTTGTTGTTATGCACACAAAACTGAGTGCACCTATACAATTACAGTGGAGATGATCCTCCCACTCACCCTTACAAGTACAGTTGTGATGACACTCTCACCAACCCCTACAAGTACAGTTGTGATGACACTTCGACTCACCCTTACAAGTACAGCTTTGATGACACTACCACCCATACAAGTACAGTTGTCACTACACACCCACCCACCCATACAAGTACAGTTGTGATGACACACCTACCCACCCATACAAGTACATTTGTGATGACACACCCACCCACCCATACAAGTAAAGTTGTGATGACACTTCCATTCACCCTTACAAGTACATCTTTGATGACACTCCTACCCAAATATACATGTAGTGTTGTGATGTGGACGGGATTAGGACATCCCGGTAATTTCGGGTTCGTAATGATGACAAGTGTAGTTTGATTACTAAATTATATAATTATCCCCAGAAAAGGCCATTTTTCACTGCTAGTGAAGGAGACTAGGCTGCAAATTTATTGGTTAAAAAATTCTTGTCGAGGAAATGTAATGTTATATTAGGGGTGATTTGGTAAAGTCCCTCTATTTTGTTATCAAATTAATATTAAATTAGCAAAAACAATTTACAATATTCTACAGCATTCGAATGTAATACGATGAACTCTTTTAGTTCTACTAACAAAATACGTAAACGAAAATCGGTTAAAAACCTTCTGGAATCCCATCATATACGGTTTGCTTAACTTTTCAATACTTACTTAACATAATCTAAAATATCTGTGCATAAAAAATCTCGTATTATCAATAGATGAAGAATTTAATATGTTTCTACATTGTATTTTTTACTAGCACTACTTACTTTCTGTTATTATTATGTATGGTCTTTGTGTAGTTGGAACAATTACTGTAGTAAAACAAGAGGAGTTGTGGTAATGAGACGTCAAGCTGTGCCCGTCTTTGTTAATGAAGGCTTAGATTTCAATCTGTTTTGCTCTGTTATCGTAAGGGCATTGTGGTTAGAATACAAAATAATGACAATAAGCATTAACAATAATGTAAATGAGAGCTAGGTTTAATAGGTTAGGAAAACATTTAAGCCGTTTAAATTTTAACCAAATATTATTTCTGAATAATAATTATAATATTAGTTTTGTATAGAAAATATTACAACGTCAAAGACAACAATATAAAAATCTAGTTCTTACACACATCTGACTTAGTTTGAAAATTATATGTTTGTGGTTTATAGTGGTGTTAATAAGACAAGTATTTAAAGCATAAAACATTCAAGCCTAAGGGAATCCAAAACATAAACACAAAATATAAAAAGAAATCCTAAATAATTAATTTGTTGTCTTAATTTATTACTGAAATGGTTCTATGATGAAGTTACTAAAGTGATTGATGATAGTTATCTAAATATAAATAGCTTTATATTTACCTTCACTTTTGTAACTTAAATGAAATGAAATGAAAAATGGCTTTATTGACAACAAAGTGTACAAATGGTGAGGTTAGGACCAGTAAGTCCTCTCTTACACCTAACCAACAATGATGGCATTGGTAATAAATGCATGAGAATAACTTGATATATCCTTAATTTTGTTTTAAAGATACTTAACTCTGAAATATGTGTCTTATAAGATTCTTTGTGACTGTTAGAGTTAGGTTCTCCAAGCATGTTCTTTCAAAAAAA
Source organism: Stictocephala bisonia (assembly GCA_035578905.1). Taxonomy (NCBI): domain Eukaryota; kingdom Metazoa; phylum Arthropoda; class Insecta; order Hemiptera; family Membracidae; genus Stictocephala; species Stictocephala bisonia. The sequence continues at coordinate 15,512 of JAQJVL010001231.1, read as the reverse complement.
TGTTTAAATATTTATATGTGTGTGTGGTGTCTTTAAATATATAATCACGTTATTTTCTCGAATTAAAGAATAAAAATGATCTTTCAAAACAAGTTTTCGAATATAGTATACCATGTGCAAATCATAAATATTTAATTCGAGGAAATATCGTGTTTATATATTCAAAGAAGTTGTAATTATATTTGCATAAAAGTAAACGAAAATCTTGTACCTAGCTACACCACGCACTATTTCTTGTACCTAGCTACACCACGCACTATTTCTTGTACCTAGCTACACCACGCACTATTTCTTGTACCTAGCTACACCACACACTATTTCTTGTACCTAGCTACACCACGCACTATTTCTTGTACCTAGCTACACCACGCACTATTTCTTGTACCTAGCTACACCACACACTATTTCTTGTACCTAGCTACACCACGCACTATTTCTTGTACCTAGCTACACCACGCACTATTTCTTGTACCTAGCTACACCACACACTATTTCTTGTACCTAGCTACACCACGCACTATTTCTTGTACCTAGCTACACCACACACTATTTCTTGTACCTAGCTACACCACACACCATTTCTTGTACCTAGCTACACCACACACTATTTCTTGTACCTAGCTACACCACGCACTATATCTTGTACCCAGCTACACCACGCACTATTTCTTGTACCTAGCTACACCACACACTATTTCTTGTACCTAGCTACACCACACACTATTTCTTGTACCTAGCTACACCACACACTATTTCTTGTACCTAGCTACACCACACACTATTTCTTGTACCTAGCTACACCACACACTATTTCTTGTACCTAGCTACACCACGCACTATTTCTTGTACCTAGCTACACCACACACTATTTCTTGTACCTAGCTACACCACGCACTATTTCTTGTACCTAGCTACACCACACACTATTTCTTGTACCTAGCTACACCATGCACTATTTCTTGTACCTAGCTACACCACACACTATTTCTTGTACCTAGCTACACCACACACCATTTCTTGTACCTAGCTACACCACACACTATTTCTTGTACCTAGCTACACCACGCACTATATCTTGTACCCAGCTACACCACGCACTATTTCTTGTACCTAGCTACACCACACACTATTTCTTGTACCTAGCTACACCACACACTATTTCTTGTACCTAGCTACACCACACACTATTTCTTGTACCTAGCTACACCACGCACTATTTCTTGTACCTAGCTACACCACACACTATTTCTTGTACCTAGCTACACCACGCACTATTTCTTGTACCTAGCTACACCACACACTATTTCTTGTACCTAGCTACACCACACACTATTTCTTGTACCTAGCTACACCACACACTATTTCTTGTACCTAGCTACACCACACACTATTTCTTGTACCTAGCTACACCACACACTATTTCTTGTACCTAGCTACACCACGCACTATTTCTTGTACCTAGCTACACCACGCACTATTTCTTGTACCTAGCTACACCACGCACTATTTCTTGTACCTAGCTACACTAAGCACTATTTCTTGTACCTAGCTACACCACGCACTATTTCTTGTACCTAGCTACACCACACACTATTTCATGTACCTAGCTACACCACGCACTATTTCTTGTACCTAGCTACACCACGCACTATTTCTTGTACCTAGCTACACCACACACTATTTCTTGTACCTAGCTACACCACACACTATTTCTTGTACCTAGCTACACCACGCACTATTTCTTGTACCTAACTACACCACGAACTATTTCTTGTACCTAGCTACACCACGCACTATTTCTTGTACCTAGCTACACCACTCACTATTTCTTGTACCTAGCTACACCACACACTATTTCTTGTACCTAGCTACACCACGCACTATTTCTTGTACCTAGCTACACCACGCACTATTTCTTGTACCTAGCTACACCACACACTATTTCTTGTACCTAGCTACACCACACACTATTACTTGTACCTAGCTACACCACACACTATTTCTTGTACCTAGCTACACCACTCACTATTTCTTGTACCTAGCTACACCACACACTATTTCTTGTACCTAGCTACACCACGCACTATTTCTTGTACCTAGCTACAACACACACTATTTCTTGTACCTAGCTACACCACACACTATTTCTTGTACCTAGCTACACCACGCACTATTTCTTGTACCTAGCTACACCACACACTATTTCTTGTACCTAGCTACACCACAAACTATTTCTTGTACCTAGCAACACCACACACTATTTCTTGTACCTAGCTACACCACGCACTATTTCTTGTACCTAGCTACACCACACACTATTTCTTGTACCTAGCTACGACACGCACTATTTCTTGTACCTAGATACACCACACACTATTTCTTGTACCTAGCTACACCACACACTATTTCTTGTACCTAGTTACACCACGCACTATTTCTTGTACCTAGCTACACCACACACTATTTCTTGTACCTAGCTACACCACACATTATTTCTTGTACCTAGCTACACCACAAACTATTTCTTGTACCTTGCTACACCACACACTATTTCTTGTACCTAGCTACACCACGAACTATTTCTTGTACCTAGCTACACCACGCACTATTTCTTGTACCTAGCTATATCACACACTATTTCTTGTACCTAGCTACACCACACACTATTTCTTGTACCTAGCTACACCACGCACTATTTCTTGTACCTAGCTACACCACGCACTATTTCTTGTACCTAGCTACACCACACACTATTTCTTGTACCTAGCTACACCACACACTATTACTTGTACCTAGCTACACCACACACTATTTCTTGTACCTAGCTACACCACACACTATTTCTTGTACCTAGCTACACCACACACTATTTCTTGTACCTAGCTACACCACACACTATTTCTTGTACCTAGCTACACCACACACTATTTCTTGTACCTAGCTACACCACGCACTATTTCTTGTACCTAGCTACACCACACACTATTTCTTGTACCTAGCTACACCACGCACTATTTCTTGTACCTAGCTACACCACACACTATTTCTTGTACCTAGCTACACTATGCACTATTTCTTGTACCTAGCTACACCACACACTATTTCTTGTACCTAGCTACACTACACACCATTTCTTGTACCTAGCTACACCACACACTATTTCTTGTACCTAGCTACACCACGCACTATATCTTGTACCCAGCTACACCACGCACTATTTCTTGTACCTAGCTACACCACACACTATTTCTTGTACCTAGCTACACCACACACTATTTCTTGTACCTAGCTACACCACACACTATTTCTTGTACCTAGCTACACCACGCACTATTTCTTGTACCTAGCTACACCACACACTATTTCTTGTACCTAGCTACACCACGCACTATTTCTTGTACCTAGCTACACCACACACTATTTCTTGTACCTAGCTACACCACACACTATTTCTTGTACCTAGCTAAACCACACACTATTTCTTGTACCTAGCTACACCACACACTATTTCTTGTACCTAGCTACACCACACACTATTTCTTGTACCTAGCTACACCACACACTATTTCTTGTACCTAGCTACACCACACACTATTTCTTGTACCTAGCTACACCACACACTATTTCTTGTACCTAGCTACACCACACACTATTTCTTGTACCTAGCTACACCACACACTATTTCTTGTACCTAGCTACACCACACACTATTTCTTGTACCTAGCTACACCACACACTATTTCTTGTACATAGCTACAGCACACACTATTTCTTGTACCTAGCTACACCACACACTATTTCTTGTACCTAGCTACACCACACACACTATTTCTTGTACCTAGCTACACCACACACTATTTCTTGTACCTAGCTACACCACACACTATTTCTTGTACCTAGCTACACCACACACTATTTCATTATTTAGATCGTAAATATATTGTAGTAAAATATTTATAAGGGATATAATTTATGTTTCCAATTTTAGTTTATTTTGAACCGAGACTCACTGCTAAATATACACGTATAGTAACTGTAAGGAACATATGAATTAGCTGGAATGGAACAGTGTCCACAAAATATTTAATTAGTTATAAATATTATTTCATTAGTAAACATTATTTTGCTTATTTGTTATTTGTTTACACTTCAAATTACGTTAAATATTATTTTTATCCTATACACTGATTATTATCAAAATTTGTATATATGGTCAGCATAATACACATTTAACAATATATGATATGTTATATTCAACGCCTGATAGTGAAATGTTAAACATTAACACAAATCTAACTGTTTGTTAGATTTCATAACAATTACAATTATTTTTGAAGGAACAAAAAATCAGAAAAACATCTTGTTCTTCGATCTATTTTTTTAAAGTAGTTATTCATTTTTAAGTTGCTATACTTTTAAAATATTTATGCTCAATTTTTTAAATGTTAAGTGTACAAATATAAATCAACCTAAAACAAATGAAAATTGCAGAAGAAAACGCAAGTAAAACTAAAACAAGAAATTATAGTAACAACCTTACGAAAGGTGGAAAGCACGTTCACCAAACAATGTATGAATTTATGTGTTTATACGTCGACAGAACATGAGTCAAGTCTCAGCAGTTTTATACCCGGCAGTCACTCGTACTGAACGGGCTCACAGCCTTGTTGTAGCTTGTAAAACCCAGGTATTAAACCTCATCAGTTCTGTACCTCGCACTCACTCATACTGAACGGGCTCACAGACTTGTTTAAGGTGGTAAAACCCAGGTATTAAATCTCAGCAGTTCTATACCCGGCACTCACTCATACTGAACGGGCTAACAGACTTGTTGTAGCTGGTAAAACCCAGGTATTAAACCTCAGCAGTTCTATACTCGGCACCCACTCGTACTGAACGGGCTCACAGACTTGTTGTAGCTGGTAAAACCCAGGTATTAAACCTCAGCAGTTCTATACTCGGCACTCACTCGTACTGAACGGGCTCACAGACTTGTAGTAGCTGGTAAAACCCAGGTATTAAACCTCAGCAGTTCTATACACGGCACTCACTCGTACTGAACGGACTCTCAGACTTGTTGTAGCTGGTAAAACCCAGGTATTAAACCTCAGCAGTTCTATACTTGGCACTCACTCGTATTGAATGGGCTCACAGACTTGTTGTAGCTAGTAAAACCCAGGTATTAAACCTCAGCAGTTCTATACTCGGCACCCACTCGTACTGAACTGGCTCACAGACTTGTTGTAGCTGGTAAAACCCAGGTATTAAACCTCAGCAGTTCTATACTCGGCACTCACTCGTACTGAACGGGCTCACAGACTTGTTGTAGCTGGTAAAACCCAGGTATTAAACCTCAGTAGTTCTATACCCGGCACTCACTCGTATTGAACGGGCTCACAGACTTGTTGTAGCTAGTAAAACCCAGGTATTAAACCTCAGCAGTTCTATACTCGGCACTCACTCGTACTGAACGGACTCGCAGACTTGTTGTAGCTGGTAAAACCCAGGTATTAAACCTCAGCAGTTCTATACACGGCACTCACTCGTACCATTGATTTTACTATATAAAGAGATACTCCATCTATATGGGAGAGTTGTGGCGAGGCCCCTAAACTGTTTTGAGGCCCCACGCTGCGCTGCGCATAGCCCTATTTCCTCTCTCTCTCGCACGCTCTTCCGTCTCTGTCTCACTTCCCTCCTCTTAACCCACTCTCCCATTCTCCAGACAGCCGCCCCGCCCTCTCTTTCCTCAGGTCCCACACACAAACAACGTCCTGCTTAGATAATTGTTTACGTTATTCCATATGGCCAACGTTTTTCCGGGTTCTCTGTTTTTATATTTGCTTACATCTCTTTCGGATAATAAAGAATACTGTGTTGATACTATTATAGTAAAACTCAGTGTGACATTCATATTGAATAAAGAAATATTTATAACTGAATAAATTAAAACACCATATTGATTTATATGATTAACACACCGTGTATTTGTAAATAGACACACTTGAATAGACCGCTAACTTATCGGCAATGCTGGCAATAATTACTGCTGATTTAAGTAAACATTTTCATATTATATAGCCCATCTGAAAAATCTTTATTTATTGCATTTTAACCATCGATTAGGTGATTAAATCGACTGTTGTACTAAATCATTAGTTTTTTATATGCGGTAATTGATTAAAAAATAAATTGTTTTCAAATCCAATCAATGACTCTCCTTTCAGTTATGAAATTAATCTGCAAATATTCCAGGAATATATAATAGCCTATAGTGAAATATTAAAAAGTGTGACATTATTTATTTCTTTGACAAAATAAATATTGAAACGGGCCTATGATATTTATATAGAATAATACTGGGCAAAATATAAAACCCAAATGAGATTCAAATTGAATGATAGGGTTAGAACAAATCATAACAAAACCACTAATTTACTTCTATACAAGATAAAAATAGCTTTCATCTTATGGCCTGATTCAGACAATCTGTGTATAGGCATTTAATTTAAAATAGCATTATTTTTAATTTTATTATATACATATGTTTTATTATTACTGTCTGTAACATTAACATATTATTTGGTTCCAAGTAATTGCATGATTATTTGTAAAATATTTCATTGTTTGGTGAATGGTCAGTTTTTATTTTTTTCGGAATCATGAAGAGTTGTGACTCTATTATTACTTCTTGAGAAAAACAATCTCGATGTCAATTGCAATTGGTTAGGAAATATTATCGCGATAGAATATAACTAGACTACTGATTATTTAGATTCAATTTTCATTATTTTAATCAGGTTGTGAAATTATTGTAATTTTGTTTATGCCCCCTTTAAAAAATACAGATTTATAACATTGATTGAATCAGACCATTGTAAAACGTATGTTTAGGGCGAATATAATTAAAGTTAACACATCTGTTTTTCATACTATTATTTTACTAGATGTGAAAGTATGGATAAACTGCAATTTATTTATATTTTCAATTTCTCTGGAAAAGACACTCTGGAATTACACTGGTAACACTTCACAAGTAACGTGACCAGCAATAACATAAGAAATAACTAATTTTAAGTAACCACAGTCTAAATAATAACAAAATTAACTATAACCGCACTCTGTGGTGTTTTTAAATATAACAATTCGAATATGACTTATTTACACAACTGAGAATGAACAGAACAAACAATGCCAAGAACTAACAAAACTATATAAATAAATAAATATTACAAATAAACAATAATATAGTTAAAAAATAAGACGTAAATTTGGGTTTTGCGCATATTTTGAACTGTAATAGTATGGTTTCAAATTGAAACAATTATATATATCGTATTAATGATAAGCATACACTTTCAAATTAGATAAATTAATCCTAAGTAGAAGAACAGGGACCTTTTTTTAATAACCAAACACTTCAACTCTAGAACTGTGGGCCGTGGGGAGTAATATAGGCTATACATGTTTAAAAATTATTGTAATTTAATAGTAACATTTAAATGAATGGCAAACATAATTATATTAAACATCTGCGGTTAAAAAGATGACTAAAAGTCAAACAACTTATATTATTTACACTTATTTAGCTACACATTAGATTAATTAGGATATAGTATTACGGTGATCACTTAACTTAAATCACTAATGAGAGTTAGGCGAGGGTCCAATAACAAAACGTGCGAGCTGTACTTAAAACGTTACAGGAAAAACAAAGGATATGCGATGATTGTTAGTCTAGTACCGTACACCAAAATAATAAATATTAATAAAAATATTTCCATTTTATTGTTTTTTTTTTTTTTTATCCAACTCAAGCCCAAAATCAATTCAGATATTGTCACACTTTAGTTGTTATAGAAAAATGAAATCCTGGTTTTGTCATCTTGGAAACAAGTTCAGCTGATATAGATAATTATTATATTTTACCAATAACCAAGAAAATATAAGCACAGAATATAAGCAGATATGTGCTTATTTTGTAGTATAAGTTTGGTGCTATTCGGAATCAGACCAGTGAAAATTCAAGTTATTTTTGGCGGATTGTGATATTTACCGAAATATTTCTATAGCACAGCTTGAGGTCTAAGTTGCATTTTTGAGCGGCCAAGACTGGACAGACTACCTGAGATCGGTATTGCGCGCAACTCGAGTACTGGTTTGGGGCCTTCTTGGGACATCGCAATTAACGCAGCTAGGATTGCGCGCAACTCGTTAACGGCCAGAGAGTGAGGTAGGCCTATTACACGATTTTCGGCAACGCGACTGAAGAACTGAATTGTGTGCAAGTATGTTTTTTCTTTTTCATTTTATGACTCCGCCACTATTTATGAAATCATCAATACAGCAAATATTTTCTCTTTATCTCCATCTCTCTATATCAAATAAAAAGAAAAAATGCCAATCCTGGTATAGACTAAAATAGGTTTACTTTACCTTCCGTCAAACAGTTCACAGCGTGTGATGGTGATAACAACTACATGTTTCGCCGTGAATACGGACGGCATCTTCAGGTTAAAGAAAACAAATAAGTCCAAGTGGGACGCGTCACAAATTAATTAAAACTTAACAAACACACTTCACACACGAGGAAAACAACGAATATTAAAACTTTCGGTAGGCCTACCACACACATTTCCCTGTCCACGGCGTGACCCGGAAGCAGATTTTAGTATTGTGGTATTTATGACAAATAGTTCAATTTACTTTTAAACAAAAAGGAATATTCATTTATAGTTAACAATACAACAATAATTATAAAATGCAATAATGACAAGAAGCTTTAATTACTTGATAAAAAATGAATAATGATTTCAATAATATAAAGGGTTAATTCTAGTATTAAATGTGAACTATATGACAGATGATAAGTTAATGAATAATTAAATTGTTATAAATTATTTCTGATACTTCTAATAACGCATCCTCAGATGACTTTCCTTTGATAAAACTGAATTGACGTGGATTAAGAAAATTTAACTTAGATAAATAACTATGGAGTCATTTAATCATTGTTTTTTTCAAAACCCTTAGAGAATACAGATAACAAGCTGATAGTTATTATGTTATCTAGTTTATAGAGTTATTGTCCTTCAAAATAGGTACCACTGAACTTAACTTCAGGCTCTCAGGAAAAATGCCTTTGATAAAACTACTGTTTATTAAGTGAACTAAAACTGGTGCAATCTCATCAATTATATTTTTCAGTAAATGTATATTAATTTGGTCAGAGCCAGTTATTTTTTTATTTTTTAAAAGCTTAACAATACTCTTAATTTCATCTAAATCTGTTGGAGTTATAAAGAATGAATGTTGACATTAAGTACGTAAAGGTGGAAGGGCATTGGAATGCACAACGTCTGGACGGCTAGACTGGATTGTGATAAGGTGATTGTTTATATTATCAGCAATGACGGAAGACTCACGCGTAACTTCGCCATTTGGCAATTCAATTAGCTCAACTATTTTCTTTGAGGAACCACTTGTTAAGTTATTTATTACCTTCCACTGCTCAGATACATCACCTTTACAGTTTTCTAATAATGTTGAATAGTAATTGTTTTTTGTAAAATTGATCACATTATTTAATTCATTAGTACATTTTGCAAAATAATTTTGAAAAACTGTCATATGGTCTTTTCGTAGAAATTTTATATAATTTTTTACGTCTCTCAAATTTATATAAAATGTTTGGTGCTATCCAGGGACTTAACAATTTAGCCTTTAACAATTTAGAACTACCAACATTTTTCTTGCTACTTCTAAATATACAATTACTTAAAATATCAATAAACTTATAAAACAAACAGTATTTACATCATTTTTGATAATGTATAATGTTTTAACTAAACATCTGTAACACACTGTTATTTACATTGACAAAATAACAAAAAAAATGTTCCCTAACATTTTCATATTCACAACCCCCTAAGGCCTAAATAAAAGATCGCGATTCCTTTCCGTGCAAGACAAACCACAGCAAGGAATAATATCCCACTTTGACCCACTATCAAGGCCAATCGGCGACAGTACAGGTGCAGTGGCGACGTAGACAAGTACTTCCGAATGAGCGTCTCAATAGAAAGAGAGAGAGAGTGGGGGAAAGAGAGGGAGTGATTAGTTCCTTTACTGCTCACAGGTTGTGCAACCGAACAGTCGAAACTGGAGGCAATTTCGACCTCTTTACCTTCATTGACGACAGGTTGCAGCACGGTCACTCCCATTTTCCGTGCCTCAATATTTAACATTGGATGGAACTATCTTCTATGTATAGTAAAATCAATGCTCGTACTGAACGGACTCTCAGACTTGTTGTAGCTGGTAAAACCCAGGTATTAAACCTCAGCAGTTCTATACTTGGCACTCACTCGTATTGAATGGGCTCACAGACTTGTTGTAGCTAGTAAAACCCAGGCATTAAACCTCAGCAGTTCTATACTCGGCACCCACTCGTACTGAACGGGCTCACAGACTTGTTGTAGCTGGTAAAACCCAGGTATTAAACCTCAGCAGTTCTATACTCGGCACTCACTCGTACTGAACGGGCTCACAGCCTTGTTGTAACTGGTAAAACCCAGGTATTAAACCTCAGCAGTTCTATACCCGGCACTCACTCGTACTGAACGGACTCTCAGACTTGTTGTAGCTGGTAAAACCCAGGTATTAAACCTCAGCAGTTCTATACCCGGCACTCACTCGTACTGAACGGACTCTCATACTTGTTGTAGCTGGTAAAACCCAGGTATTAGACCTCAGCAGTTCTATACCTGGCACTCACTCGTACTGAACGGACTCTCAGACTTGTTGTAGCTGGTAAAACCCAGGTAATAAACCTCATAAGTTCTATACATGGCACTCACTCGTACTGAACGGACTCTCAGACTTGATGTAGCTGGTAAAACTCAGGTATTAAACCTCAGTAGTTCTATACCCGGCAGTCACTCGTACTGAACGGGCTCACAGACTTGTTGTAGCTGGTAAAACCCAGGTATTAAACCTCAGCAGTTCTATACTCGGCACTCACTCGTATTGAATGGGCTCACAGACTTGTCGTAGCTGGTAAAACCCAGGTATTAAACCTCAGCAGTTCTATACTCGGCACTCACTCGTACTGAACGGACTCTCAGACTTGTTGTAGCTGGTAAAACCCAGGTATTAAACCTCAGCAGTTCTATACCTGGCACTCACTCGTACTGAACGGGCTCTCAGACTTGTTGTAGCTGGTAAAACTCAGGTATTAAACCTCAGTAGTTCTATACTCGGCACTCACTCGTACTGAACGGACTCTCAGACTTGTTGTAGCTGGTAAAACCCAGGTAATAAACCTCATAAGTTCTATACATGGCACTCACTCGTACTGAACGGACTCTCAGACTTGATGTAGCTGGTAAAACTCAGGTATTAAACCTCAGTAGTTCTATACTCGGCACTCACTCATATTGAACGGACTCTCAGACTTGTTGTAGCTGGTAAAACCCAGGTAATAAACCTCATAAGTTCTATACATGGCACTCACTCGTACTGAACGGGCTCACAGACTTGTTGTAGCTGGTAAAACCCAGGTATTAAACCTCAGCAGTTCTATACTCGGCACTCACTCGTATTGAATGGGCTCACAGACTTGTTGTAGCTAGTAAAACCCAGGTATTAAACCTCAGCAGTTCTATACTCGGCACTCACTCGTACTGAACGGACTCGCAGACTTGTTGTAGCTGGTAAAACCCAGGTATTAAACCTCAGCAGTTCTATACACGGCACTCACTCGTACTGAACGGACTCTCAGACTTGTTGTAGCTGGTAAAACCCAGGTATTAAACCTCAGCAGTTCTATACTTGGCACTCACTCGTACTGAACGGGCTCACAGACTTGTTGTAGCTAGTAAAACCCAGGTATTAAACCTCAGCAGTTCTATACTCGGCACCCACTCGTACTGAACGGGCTCACAGACTTGTTGTAGCTGGTAAAACCCAGGTATTAAACCTCAGCAGTTCTATACTCGGCACTCACTCGTACTGAACGGGCTCACAGACTTGTTGTAGCTGGTAAAACCCAGGTATTAAACCTCAGTAGTTCTATACCCGGCACTCACTCGTACTGAACGGACTCTCAGACTTGTTGTAGCTGGTAAAACCCAGGTATTAAACCTCAGTAGTTCTATACCCGGCACTCACTCGTACTGAACGGACTCTTATACTTGTTGTGGCTGGTAAAACCCAGGTATTAGACCTCAGCAGTTCTATACCTGGCACTCACTCGTACTGAACGGACTCTGATACTTGTTGTAGCTGGTAAAACCCAGGTAATAAACCTCATAAGTTCTATACATGGCACTCACTCGTACTGAACGGACTCTCAGACTTGATGTAGCTGGTAAAACTCAGGTATTAAACCTCAGTAGTTCTATACCCGGCACTCACTCGTACTGAACGGGCTCACAGACTTGTTGTAGCTGGTAAAACCCAGGTATTAAACCTCAGCAGTTCTATACTCGGCACTCACTCGTATTGAATGGGCTCACAGACTTGTTGTAGCTAGTAAAACCCAGGTATTAAACCTCAGCAGTTCTATACTCGGCACTCACTCGTACTGAACGGACTCTCAGACTTGTTGTAGCTGGTAAAACCCAGGTATTAAACCTCAGCAGTTCTATACATGGCACTCACTCGTACTGAACGGACTCTCAGACTTGATGTAGCTGGTAAAACTCAGGTATTAAACCTCAGTAGTTCTATACTCGGCACTCACTCGTACTGAACGGACTCTCAGACTTGTTGTAGCTGGTAAAACCCAGGTAATAAACCTCATAAGTTCTATACATGGCACTCACTCGTACTGAACGGGCTCACAGACTTGTAGTAGCTGGTAAAACCCAGGTATTAAACCTCATAAGTTCTATACATGGCACTCACTCGTACTGAACGGACTCTCAGACTTGATGTAGCTGGTAAAACCCAGGTAATAAACCTCATAAGTTCTATACACGGCACGCACTCGTACTGAACGGGCTCTGATACTTGTTGTAGCTGGTAAAACCCAGGTAATAAACCTCATAAGTTCTATACCCGGCACTCACTCGTACTAAACGGACTCTCAGATTTGTTGTAGCTGGTAAAACCCAGGTATTAACCTCAGAAGTTCTATACCGGGCACTCACTCGTACTGAACGGGCTCACAGACTTGTAGTAGCTGGTAAAACCCAGGTATTAAACCTCAGCAGTTCTATACCCGGCACTCACTCGTACTGAACGGACTCTCAGACTTGTTTAAGATGATAAATACGCAGTGGGCTCATATTTATGGCTGCGAAAATTTACTTTGGATATTCAGTACTTCTATTTTTATTATTAAAACGTTTTTAATTAGGATTCTATATAAACTTTAGCTACAAATGAAAACGTCAGTATATCGTATATACAATAATAATATTTTGTAGAATAATGCCAGGGTGTTAATTTAGTTTATATATATATATATATATATATTATTTCGAGCATTTACATCAGTAATATTTAGAAAATAAGATTTAGGAGCTCATTTGGTATTCATATTATTAACAATTACTAATTATTAAATTATTTTAATAAAAAAATAAAATAACAGGCCCGAACAATTTAGGTAGTAAAAATATATGCCTATATTTATTCATTATAAGTCACGGATCAGATAAATTGAGTGGCGAATGAGTGTTATGAATGAGTGTACCTGAAACTAACCAGGGTGGACTGTACGTTTGAAAGAGAAACTTATTAAAAGTTAATTATACAAGACAATTAAGATACCTACAGCTTTACGTTGAATCCGAATCACGTAGTGTTGGTTAGATTATATAGCATAGTAAATAGTCTAACATAACATTTAGAACTGTATAAATATGTTGCAAAATAAACTAAATCCTGAAACACCCTGGAGATTGTGGTAAAACCATAACACGACTTTCATTAATATAATTAATTGCTGATGAATCTAGGAAGGGTTGACTTGTTACTTACACATATAAAGCCCTATACAGCTAAGGGGGGGGGGGTCCTTTTTCACTTAGTCCAGAATAAAGTTTACTGTGCTATAACCTAACTTTATATGTTTCCTTTCTCGTTGTTACCCCATTCGTTATTATCTCCTTTTTTAAAAATCACAAGAGCTTTTAGGCTTATAGCATCATAAAAGTATATAGAACAAACGAAATTAAAATACTTATAGTGTCTAAGTAAAGTTAAAAAAATAAATTTTATATTATGTTTAATATGTCTTAAGGATTTTTATAGGTTAGGTTAGGTAAATTTCTCATTGGATTACGGTAAAGTAGATTTTTTAGGTTAGGTAAATTTGTCATTGGATTTACGGTAAAGTAGATTTTTTAGATTAGGTTATGTAAATTTGTCATTAAATTATGGTAAAGTAGATTTTTTTAGGCTAGGTTAGATAAATTTGTTATTGGATTACGGTATAGTAGATTTTTTTAAACAAAATGGATTTAGTATAAATTCAATTATATATAGGGCAATTGCGGAGATAGAAAGTATTGATTTAATAAATATATAATATAGATATAATCCTTAGAAATAAATGGTTTATTTCTGAATTAAAGCAACTGTTCAGGCTTATATACGTGTTAAACAATGCAAAATATTAATGTTATTAAATATTTAGACACTTTTTTTGTAAATCGACAACCAAGCAAATTGACCTTATTAAACATTCATTTAACCCACTCTCAAAGACTTGTGGACAAGAATGCTGCAAAACAATTCACGTTGTTTAGGCTTTGTTTTTACATTATTATTGCTCATCCTTAAGATTCAAATCAATTGATATGGCCAACTACAATACAGTTTGTTGACAAAGAAGTAGCTTCATCAGACGTACAACGATTGACTAAAAACGAGCAGCTAACCGATCGATTGAGAACACTATTTTACCTATTTTGGTTTATGTAATACACTTGTATAGCACTAACAACAATTACACTGGCTTTCGGTGTACAAGAATGGCTTGGGGATGTGGTTTTTATTCCTAAGTTTTTTAGACGATAAAACAATAAGCTGCTCTATTAGGTTACTAACAAATAGAGCAACTAAACTTTTGCTAACTAAAACTTTATGGAATCTGCTTATAGCTGGTACTTACTTGGTACTTAAGATGTCATCCATTTGGCCGTGATGGTGTTGGATCCGTCATAAGGGAGTGGTAGGGGTTCAAAGGTTGATTCAGGGGGAGTTCTTTAGATAATTTTGGAAATCTTGCAGGCTGTACAATGGTTTCTTTAGTAGGAAGCTTTCTAGTTTATTTTTGAATTTTGTTATATTATTTTCTTGCTTGATATAAGAGGGTAATGCATTAAAAATTGTTTGACCAGAATATGCTGTTTTTATTTCATAAATTTTGAGCCTATGTTGCTCATGAAAGGTATTTTTTGTCCTAGTATTGTCGGAATGGGTTTTACCCTCTACTATAGCTAGGTTAAATTTTGTGTAGGTTGCTACTTCTAGGATGTAAAGACTAGGGACTGTTTTTA